>JAGXEW010000113.1:107500-595368 GCA_030684275.1 Acipenser oxyrinchus oxyrinchus | reverse complement strand
GAATGCTGTCTAGATCATTTTGAATGACCTTTGCTGCTGCAACAGTGTTTGCCACTCCTCCTATTTTTGTGTCATCTGCAAATTTAACGAGTTTGCTTACTATACCAGAATCTAAATCATTAATGTAGATTAGGAATAGCAGAGGACCTAATACTGATCCCTGGGTTACACCACTGGTTACCTCGCTCCATTTTGAGGTTTCTCCTCTTAACAGTACTTTCTGTTTTTTACATGTTAACCACTCCCTAATCCATGTGCATGCATTTCCTTGAATCCCTACTGCGTTCAGTTTGAGAATTAATCTTTTATGCAGGACTTTGTCAAAAGCTTTCTGGAAATCTAAATAAACCATGTTGTATGCTTTGCAATTATCCATTTTTAATGTTGCATCCTCAAAAAAGTCAAGTAGGTTAGTTAGACACGATCTCCCTTTCCTAAAACTATGCTGACTGTCTCCCAGGATATTGTTACCATATAGGTAATTTTCCATTTTGGATCTTATTATAGTTTCCATAAATTTACATATAATAGAAGTCAGGCTTATTGGTCTGTAGTTAGGTTTGGTTTTGTCTCCCTTTTTGTGGATCGGTATTACGTTTGCTATTTTCCAGTCTGTCGGTACAACCCCTGTGAGACTGTTGCATGATCTTGGTTAGCGGTTTGTAAATAACTTCTTACATTTCTTTGAGTACTATTGGGAGGATCTCATCCAGCCCAGGGGATTTGTTTATATTAAGAGCTCCTAGTCCCTTTAACACTTCTGCATCTGTTATGCTAAAGTTATTTAAAATTGGATAGGAACAGGTCGACATGTCGGGCATGTTGTCAGTGTCCTCCTTTGTAAAAACCTGTGAAAAGTAATCATTTAATATATTTGCTATTTTTTTTCATCTTTGAATGTTCTCTTGCTGTTATAATATTGGAAAACATTTTGGAATTGGTTTTAGCCCCTTAGCAATATTGATTTCTATCTCTCTCTTGGTCTTTCTAACTTCCTTTTTGACTTGTGTTTGCAGTTCCAAGTACTCTTTCTGTGTACTTTGTTTTTGGTCCCTTTTAAACGCTCTGTAAAGTGCTTTTTTTTGCTGAATATATTTTTTAATTGGTCTATTAAACCATTTTGGCCATTTTGTTTTAGATTTAGATTTGTCTACTTTTGGGATGTAATTGTTTTGCGCCTCTAGTAGTACATCTAAAAAAAAAAAACAGCCATCCTTTTTCTGTGGATGTTTTCTCTACTTTACTCCAATCTACTTTTGTTAGTCTCTCTTTCATACCTTCATAGTTTGCTTTTCTAAAATTGTAAACCTTAGCTTTAGTCATTACTTTTGGGGTTTTAAAAAATACTTCAATTGAGACCATGTTGTGGTCTAAGTTTGCCAAAGGCTCGCTGACCTCTGTTTTAGTTATTCTTTCTTTGTTATTTGAAAAGACTAAATCAATGCATGCCTCCCCTCTAGTCGGTGCCTTGACAAATTGTGTTAGGAAGCAGTCATTTGTCATTTCCACCACTTCAATTTCGTCCGTCGTGCTCCCCATCGGGTTATCCCATTTTATATGGGGGAAATTGAAATCCCCCATTAGTATGGCTTCTCCTTTTCTACACGCATTTCTAATGTCATTGTATAACAGATTATTTTGCTCGGCATCTCAATTTGGTGGTCTATATCATGTTCCTATTACTATGCCCTTTGAATTTTTGTCCATTATCCTGACCCATATTGATTTGGCGTTGTTTTTTTGTCCAGATTTAACACCTGGGCTTCATGACTATTTCTTATGTATAGCGCTACCCCTCGGCCTCTTCTGTCCTGCCTGTCTTTCCTATATAGTGTGTACCCACTAATATTATATTCGTCTCCATCACTCTCAGACAACCAAGTTTCTGTAACACCTATCACATTGTAGTTACTTGTTAGTGCAGTAGCTTCAAGTTCTAACATTTTGTTTCTGAGACTTCTAGCATTAAGATAAATACATTTAATAGTTGTCTTACCTGAGTTGTTGCCCTTGTTTTGATATGGTCTCCCTTCTGTTTTTTTGTTTTCTCCCCCCGTCCTTTCTAGTTTAAATGCTTCTGAACCTCCTCAAGGATCCTTTCTCCGAGTAGATTGGTTCCCTTTCTGTTTAAGTGCAGTCCATCCCACCTATATAGATAGTACTTGTAGAATGTGCTTCAATGTTCAAGAAAGGTGAAGCCTTCCTGTGTGCACCACGATTTCAGCCATGCATTTTGATTTTGTATTTCCAGCTGTCCATATGGTCCTTTGCAAGGTGCCGGCAGTATCCCAGAAAATACCACAGTTTTGGTCTTCTCTTTTCATTTCCTTCCTAGCTCTCTGAATTTGTTTTGCAGGGATCTTGGTCTGTCTCTTCCAATGTTGTTTGTTCCGATGTGGACGACTACTACCGGGTCGTCTCCTGTTCGTTCTTGGAGCCTGTCCACGTTCTCAGTGATGTGCTTTACAGAGGCTCCTGGAAGGCAGCACACTGTTACAGTAAGGGGGTCCAAACTGCGAACTGAACTTGTTGTGTTTCTCAATATGGAGTCCCCAACAATCATGACCTCCCTTCTTTTTGCTGCCTGGCCAGCACTGTTTATAGGGTCCTGGATGTTGTTTCTTTCATTCTCTTGATGTTGGTTTTGGTCATCTAAATGTTGAAGTGGCTCAAATTTGTTGGATGTTTGGATTTCTGGTGGTTGTGTTAGACAAAGTTTCTTTTTTTCTCTGCTTCTGCCTATCTGAACCCAGCTGTTTCGACTCTCTTCCATCTCCCTGGTGGTTTTCAGTCTGCTTGGGGTGCAGACTTCCATGAATTGTGGGTGTGTCAGCTCCTCAAGCTCCAGGCTTACTCGTTGAAGGAGGTCCTGGATCATGCAGCACTTTACACACACTTGGTTGAGCTCTGTTGGTTTTCTCGATTTCCACATCATGCAGTTGTCACAGATTACTGGCTTGAAGACCATGTTTTATTTTTTTATTTTTATTTTTATTTATTTATTTATTTATTTATTTATTTTTTTGGAAGTTCAGTTTAGCTTCTGCAGCTGGCATACTGCTTTCAAACTGCTTCTAACTGTGATGTACTTGTCCACTCGTACTTCTCCCACGCTGTCGCCTCACTCGCTGTTCAGTGAACACTGGCTGCCTTGTTTATTTCTGCGTTGTGCTGCGGGCTCTGCCCCTCCCCTGTGTCTCAGAACGGCGCGGAATTTGAATCAGCTGCTCCAAGTTTCAGCTTGTTATCAGACAAAGACACGCAGCTGTTAGTCTTTAAGCTGCAATGTTTTCTGCAGTGTTTACTTCCCCTATGTAAAAGAAGGCTCTTCTCTGGGAACGGTCTTTCTGTCCTCCTCTGTAGCGTAAGTAATATTTTCCTTATCCCAGTCTTACTAATACAAATCAGTTAAATATCCATCCATCCATTATTATCAATCCGCTTCTCCTGATGAGGGTCGCGGCTAAATTATATATAAATTGCATATAGAGATGTTGATTTATTCCATTATTTATTCATTTCAGTGTATTATGAACGATGCATGAGAACTACTAGATCGTTATGACCAGTATTATTATCATAATAATAATAACTACGAATAATGTAGCTTTTTTCCCGCAGGATGTTTCAAGCTTCCATCGCTTCTGACAGCACGCAACACCAGGTCCGCTGGACGGATGAGGAAACTCGTTCCCTCCTCCAAATTATTGCGGACCTGGGGATTATGGATGAACTGCCACCATTTTCACCAGTATTACCAGTGTTCTGGCTGAACTTGGTATAAATAGAACACTCCTGCAGGTACGAGATAAATTCAAAAAACTGAAATATCTGTACCTGCAGGAGAGAAAAACCTGCAGTCCCATGTCAAAGCTCGAGGTCCCACTCGGTTCTGGGAGAAAATGCACTGGTTTCTAACAGATGGGGGGTAACCTTCTCTTCATCTCTGCCTAGTGCGTAAAGCCTTATGTAAACCCCTATGCATTATTTGAACGCTATCCTTTATCACGCAGCATCTCTTTTCAGCGTGTTTGGTGATATTTAAATAAACCCTCCCATTATTTTATTATTAATAAGGTAGTTTGCATTTGGACGACTAAATTCTCTCTCTAAAATAAACTCTCATGTAAACGTGGAAGCAGAACTGTCATGACCAAAAAATCGTGAGAGATCTGTTGTCACGCTTTTCAGTTTTAGCTTGTAAACTGCCCAACCGGAAACCAACTAGAACTGATCACACAAAATACACATCAATTAACTCAGGAGATGGCCACCTTCTGCATGAGGGTTTTAAATTACTGTGGATGGGGCTACCCATCCATGCTACTAACAATAACAAAAACCCACGGTGTTTCGCCGTCATATATAAATACATTTTTAAATAAATACAAATAAACAATTACACGGCTTTCACCATCATATAAATACAATAATAAATCAAAACCACAAATACAAAATAACACAGGGTTTCTACCACCTGCTACATATCCCCCATCCCTTGTGCAACACACACTTGGCCCCAAGGACCTCGGCAACCCCAGGTGAAGCAGGACCTCGGCACCCAGGTGAAGCAGGACCCTCGGCGACCCCAGGCGAAGCAGGACCCTCGGGAGGCGACGGCAGCTGGACCAGGCATCCCGGCAGACAGCTGGCATGCCCGGCGATGGCGTAACTGGCATCCCCAGGCGATGGAGCTGGCATCCCAGGCGATGGCGAACTGGCATCCCCAGGCGATGGCGAACTGGCATCCCCAGGCGATGGCGAACTGGCATCCCTAGGCGATGTATGACAGGACGGCAGCGGACCCTCTGGATCTTGTCCCGGTCCGTCCTGTCCTGAAGAAAGAGGCGGGAGGTGGGAGCGACCAGCAGTCCTCCCACGGCGATGGAGGTGGAACTAGCAGGTACTTTCCCTCTGCTGGCGGAGGTGGGAGCGACACACTGTCCTCCCACGGAGGTGGATGCGGAACCAGCAGGTATTCTCCCTCTGCTGGCAGATACCTGGCCTGTGGTCGTTCGGCCTTCCCCCTCTTGGGCTGTGGACGCACCGACTTCCCCTCTGGGCTGTGGATGCACCGACTTCCCCTCTTGGGCTGTGGACGCCAACTCTCCCCTCTTGGGCTGTGGACGCACCGACTCCCCCCTCTTGGGCTGTGGATGTTCGGGGTCCTCCCACTCAGGCACAGGACGTTCGGCTCTCCTCTTGGGCTGTGGATGCCCCTCCTTCTCCCACTCCAGGTCCGTGTCCCCTTTCTCCCGCTCCTGGTAGACCCAATCAACCATCTGGGTCATCCACTCCAAGGCCTCTATGGGTCCTGGATATCCACTGGTGATGGCCTTTTGTTGGACTTCTGGTTCCAGCCTGATGAAGTCCAAGAGGATATCCAGGTTGCTGTCCCCCAGAAGATGTCTTCCCTCTGTTTTTAGCCACAGTGGGGCACTGGGGTCCCTCAGCCAACTCTCATACCTCTCCATCCTTCTCTGGAGAGGTGGCCTCTGTGGAGCACTTTCTCTCCTGTAGTGCCTCACCTCCGTGAAGTGCAGGCACCACAAAGCTTCCTCCATCCTCTTTCCTCCTCACTCTCCTTCCTCACTCCACGCCAGATTTAGAAAACGAAAAAAACTGCAGTACCCTACTCTGACCTGAGTCCAGGAGGTGCTGGTGATCCCACGCTGGATAACCACGTATGACAGGGTGGACGAGTGGTGACGTCAGGTCAGAAGCAGGAACCAAAAAAACTGACACCAGTACTGCAGTTAAAGGAGCTTGCGCCATTTTATTTAAATAATACAAAAATAAATAAAATGTTTAAAGGAAAACACTTTGCTCACAGAGCGAAAATAAAAGATTAAACAAAAAAAAATCACAAACACAAAATACAGACAATACCGGTCAGGCTGGGCAGTAGCCTTCACTGATTCTGTATTTACTTTTAAGTTTAGTTTTGTTTCTCTCTCTCCTTTCTCGCTTCTCTCGCCTCCTAACACCCACACCATGGGTAGAGAACTGCAGGTTTATATACAGGTGACCATCTCCCGATTAGCAACAAATTAATCACTTAATTAATCTCGAGATGCCCACCTTCTGCACAAGGTTTTAAGGCTACTATACAATAACAAAACCCACAGCGTTTCACATATATATAAATACATTTTTAAATAAATACAAATAAACAATAACGCGGCTTTCACCATCATATAAATACAATAATAAATAAAAAACCACAAATACAAAATAACACAGGAGTGGAGGGGGAAAACCCTGTTCTAAAAATAAACAAATAATACATTTAAACAGCAGGGCTTTCTGCCACCCTGCTACACAGACATTTCCGTGTGATAAACATGGCTACCTTTACCCAGGTGGGGGACACTGCTGCTGTACCCTAGAGCAAGGTACTTTACCTAGATTGTTCCAGTAAAAACCCAACTGTATAAATGGGTATTTGTATATAAAAATAATGTGATATATTGTAACAATTCTAAGTCGCCCTGGATCTGCTAAGAAATAAATAATAATAATTCTTGCAAAAGTATAAGCAGTACTCCGAAGGGAGTTAGGTTTTTGTTTTGTGAGGAAAATAAATATACAGACACCGTCCTGTTTTCATTTCAGAAGTTGTTGAGTACTCTTTATTTTTCACATATGACAGGATTGGTGTAGCTGTCCATATAAAATATTGCAGACCCGTGCCCACTTCATTACAATATATGTATTTATATTATTGCAGCAGGGCAGGGAGGGGGTTAAAAATCCTCCCTGCCAAACAATATATATATATACAATTAACAATATATATATATTGTTAATTGTTTTGGCAGTTGGCACAATAATTGTAAATTAGAGCCAGCTGCCCATACTTGTTACTGTGGGGTATATAAGCCTCACAGTTTGATAATTTGGGACTGCTGAGTAGAAGGGGGCTGTGTGTGTTGGTTTCGAGCAGTCATTGTGGTGAGTATGTGTGTGTAATTTGTTATGTTCTTATGTTCTAACCCTGTGTTTTGTTTTATAGTCAGGGTTGTTCCCGGAAGTTTAGTTAGGCCCGAAGGAGCTAGGTGTGTATTTAGTTTGTATTTATTTTGTATTATAATATATATCAGGTGGGGCCAGGTTTAGAAAAGCAGGCTGAACAGGAACTGCTAAAACAGTGTGAGAGGGGCGGAGACCTGTGTACCCATCTACATCGGAGTAAGAGGGTGACGTGTGTCCAGTGTAATCAAGAGGAATTCTTTCTGAATTATATACCAGTGTTGTGTGCTGGGAGACGTGTGTCCAGTGTAATCAAGAGGAATTCTTTGCAAGGACTATAATCCCACATTACATTGCAGAGATGTTGGAAACAAGAAAAGGGAAATAATTTTATATCAAACAGATAAAAGAAATGCACTTAAGTAATTTTATATACTGAAAAAAACAAAGACCCAGAAAAGCATATCTAAACCGTCGTCACAGAAAATCATAGAACACAGACTAAAAATGTACTCAAAGGAAGGGAAGGGAAACATAGTAGCAGTGCAGTAATCAAATGCCTGAGGTGCTTCTATGTAGTTGTTGTGTCGAAGCTCCCATTTTAAACATGGAATCTGGAAAAACTGGACTTTAAAAGCAGTTAGAAGTAATAATACATAAAGGCTAATGCTGTTAGTGACTGTGGCAGAAATATGAGTTCTGTTGTAAATCTCCTCCCGACCTGTGAGGGAATGTGACAAAGACGACTGAGCGGTGACGTCACGTCAGAAGCAGGAACAAAACAACAGAGAGAGATTTGGTGAAGCTGAGCTTAATGCTTTGCCAGCGCTTAATAAACAAACAGACATAAAATAAAAGGGTTGTACAAACAAACACAGGACACGGCACTTGCGCCAAAATAAATAGACAAACAAAACGGACTATACACTAAACACACACGAACAGACAAACACGGTGAGTAAGAACACTTTTACTAATACTCACTATCACCTCCGCCTCCAAACCCGCTCTCCACTCACCGAACACCCAACCCCGAGTGAGTGAAAACATGAAGTTTTATGCAGTTGTACCGAGACTCGATTGCTAGTCAATCATTCAATTGGAATCTCGGCACAACTGCACGTGAATTATTTAAGTGCACTCCGTGACCACACATTACATTATAACCAGCACGTGAAGTGATTTGTGCCCTCCTCGTGCCAAATACAAATCTACATTTTTAAATCACACGTGAAACACAGACCCGCTTATATCCCGTGTACCGATGACTATACACCAACATTTACACACAACACGTAACACAAAATACACACGGGGGCACTTTGCCACATATACCCCCTTGTGCAAAGCACACATGGCCTCATGGCCACCTCCCCCTCAGTCCCAAAGTCCCGGAAGAGGGGAAGCAAGTTGTTTCTGGGGTGGCCATGGTGAAATGTCTGGCATCCCCAATTCTTCGTGGCTGGCAGCTCCTCTTCCGGGCTTCAGCCACACTATCTCCTGCCGCGAAGTGCAGCTGGGGAGCTGGTCTCCTGACCTCCCCCTTCTTCATGGCCGGCAGTTCCCCTCCGTGGGGCTCCGACCACACAATCTCCGGCAGCGAAACTGCTGCGGGGAAGCTGGTCTCCTGACCTCCCCTTCTTCATGGCCGGCAGTTCCTCCGTGGGCCGCCACCCACTTCCGCAGCTAAACTGCTGCAGGGGAGCGGGTCTCCTGACCTCCCTCTCTTCGTGGTCGCTAGCTCCCTCCGTGGGGCTCTGGCCACCGTGTTTCCTGCCACGGAAATGCGGCTGGGGAGCTGGTCTCCTGACCTCCCCCCTTCTTCATGGCCGACAGCTCCCCTTCATGAGGTTCTGGCCATAGTGTAGCACCCCAGGCTAAGCAGGACCCTCGACTACCCCAGGCGAAGCAGGATCCCTGGCGACCCCAGGCGACGGCAGCGGACCCTCGGGAGGCGACGGCAGCAGCAGCGGACCCTCGGGAGGCGACGGCAGCAGCAGCGGACCCTCGGGAGGCGAACTCGGGAGGGGAGCCCCTGGCCATAGAGGCGGCAGCGGAGCTCCACTTCTCCCTCGCACCCTGTACCCTGTGTGGAGCAAAAGGCAGCCCCAGGCGATGCGGAGCAACAGGCAGCCCCAGGCGACGCGGAGCGGCTGGCAACCCCAGGCGATGCGGAGCGGCTGGCAACCCCAGGCGACGCGGAGCGGCTGGCAACCCCAGGCGATGCGGAGCGGCTGGCAACCCCAGGCGATCGCGGAGCGGCTGGCAACCCCAGGCGATGCAAGGCAAGCATCCTGGGCGGAGCAGGCAGGCATCCTTGGGCTAAGCGAGGCAGGCATCCTGGGCTGGCGAGGCAGGCATCCTTGGGCTAAGCGAGGCAGGCATCCTTGGGCTGAGCGAGGCAGGCATCCTTGGGCGAAGCGGGCAGGCATCCTTGGGCTAAGCGGGCAGGCATCCTTGGGCTAAGCGGGCAGGCATCCTTGGGCTAAGCGGGCAGGCATCCTTGGGCAGCGAGGCAGGGAGTCAGGACTAGCTGGGGTGCAGGTGTTGGCCCTCTCTCGGCCTCTGCGGCCGGGCGGTTCTTCCTCAGGCTTCCCTCAGCAGCCTATGCAAGGGCTGCTGAGGACCGCCAGCATCTAGTCCTGGTCCTTCTGGTGAAGGGAGAGGCAGCTCCTGCTCCTCTCCTCGTGACGGTGGGGAAATGATACCAGCAGGCATTCCTCCTCTGCTGGTGGGGAAGTGATACCAGCAGGCATTCATCCTCTGCTGGTGGGGAAGTGTTACCAGCAGGCATTCCTCCTCTGCTGGTGGGGAAGTGATACCAGCAGGCATTCATCCTCTGCTGGTGGGGAAGTGTTACCAGCAGGCATTCATCCTCTGCTGGTGGGGTTGGCGGAGGCAGAGGCAGCTCCTGCTGCTCTGCTCCTGCCGATGGAGGTGGCGGAGGCAGAGGCAGCTCCTGCTGCTCTGCTCCTGCCGATGGAGGTGGCGGAGGCAGAGGCAGCTCCTGCTGCTCTGCTCCTGCCGATGGAGGTGGCGGAGGCAGAGGCAGCTCCTGCTGCTCTGCTCCTGCCGATGGAGGTGGCGGAGGCAGAGGCAGCTCCTGCTGCTCTGCCGATGGAAGTGGCGGAGGCAGAGGCAGCTCCTGCTGCTCTGCTCCTGCCGGTGGAGGTGGCGGAGGCAGAGGCAGCTCCTGCTGCTCTGCCGATGGAAGTGGCGGAGGCAGAGGCAGCTCCTGCTGCTCTGCTCCTGCCAATGGAGGTGGCGGAGGCGGACCAGCAGGAATTCACCCTCTGCTGGTGGAGGTGGGAGCTGCAAGCAGTCCTCCCATGGCAATGGAGGTGGACCCAGCAGGAATTCACCCTCTGCTGGTGGAGACTGGGGCTGTGGACGCCTACCTTCCGTGTCTTGGGCCGTGGACGCACCGACTCCTCCCTCTTGGGCTGTGGACGCACCGACTCCTCCTCTTGGGCTGTGGACGCACCGACTCCTCCCTCTTGGGCTGTGGACGCACCGACTCCTCCCTCTTGGGCTGTGGACGCACCGACTCCTCCCTCTTGGGCTGTGGACGACCGACTCCTCCCATTCAGGCGTGGGACGCTCGGGCTCCTCCCACTCAGGCGTGGGACGCTCGGGCTCCTCCCACTCAGGCGTAGGGACGCTCGGGCTCCTCCCACTCAGGCGTAGGGACGCTCGGGCTCCTCCCACTCAGGCGTAGGGACGCTCGGGCTCCTCCCACTCAGGCGTAGGGACGCTCGGGCTCCTCCCACTCAGGCGTAGGGACGCTCGGGCTCCTCCCGCTTGGGCTGTGGACACTCAGGCTCCTCCCACTTGGGCTGTGGACACTCAGCCTTCCTCTTCCCCTTCCCCTTCTCTGCCTCCTCCTCACCTTCCTCTCCTGGGCCAGTTCCTCCTCTCCCTCTTGGTAGGGGCAGCGCACCACCGGGTGCCCGAACTCCCCACAGGCAAGGCACCAGCCTTGGTCCTCTAGACCACCGAGGAGGACCTCCAGATCCTGGCAGCCATCTCTCCAGTTCCAGCCTTCCATTTTTTTTATTTTTTTATTGTTGTTGTTGTTTGTTGTTTTTTTTTGTTTTTTTTAAAACAACAAATTGCGGTTCCTGTTCTGGCCTGAGTCCTGAGGCGCTTGTTGATCCTCTTCTGGACACCACGTGTCACAAAGACGACTGAGCGGTGACGCCACGCCAGAAGCAGGAACAAAAACAACAGAGAGAGATTTATGAAGCTGAGCTAATGCTTTCGCCAGCGCTTAATAAACAAACAGACATAAAATAAAAGGGTTGTACAAACAAACACAGGACACGGCACTTGCGCCAAAATAAATAGACAAACAAAACGGACTATACACTAAACACACACGAACAGACAAACACGGTGAGTAAGAACACTTTTACTAATACTCTCACTATCACCTCCTCTCCAAACCCGCTCTCCACTCACCGAACACCCAACCCCGAGTGAGTGAAAACATGCTGTTTTATGCAGTTGTACCGAGACTCGATTGCTAGTCAATCATTCAATTGGAATCTCGTACAACTGCACGTGAATTATTTAAGTGCACTCCCGTGACCACACATTATATTATAACCAGCACGTGAAGTGATTTGTGCCCTCCTCGTGCCAAATACAAATCTACATTTTTAAATCACACGTGAAACACAGACCCGTTTATATCCCGTGTACCGATGACTATACACCAACATTTACACACAACACGTAACACAAAATACACACGGGGGGGGGGCACTTTGCCACAGGGAACTAAGTAGCGAAAGGGAAAGGCTTTGGGCAGGCTGGCCTGACAGTTTATTTCCTAGGTCAGGAAGTTGGTCAGCCTGGAAGAAGGCGAGACTCCGTTGCAGGAACGTATTGACCCAGAAAGTAAACGAGGTAGCAGCTGCAGGCAATAGAGTCAGCTGCAATCGATTACCAAGAGGTCATGCATGATAGCATAAAGGGGCCAGAGAATCGTAAATCTTTTCCTTCGCTTTTGGTTTCGAAATAGACCCGGAAGGACCTGTGCACTGTGTATTAAGAGTATCGTGAGTGTTTGTTTTGTTTGTCTTGTCTATAATTGTTACTTGTGTGTTTATAGACGGCTAAAACGTTCCGGAGCTGTCGCTAAGGGCCAACACTGAACCCGGAAAAGCACTGCACTATTTGTCACTCATTAAACTGTATCACCCACCACGAGCACTACAGCACACACCCAGGACTGGTGACCGTGGTTGTATATTGTGGGGGAGATACTGTGTTTATTGTTTAGGGCTGCAATCCCTGTTACTGTTCTCTGTGTTTTACGCATCGCTGTGTATAACCAGAGTTTATTATTTGGTCACCAGACCTGGATTATAACAAAAATAAAATAAGTATTTTCCATACCGGATTACAAATCTCTGTCTGTTTATTCCTGCACAGCATCACCTCTGCACCTGTTCATAATCAGCAACCACTTTGCCACAGTGACACAAATAAATACTCAGTGATAAGAACATGAATTACAATGATGTTAGCAGTACTAACAGCATGTCACCAAAATGTTGAACTATGTTCATTTCAGATGAGAACAATAAGCAAAAAGCTCAGAACTTTTCTCTGTCAAAGTCAGCTGTTCAACATTGAAACCTATTTTAGTTCTGAGAGGTCCATGTGGGTACATGTGAAGCCATCTTGAGGCAGGGAATGCAATTTAAAAAAGTGGTCAAAATGTAAAAAAAAAAAAAATTAAAACAACACGCACACCTTATGTAAACAGTTGTAGCAACCCATGGGAACATGTAACACAATAAAATAAAAAGGTCCTTATGTACCCTTTAACATTGAACTCTCTGATTGTGAAGGATTCTGAACTTTTTGCAATAGCACAGCTAGTGAATTGAAATACTGGGGCTTTGAACTTTCTCCCAGTGCAGAAATCACACGGCACATCTCCAGGTCCAGTATAACTTTGAGCAGGAGGAGGATTGAGTCCTGTCTTCTTTCATTTCTCCACAATGTCAGCAAGAATGATGTTTCTGCTCAGAACAGGCCTTGGGGTAAAGGTCTCTCTGCACTGGGGGCAGCTGTAGACACCTGTATGAACAGTCTGTTCCCAGCAGTTCCTAATACACCCCATACAGTAACTGTGTCCACATGGAATAGTGACTGGGTCCTTCAATATCTCCAGACACACTGGACAGTTCAAGTGCTCCTCTGACTTGAAATCTGTCTTCAGTATTGTTATATATTGGTATTGTTATAGATGAGACAAAGAGACAATTTCATAAGAAACAAAACCATTCCCTCTGTTATGAAACATTAAGAGGTGGGGTTTTGGACCAAGGCCAGGTTTTTATAAACCGGCTGAGCAGAAACTAAATTATATTTAAGAATGTGTCCTTTCCCATTCCCACATTCCCACGAGAGTTCTAGGAAGGGTTTTAACCCCATACCCACCTACTACACATTACAAGACCGGCTCTCGCGTCGGTCTCACACAGCAAATAATAAAAGATGGACGGTGCTCGACCGCCTGCACATAAACACAATAATGATTAGGATGGACGGCTTCGCCCACCCGCCTACAAATACAATAACAATAATAACAATACAACACATACATATATACAAATAATAATAAAGGGGCAGGGTGTACTGAGTCACAAGCACACAGTGGGTAATGGGCTGCCCCAGTATGAATGTAAATGTGTGAAATGATGGGCTTGGCACAGAACTATTTTAACAAATCGCACAACACTGCCCGTTACATTAAATTAAAACTTTTTTTTTATAAAATGAGAATAAAACTTCTCTCTAAAACAATCTTTGTGAACAGTAAACCTAACTAATTAATCAAAATGGGCTTGTGACAGGGCGAGGTCTGTGCTGGCTATCTGACGCATGCATGATTCTGTAGGAAGAGGGCAGCAGCCCCGTAGGATCTGCCTGTCAATCATGGCAGTGACATGAGGAGGCTGGGAGAGGCTGTGTTGTCTCTCCCTCTCTCTGTGTGGTTGGGAGGTGGGTCTTGGGGGGCGGGGGGGTGTCGGTTGGCCTATAAAAATAAAACTTGGACGGCAGACCATAGCAAGTACACCAGTGGCGGGAGCGAGAGAGAGAATGATGGCTAAAGAAAACTGCCTAAGACAGCACCTTTTCTTTTGCAGTTTCATTACTGTGTTTTATTTTCCTTTTTTCTTAATGCATTTTGGTTTTGATTATTATTTCGAGCACCTGTGAGTGCGCCACCAGCAACTTACCTGTTACCATCGTTGGTATCAGGTTGGGCTGTGCAGCAGTGCCCTCGTGTGGGAAAAATAAAGCAGTGCACCTGAGTGGTGTTTCAAAAATAACTTTCTCTCCCATGTCAGTGAATTCCCCCACCCTTCCATAGGGCTTTTAAAAAAAGACATACAAATGCTGGTATGTGTTACCGATATTATTCTATAACTATCCACACTACTTACATAATGTGCGTTTGGACCACATGATTGCCATTCACAATCCTGCTTTCAGATTGTGATGATCACATGGATAGGGTATTAGTAGCTTTACATACCAGTCTTTTCTTTACTGGAGCAGGAAACGACCAAGTCTCAAAAACATACTCAACATGCATATGAAATATGAGCTCCAATGGCAGTCTAATGATAGATATTATTAGTCGTTTAGCAATCGCTTTTATTCAAAGCGACTAACAGAGACTAGAGGGTGAACTATGCATCACAACTGCTGCAGCAGAGTCACTTACAATAGGACCTCGGTTTACATCTCACACGCACGGCATAGCTAGTGACTGTTCAACATGTAACTAAACTTCAGCACATGTTTTATTGTATATTAATGAAATGAAATACTTATGCATGACACTCAAAATAAAGCATTACTGAGTGATCACTTCAGCCTAATAACATTAAAGCCCTTTTGTTTGCCTCTTTTCTTGTAATTGAAGCTCTTTTGGTTCTTTTCTTGGCTTTATGTCAGTATGTGCAGAAGTCCAACGCTACAACCCATTGCTGCGTTTTGACACCCACAACTTCCTGTGCTGTACAGGAGGTAACACAGTAGCATTGCTGCTAAACCGTTGTTCTGACAAGGAAATTGAAATGAAGCAGCACTTGATCTGAGTTCCAAACACCAAAGCAATAAAGGTATTGTGAGAGTCAGTGGAAGAAAGGGAGGAAACAGAGTTTAAATTAACCAAAGCTATTTTTATTAAATGAAACACACAGATTGCTCCACTGCTCTATCTAAATACAGTGCAGGCAGTCATAAAATAATAAACATTGTGATACAATTATTCAAATTAAGACATTGGAAGGAAACCAATAGAAACACAGACAGAAAACAGCCAATGAGCACATAACAACACACACACACACACACACACACACACACACACACACACACACACACACACACACACACACACACACACACACACACACACACACACACACACACACACACACACACACACACACACACACACACACACACACACACACACACACACACACACACACACACACACACACACACACACACACACACACACACACACACACACACACACACACACACACACACACACACACACACACACACACACACACACACACACACACACACACACACACACACACACACACACACACACACACACACACACACACACACACACACACACACACACACACACACACACACACACACACACACACACACACACACACACACACACACACACACACACACACACACACACACACACACACACACACACACACATACACACACACACTCACACACTCCACCTAGTTGCAGCTCTGTCATCTGCTCAGCATGTCCGCTGACTGCACCACTCTATCTAAATACAGTGCAGAGGGACCTGACTGCACCACTCTATCTAAATACAGTGCAGAGGGACCAGGCTGCACCACTCTATCTAAATACAGTGCAGAGGGACCAGGCTGCACCACTCTATCTAAATACAGTGCAGAGGGACCTGCCTGCACCACTCTATCTAAATACAGTGCAGAGGGACCAGGCTGCACCACTCTATCTAAATACAGTGCAGAGGGACCTGGCTGCACCACTCTATCTAAATACAGTGCAGAGGGACCTGACTGCACCACTCTATCTAAATACAGTGCAGAGGGACCAGGCTGCACCACTCTATCTAAATACAGTGCAGAGGGACCAGGCTGCACCACTCTATCTAAATACAGTGCAGAGGGACCAGGCTGCACCACTCTATCTAAATACAGTGCAGAGGGACCTGGCTGCACCACTCTATCTAAATACAGTGCAGAGGGACCTGGCTGCACCACTCTATCTAAATACAGTGCAGAGGGACCTGGCTGCACCACTCTATCTAAATACAGTGCAGAGGGACCAGGCTGCACCACTCTATCTAAATACAGTGCAGAGGGACCAGGCTGCACCACTCTATCTAAATACAGTGCAGAGGGACCTGGCTGCACCACTCTATCTAAATACAGTGCAGAGGGACCAGGCTGCACCACTCTATCTAAATACAGTGCAGAGGGACCAGGCTGCACCACTCTATCTAAATACAGTGCAGAGGGACCAGGCTGCACCACTCTATCTAAATACAGTGCAGAGGGACCAGGCTGCACCACTCTATCTAAATACAGTGCAGAGGGACCTGGCTGCACCACTCTATCTAAATACAGTGCAGAGGGACCAGGCTGCACCACTCTATCTAAATACAGTGCAGAGGGACCAGGCTGCACCACTCTATCTAAATACAGTGCAGAGGGACCTGGCTGCACCACTCTATCTAAATACAGTGCAGAGGGACCTGGCTGCACCACTCTATCTAAATACAGTGCAGAGGGACCTGGCTGCACCACTCTATCTAAATACAGTGCAGAGGGACCAGGCTGCACCACTCTATCTAAATACAGTGCAGAGGGACCAGGCTGCACCACTCTATCTAAATACAGTGCAGAGGGACCTGACTGCACCACTCTATCTAAATACAGTGCAGAGGGACCTGGCTGCACCACTCTATCTAAATACAGTGCAGAGGGACCAGGCTGCACCACTCTATCTAAATACAGTGCAGAGGGACCTGGCTGCACCACTCTATCTAAATACAGTGCAGAGGGACCTGGCTGCACCACTCTATCTAAATACAGTGCAGAGGGACCTGGCTGCACCACTCTATCTAAATACAGTGCAGAGGGACCTGACTGCACCACTCTATCTAAATACAGTGCAGAGGGACCAGGCTGCACCACTCTATCTAAATACAGTGCAGAGGGACCAGGCTGCACCACTCTATCTAAATACAGTGCAGAGGGACCTGCCTGCACCACTCTATCTAAATACAGTGCAGAGGGACCTGCCTGCACCGCTCTATCTAAATACAGTGCAGAGGGACCTGACTGCACCACTCTATCTAAATACAGTGCAGAGGGACCTGCCTGCACCGCTCTATCTAAATACAGTGCAGAGGGACCAGGCTGCACCGCTCTATCTAAATACAGTGCAGAGGGACCAGGCTGCACCACTCTATCTAAATACAGTGCAGAGGGACCTGGCTGCACCACTCTATCTAAATACAGTGCAGAGGGACCAGGCTGCACCACTCTATCTAAATACAGTGCAGAGGGACCAGGCTGCACCGCTCTATCTAAATACAGTGCAGAGGGACCTGACTGCACCACTCTATCTAAATACAGTGCAGAGGGACCTGGCTGCACCACTCTATCTAAATACAGTGCAGAGGGACCAGGCTGCACCACTCTATCTAAATACAGTGCAGAGGGACCAGGCTGCACCACTCTATCTAAATACAGTGCAGAGGGACCAGGCTGCACCACTCTATCTAAATACAGTGCAGAGGGACCTGCCTGCACCACTCTATCTAAATACAGTGCAGAGGGACCTGGCTGCACCACTCTATCTAAATACAGTGCAGAGGGACCAGGCTGCACCACTCTATCTAAATACAGTGCAGAGGGACCAGGCTGCACCACTCTATCTAAAATACAGTGCAGAGGGACCTGACTGCACCACTCTATCTAAATACAGTGCAGAGGGACCTGGCTGCACCACTCTATCTAAATACAGTGCAGAGGGACCTGGCTGCACCACTCTATCTAAATACAGTGCAGAGGGACCTGGCTGCACCACTCTATCTAAATACAGTGCAGAGGGACCTGGCTGCACCACTCTATCTAAATACAGTGCAGAGGGACCTGGCTGCACCACTCTATCTAAATACAGTGCAGAGGGACCTGGCTGCACCACTCTATCTAAATACAGTGCAGAGGGACCTGGCTGCACCACTCTATCTAAATACAGTGCAGAGGGACCTGGCTGCACCACTCTATCTAAATACAGTGCAGAGGGACCTGGCTGCACCACTCTATCTAAATACAGTGCAGAGGGACCAGGCTGCACCACTCTATCTAAATACAGTGCAGAGGGACCTGGCTGCACCACTCTATCTAAATACAGTGCAGAGGGACCAGGCTGCACCACTCTATCTAAATACAGTGCAGAGGGACCTGGCTGCACCACTCTATCTAAATACAGTGCAGAGGGACCAGGCTGCACCACTCTATCTAAATACAGTGCAGAGGGACCTGACTGCACCACTCTATCTAAATACAGTGCAGAGGGACCAGGCTGCACCACTCTATCTAAATACAGTGCAGAGGGACCAGGCTGCACCACTCTATCTAAATACAGTGCAGAGGGACCTGACTGCACCACTCTATCTAAATACAGTGCAGAGGGACCAGGCTGCACCACTCTATCTAAATACAGTGCAGAGGGACCAGGCTGCACCACTCTATCTAAATACAGTGCAGAGGGACCAGGCTGCACCACTCTATCTAAATACAGTGCAGAGGGACCAGGCTGCACCACTCTATCTAAATACAGTGCAGAGGGACCAGGCTGCACCACTCTATCTAAATACAGTGCAGAGGGACCTGACTGCACCACTCTATCTAAATACAGTGCAGAGGGACCAGGCTGCACCACTCTATCTAAATACAGTGCAGAGGGACCTGACTGCACCACTCTATCTAAATACAGTGCAGAGGGACCAGGCTGCACCACTCTATCTAAATACAGTGCAGAGGGACCTGGCTGCACCACTCTATCTAAATACAGTGCAGAGGGACCAGGCTGCACCACTCTATCTAAATACAGTGCAGAGGGACCAGGCTGCACCACTCTATCTAAATACAGTGCAGAGGGACCAGGCTGCACCACTCTATCTAAATACAGTGCAGAGGGACCAGGCTGCACCACTCTATCTAAATACAGCGCAGAGGGACCAGGCTGCACTGCTCTATCTAAATACAGTGCAGAGGGACCTGGCTGCACGGCTCTATCTAAATACAGTGCAGAGGGACCTGACTGCACCACTCTATCTAAAATACAGTGCAGAGGGACCTGGCTGCACCGCTCTATCTAAATACAGTGCAGAGGGACCAGGCTGCGCCACTCTATCTAAAATACAGTGCATGGTTCTTGCTTTTTAAGTCTATTGTTATTTTCTGTTTTCACGGTAGGCATTTCTACAAAAAGTACAGGATCGTACATTACAAACTATTTTTCGAATTCAGTCACAAGATGGCCGGATATTTTCCTCAAAACCACTTTATCAAATGAATACACTTTTCTAATTTTGTCCGAGTCTGATGTACTCTACAGTGACATCTCAACCAGCACCTCTGTCTCTGCAGATCTCTATGGAAACAATGACAGATCATACACCCGCCCTCTTACTCCGCCCACCAGCCTTGACTTCATTCTCTTATTGGCGAGTCTTACGGTCCTGAATGAAATTCTCTCTCCAGTGATTGGCGATGAGATCCCCGATTCCGGCTTGGTTGACGAGTAAGGCTGCACCGCGCAATAAACTGGATCAAAAGTCAGTCAGGCGATCGGAGATTTGTTTAAGAGGATTATTCATAATAATATTACTTACATCTGCGCACGAGTGTTGAGTACGGTTTAGGATTTATGACGTACAGCACCAAAGGTAAAGGATCATTTATTGAATGCTAAGAATTATTAATGCGTAACGTGTTTTACGGTATATGAGTTATATTCTGCGATCGACTTCTTGTTTTGAATGATGTTTTAAAACCTAACAAGAAGATGGTCGTATTTTGAAAACAACAGTTTATATTTTTTGGTTTCAAAGTTTGCAAAGTGCAGTGTCACACAGCCCACCACCACAGGACTGCACATACCGACCGTGTACGATTATCTACGGGTCGGCTCACCGGTCTCCGTTCACTTTCTTTGGCGTTTACTGTTATGATATATAACTAATGTTACAAATGTGTTAAAATAAGGTTGTATTGTGTTTTGTATTTTTGCACTACTTGTGTGAATGTATTTAACGGTTATTAGCGTTTATTAAATGCATTTTTGTTTACGACTGTAAGTCGCCCTGGATAAGGGCGTCTGCAAAGTAAATAATAATGATAATAATAATAATAATAATAATAATCTTCAATGCTTCTCAAATGCCTGTCTTGTATATCTTTCCTAAACATGTGTGGCTCTAAACCTTGTTTTTGCTAGTTTAGTTTCTCTTTGTGTCAGCGGTGTTCCAGCCGTCAGTCAGGTCCCCACACACCACCCAGTTCCTTGTTCGTCTATCCTGTGAACAGCTTACCTGGTAGCCGTGCTGCTCGCAGTGTACTCTTAACATCTGTTTAACCCTTCAATCTCTTTACACATTCTTTACAGCCAGTAACATGCTTGACCCAAAGGTCACTGCTCAGGTAAAATAGAACAATGAAACAGTAAGAGACTTCGTGAAAGTCAAGTAAAACAGAACAAAACAGAGAATTTTCTTAACCTGGTGGCGGACCATAGATCATGATTTAAAATGGAAATACATACATGCCACATGTGCATCTTTCAAAACTGCACATTTGAGACCTATATAGTGAATGGAAATCCACTGCAGGTAAGATTTCTGGCTATTTTTTGTTCATTAAATTAATTAGGTCTCTGTCTCCCCAGGGCCCTGTCTTGACAATGCAGTTTTTTGGCCGGCTGGTGAACAATACTCTGTCATCAGTGTCTAATCTCTTCACAAACCCGTACCGGGTGAGGGAGGTACTACTTTCAGACTATGCAGGGGGAACCTGTTCCCGGCTAGAGGAGGAGGGCAGGGTGGTGCTGTACAGAAACCCCTCGGCGCAGTCATGGGACTGTCTGCTCCTGAATCAGGACAGAACACAGACTACTGCACTACGGTAAGATGACAAAACAAATTCAACACCTGCCATAGCACTGTCAGTAGGGTGCACACCATGGGACTGATTCACCTGCCACAGCACTGTAAATTGGGCGTGGGGTTTGTCTTTCTGAAATCTGGGCAGATCACAATCCAAGAAGATGAATGACTTCCTGGGCCTGAGGTAATGATCGGCACATGTTTTTCCTCCAGGTTATTCCAGGTTGGTTCAGAAGTCGACGCCAGGAATTGGTTCCCCCAGTATTCCCTGAAGCTCCGCCCCTTCTACGAGAGCTCCCAACTACCTCTGCGCATCGAGACTCTGCAGCAAATCACAGACTGCCTGAGGAACCACCCTGATTGGTCAGCAGCTCACATCGCAGTGGAAACCGGCTTGAGGGACTGCCTCAAACACAACTATGTCCTGAGGTGGGTGTGACTCTCGTACATTTGCAAAGCATTCTAGTATATCAGCCTGACGCAACAGAAAGTGCCCATATATCACCCACATAACTAGAGAACCGCTTATTCCATAATGTGGAAACTTGTTTAAGACTAATATCTATTAGAATCGCTAACGTGATGATATTTGATTGACATTTTTACTATATATTTTGGGGATTTGAGGAATCTGTCCATCTCATGATGTGGTATTTCCTGCTCATGTGTTTATTACATCGACTAGCGGTGTTGCAGGGGGACAGGTTAATGGTTGCACTCTGGTGTACCAGCTGGACTTGTAGAGAAGACATGTTTGAGAGCTCTATTGATGCCACAGGAGTTCTTTAAATTTCAGAGTCCCTTGTGTTTGACAGCTGAAACAGATCCAGTCTAATCAAGATGAAGCATGCATTACTTCAGATACATTTCAGACCAGTAGCAATCTGCTTTTTAAACCAGGGCACTTAGAATTCTGTTTCATTCTGTTCAAATCTTAATATTATACACATTCAAATGTTTTAACTTTATTTGTTATGTTGGTGACCACAGAGATGACCCATTATAACCAGAAGCACTGCAGTAGAGTTTAAAATAACTGAGAACGACATGAATGTGTTTGAGACTACATGTGTACAACACTAATGTGTGTATGGAATACACTATGAATAAATAGTGAAGAAGCACAAATGCACTGAAGCAAAGTGCAGATAAACATGCTGTATTTCCCTGTGTTATTTGTAGTGTTTTCTTTCTCATGGCTCTTGAAGAACTCTGTGGTCATCACTATGGCTCTTTGAGTTGATTTCCTGTCCCTGGTAAAGCCTGCTTCTCTCCCCTGCCCCTCTCAGCCAGATTAACAGTCGGGACGGGGTGGAGGGCTGCACCCCTCTTCACCTGGCCTGCAGGAAGGAGGACCCCCAGTGTGTGCGGGAGCTGCTGGAGGACTGCCAGGCCAAGCTGGACGTAGTGGACAAGAACGCGGAGACGCCCTTCCACTACGCAGCACGGCAAGACAGCTTCCAGCTCATGGAGGTACTGTACCTGTCTCAGCGCTTCCATTGCATCAGAGCCACCGAGGGCTGCGTCAACACATGTAGGATTCACCGTGCAAGGATGGAAATAAGACTCCCATTGCATAGCAGTCTGATCCATTCCTGGTTTCCCTATGTGTGTAGTAAGACGGCCTCCACCTGAGGTTGTTATCTGTACACACTGGGGCTAATCAGGCTCATTTTAAAACCTGGAATGGGGGAAAGTGCTATGCAATAGGAGTCTTCTTTCCATCCTTGAATAAGACTCCCATTGCATAGCAGTCTGATCCATTCCTGGTTTTATAATGAGTTTAATAAGAAACACCCAAGCTTGTTACCTATACACTGGGGCTAATCAAATCAGTAAAACCTGGAATGGGGGAAACTGCTGTGCAATAGGAGTCTTATTTCCATCCCTGATGAACTGATTTTTCACGTTAAAGAGCATGTAAATTCAATTGTCATTTTGATAGAATTTTAATTTTTTTGATGTTTGCAATTATTCTGAGTGGTTCTAGGTTGTTCGTATGTTGATGCTCATTTGCTAATGTAAGTCTGCTGCTCTTTTGCTTTGAGCTTGGCTGAAGATCCGAAGTGCCTGGACTGAACAGCCCCCCTCATTCCATTCCAATCCTGTGACATTGTGCCCGTGTATATGATCGCTGCTCTCTTATATACATGGAGAGCATGTGGTCTTGATGGGCTGCTTGTATGATGCATCACAGTATCATTTAATAATGGACTGTTTTGTTAAAAGATTAAACGAGGTAGGCAGAGTATGTATTCAACTATAAAACACACTCATTCTTCAAGAACCACTCTGTGAACTACATTGAGCTGTGCTACTGTTCTTTTGGTCTTGCATCACGATACAAACGATACAGACCTCTATGATGATACGATATCTCATGTAAAGAAAGCATCATGAGTTATCAATATGCAATTCATTGTTACATCCCTACTATTAGCCTGGGATCACGTCAGGATTGTAGACAGTATTCTTGAGAGGATTTAAGACCGTACATTTAGAAAAGGAAACACACCTGACTCAGTCAGGTTTCCATTGATTTTAAGCAGACGAGACTTCTAAGTCCGAATTCCAGAATAGACAGGTTCCGGATTGTAGAGGGGATCAGGTCATTCATTCCTACAGGGATTTGTTCGGGACCTGTAAATTATGCTGAATTCTACAGAATGCTGGTTTATAGAGGGGCTGGATTGGACAGGTTTGTATCTGTGTAGCTGACCCTGCTGCCTGTGTCTCTCCTGGGTTATGCTGGATTGGACAGGTTTGTATCTGTGTAGCTGACCCCCCTGTGTCTCTCCTGGGTGTTGCAGCTCCTGTGTAAGCATTCCTCTGGGGGAGGGGTGAACAAGCTGAGCAGCAATGGAGAGACAGCCCTGCACATCGCCTGCCGTCTGGGGAAGACAGAGACTGTCCGGGCCGTCCTTCAGAGCGGGGCGCGCTGCAACATCATCGGAGGGCAGGGCTACCCCATCCACACCGCCCTCAAGTACTCTGAGAAGAGGTGTGCACACTGTTCCCAAAGCTGCTATTAGGATAGCTTAACTGTGAAACCCTCAATAGTGATCATGTGAGAAATACTAAGAGATTTATTTTAGTATTAAAGTGTTACAGAACACCCTGCAAAGATCATAAGAAAGGCATCCCGTTGCCTTTGCTGTGCCCCGTTTTGTCCATGTTGGTGTTCTATTTATTTCTTTTTTTTAACTTCTTGACGACTTTTTAAAATTAATTCACATCATGCGTCATGAATCAACTGGGCAATATATTTCTTGACGTTTACTTGGGAACGTTTGCCAGGAGAAAAAAATGTCTTAAGGATCGCAGTGTGTCCAGATCGTGCCCCTCCTGCAACAATGGTGGTTTTCTGTTCCACTTATTACAATCAGCACCATCACTGTTGTAGGAGGGAGCATGAACTGGATACACTGCAATGTTTAGAAGAAAAAAAAAATTCTAGCAAATATTCCTGAGTAAAAGTTGAAAAAAGTAATTCCCTAGTTTATTTAGCCTTGATGTGTGAATAGAAAAATATCAAACCCATGTTTTTCAGGTATAGTAAGTCGTGTTTCAGGCACAGTAAGTCGTGTTTCAGGCACAGTAAGTCGTGTTTCAGGCACAGTAAGTCGTGTTTCGGGCACAGTAAGTCGTGTTTCAGGCACAGTAAGTCGTGTTTCGGGCACAGTAAGTCGTGTTTCAGGCACAGTAAGTCGTGTTTCAGGCACAGTAAGTCGTGTTTCAGGCACAGTAACGTGTTTCATATAAACACTGCAGGGGATTCTGGAACACTTTAATTAAAGTGAGTCCTATGTGGAAATGTCATTTTCTGCTTTTTCAAAAGGAGACAATCACCTATTTAAAGTTACAAAGCTGTTAATAGACACATCAGGCATTTAATTCAAGGACTTTTAAGAACATGTCTTTACGTAAGAAGTTCTTTTAACCTGAAAACTTTTTTTGTTTACAGTTTTAAAAATCTGCTCTACTTTTGATTCCACATCGAAACGTGGTCTGCTTTTATAACTGTGTTTCTGTTTAGTACAACTGTATATCTTTAGATTGTGTGTTTAAGGCAAATGTTTGTATAGATCTTTCAGAAGAACAAAAATATGGGGTCACCATTAGTTTTTGACCGATCATGTACCACTGTAACTGTGGCAACAGTGAGTCGGAAACTGGGAAACAGTTTGAGAAGAGGACAGACAACCTGACTTTAGAAATGTGTTTATTTGTCATTAGTCTGTAAGACACATCTAAGGAGTGTGATAAGCACCCTGCTCACTGATCTCTCTCTCTCTCTCTCTCTCTCTCTAGCTGTGTGGAGGCAATACTGGATTCTGACCCTAACCAGCTTAGCTCTGAAGACCCCCGCTACGGAGGGACCCCCTTGCACTGGACAAAGACCCCAGAGGTAAGAACAGAACAGAGCAGAGCAATCCAACCATTCTAAACACTGTCTTAACATATCCATCCACACCATTATAAACCCTGTCCTAAACATAGCAACCACACCATTATAAACCCTGTCCTAAACATAGCAACCACACCATTATAAACCCTGTCCTAAACCTACCAACCACACCATTATAAACCCTGTCCTAAACCTAGCAACCACACCATTATAAACCCTGTCCTAAACATAGCAACCACACCATTATAAACCCTGTCCTAAACCTCGAACCACACCATTATAAACCCTGTCCTAAACCTCGCAACCACACCATTAATAACCCTGTCTTAAACGCTATCTGCTTATGTCGATTAACACCAGCAACCTTTCAATATGTTAGCTACATGCACTGCCTTGCCGCTTCAGTTGGACCTGTACTTTAATGTAGGGTTGGGCAACCGTTTACCCTGATCACTGTCTTGACACGGCTCAGATGCCATAAGGTGTTGGAAGGTGTCTCGGCGATCATAATTAATTTAGTTATTAATATTTCAAACCTAAAGAGGCAGGCAGAGGATTGTTCCAGTTCATCCCAGACATGCTCATTTGGATTATGATACAGGGATGTTCGTGGAAGATGTTCTGGCACAGTGGATTGGTGCATTATCGTCTTGATAGTAACCATCGTTGTCAGAGTACACAAAGATCTGCAACGTAACCTCCCTTATAAAAGTTTCCCATAGTAAAAGCAAAGCAAAGTGTGATAGCGGAGTGGAGACATGGTAAAGCATAGGGAAGCATTGTAAAGCACAGAGAGGTCTGGTAAAGCATAGAGGAGCACTGTAAAGCACAGACAGACATGGTAAAGCATATTAATAAACATGGCAAACCAGAGTAAACTATAATAAATGCATGGAAAAACATGAGAACACTGCATGAATACTGTGGTAAACTATACGGGCTATAGCAGTCCTTTGACTTTCCCAAGTAATGGAGGGACCCAGGGCATACCAGGAGAACATGCTCCACACCAGGGCAATGCTGAATGCAATGTGGGTAGACAGACAGACAGACAGGAGTGCTGGGTGCTGTGTGACCTCTGCCTGCTCTTCTCTCCTCAGCTGTGCCGCTTGCTGATCGTGAGGGGATGCAATGTGAACTACCTGAGCCAAAGTGGAGAGACGCTGCACATCATGGTGAGGAGGAAGAGGTTTGGCGCCGCCATGGTCCTGCTGACCCACGGAGCGCAGAGCAACGCCAAGGGAGAGAACGGAGACACCCCCTGCACCTCGCCATGAAGGTACAGGACAGAGATACTGAGAACACACGAGAGAGTACACCCACACAGAGTGACCCCACGAGAGAGTACACCCACACAGAGTGACCCCCACGAGACAGCACACCCACACAGTGACCCCACGAGAGAGCACACCCACACAGTGACCCCCACGAGAGAGCACACCCACACAGAGTGACCCCCACGAGAGAGCACACCCACACAGAGTGACCCCACGAGAGAGCACACCCACACAGTGACCCCCACGAGAGAGCACACCCACACAGTGACCCCACGACGAGAGCACACCCACACAGAGTGACCCCACCGAGAGAGCACACCCACACAGAGTGACCCCACGAGAGAGCACACCCACACAGAGTGACCCCCCCGAGAGAGCACACCCACACAGAGTGACCCCCACGAGAGAGCACACCCACACAGAGTGACCCCACGAGAGAGCACACCCACACAGAGTGACCCCACGAGAGAGTACACCCACAGAGGGATGTGATGTTGATAAAATGTATTAGAGTACAAAGTATCTTTGTGGGAACGGAGTGCAGTCATCAGATAGCCGTCATAAATTGATCCACACAGTTCTGGACTCCTGCCTCTTTTATACTGTGAACGTGTTTGTATCTCCAGCTGCTGCCTGACACGATCACACTTCCTCTTCATCAGTTCTCTCCCTGCAGCCACAGAGCCGCCTAGACTAGCTCTCACCTGCCGTCTCGCACGCACTTGCATTTATTCGTACATTTTAGAACTTCCTGTGTTGACCGCATCCTTAAGTTCAAACAAAGTAGACAGACAGAAGTATGCTAACATAGCAACATAGAACATGACAATCAATATTTCATCTCATGACGTTGCTATTAAAAAATCAGATGTTTAACTTTTCTCTCCTATAAATTGAAATGAGTGTCTCTGATTAACAGGGTTTTTAATAAGAGTTAGTATCTTCAAATATTATTTCCTCTTTATGTCCCCTTATCTTTTATGAAGCTTGCAGTCATTGAGTTTTTTTTTTAATTGGAATTATTAAAATGTAGCATGTTTTTAATTTACTTATTCGTAAGTCTGTTCTGAGGTTAGTGGACTATGAGCTGCTCTTCAGTTCTGGTTCTCTGCCATAGACATGTTACCTGTAGGGTGTTATTGTACAGTACACCTCGCTAGAACGAACCTGTCTGGGTCCAAGCCTTTTGTTCGTTATATCAAGGGGTTTGTTATAGTGAAAGGACAATCAAAATGAATGATAAACTGTTGGACTAAGTTGATGAGATGAGAATGTGAATAAAAGTAGAATTTCATGTACCTGTTCGTCTCATGTATGCAGTATTCTGCCTTTGCTTTATCCAATTCGTTAAAGAATTAAAACGCAGTACAAAAAGCAAAAATCCCGAATTGAAGCTGAACTTTTATTGAAAATCAATCTGACATGAATCGTTTCAAATGATCTGTATCCAGATTTGTTGCAACATAAAAATGATTTTATTGCTTTTTATGAAGAAAAGAGTTGACTTCACTGCGGAGGTGGCATCCCGCGCGTACAGACCGGGATGTTGGCAGTGTGTGTTTATATGATGCTGACTTCACTGCGGAGGTGGCATCCCGTGCGTACAGACCGGGATGTTGGCAGTGTGTGTTTATATGATACTGACTTCACTGCGGAGGTGGCATCCCGCGCGTACAGACCGGGATGTTGGCAGTGTGTGTTTATATGATGCTGACTTCACTGCGGAGGTGGCATCCCGCGCGTACAGACCGGGATGTTGGCAGTGTGTGTTTATATGATGCTGACTTCACTGCGGAGGTGGCATCCCGTGCGTACAGACCGGGATGTTGGCAGTGTGTGTTTATATGATGCTGACTTCACTGCGGAGGTGGCATCCCGCGCGTACAGACCGGGATGTTGGCAGTGTGTGTTTATATGATGCTGACTTCACTGCGGAGGTGGCATCCCGCGCGCACAGACCGGGATGTTGGCAGTGTGTGTTTATATGATGCTGACTTCACTGCGGAGGTGGCATCCCGCGCGTACAGACCGGGATGTTGGCAGTGTGTGTTTATATGATGCTGACTTCACTGCGGAGGTGGCATCCCGCATGCGTACAGACCGGGATGTTGGCAGTGTGTGTTTATATGATGCTGACTTCACTGCGGAGGTGGCATCCCGCGCGCACAGACCGGGATGTTGGCAGTGTGTGTTTATATGATCTTCAGTGTTTGCTGCACGACTTGCAGACTGAGGGTCAATGTGGCCCCTCTCAATTTTAGGGGACATTTTCTTCAGTGAGGGGGTCAATATGTTTGATTCAGAACCAACCACCATTTCTTATTTTTGTTTGTTTTTAAACATGCCAGCAGAGTTTACTGACCTTTTGTTTCTGAATAAAGAATAAAACTGTAAAGCTGTAGATACAACCAAGGTGTCTCTACAATACTCACTGTCACTTTTGGGGACAATATTGGGAAATGTGTCACAGTGATGCTGGTGTATCACCTAGTAGAGGATATTAATTTTAACAAATCACATTAGAACAGGGTTTTCAATCTTTTAAGCTGCGTACCCTTTCCAAAAAATGTAGTCCACTGAGATAGTGATAAAATGAAAACAGAAAAAGGTCTGTACAATAACATGATACAACAAAACACACAAGCCTTGGAGTGTGTGATGGATACAATTATAAAAGCTACAGTATTATAAAAGAAAAAATATATATTATATTTACTTTTGGCTAAAATAGTCCCTCAGACAGGTTTCTAGTTGTTGGAAACATCATCATTTTATTGTAAATTATTAATTAATTAAAATCAACAAAGCCTCCGTGCTAGCCTCAAATCACTCAGAAATGACATAGGACTATTCCATGATAGCAATGGCAATCATGTATTTTTATTGATAATAAAATTACAGAAAAGAAGGCAAAGAAAAGTTCACTGCCCACGATCTCTACAGCTAACCTCATTACGAAAACATATTATTGGCATTTTTAAATTCTTTGTGATTAAAACGCACAGTACTGATGCTAATTAAAAACAATAATAAAACGCTTACCTAGTATGTGATGGATGTCCCTGCTTGTTATCACACAACTCGCTGATGATGGCAGGGAAATTGGAGAGAGCTTCAGTCGGAAGACATTTTTGGCTTTTTTAATCTCTAACGGTATTTCGTCTTGATCGCCCTTTGCTAGTAATGTTCTAGTATTGAGCCATCAATCCATATTTTTTCACTGGATTGAAAGCTAAAACTCTTAACTCTCCCACCAGACATAACGCATGGCAATACTAGACCGCGTGGCAATGCTTTGGTTTCTCAGTGGCCATACATTCTGTATTTTGAAATGTAGTACTTAAGTTACAGAAAGCTTTAATCGGATCATTGAAGAAAAATAAATATCGATTTGCAAGCACGAACGGACACAGGAAATAAAATGAGTTAAAGACTAGGCTTTTAGTTTTTAAAACATGTATTTTTTATTTTATCCCAGACTGTTTATATGACATTTAAACAACAGGGCTTATTTAAAACGCACATATTTAATATGTAAATTAGTCGTGTGTGCACTGAACGCTGTGTCACAGCTCGTCAGTCTGGTGTTAGCAACTAAAAGTTTATTACATGATAAAAGTTTGCAATAGATTGGCATGTGGTACTAAATAAAATTCGTTATCTGCCATTTCAGAATTTTTCTCACATACCCCCAGTTTGAAAACTGCTAGAAGAAACCACATTACTATACAGTTTAATAGTAGTAGTATTTAAATGTCATTGTCCTGACTGGTAAATTCTTACCTTCCAGCTTCCCCTTTATTTTGACAATTTCCATATAAAAAATTGCATTTTTTTTGTTTACATTTTTCATACTTAGCCCTCAAGTAAACATTTTGGACAGTTTTCAAAACAATTGTTGCTTTATTTTTACAACGCACGTTGATGTTGTTGATATGATAAACGCGTATATCTGCTTCAGGTACTGTATTTAATTTTTTTCAAGGTTAAACGATGGCCCGTGTTACACAAAACCCTAAAAATAAAATGTCAAATATACAATATATTTCGTTGGTTTTGTGGATTTGCTATATTTTTTAACCTATTTTAATACTGCACATCATGATATGGTTTTGAAAATGCTACTTACCAAAACCGTGACTGCACTGTATTACATATTACATAATACTGTAATTTCCTTTATCACATACAATCACATACACTGTGTGTGTGTGTATGTATGTATGTATATATATACAGTACTGTGCAAAAGTTTTAGGCAGGTGTGAAAAAATGCTGTAAAGTAAGAATGCTTTCAAAAATAGACATGTTAATAGTTTATATTTATCAATTAACAAAATGCAAAGTGAGTGAACAGAAGAAAAATCTACATCAAATCAATATTTGGTGTGACCACCCTTTGCCTTCAAAACAGCATCAATTCTTCTAGGTACACTAGCACACAGTTTTTGAAGGAACTCGGCAGGTAGGTTGGCCCAGACATCTTGGAGAACTAACCACAGTTCTTCTGTGGATTTAGGCAGCCTCAGTTGCTTCTCTCTCTTCATGTAATCCCAGACAGACTCGATGATGTTGAGATCAGGGCTCTGTGGGGGCCATACCATCACTTCCAGGACTCCTTGTTCTTCTTTACGCTGAAGATAGTTCTTAATGACTTTCGCTGTATGTTTGGGGTCGTTGTCATGCTGCAGAATAAATTTGAGGCCAATCAGATGCCTCCCTGATGGTATTGCATGATGGATAAGTATCTGCCTGTACTTCTCAGCATTGAGGAGACCATTAATTCTGACCAAATCCCCAACTCCATTTGCAGAAATGCAGCCCCAAACTTGCAAGGAACCTCCACCATGCTTCACTGTTGCCTGCAGACACTCATTCGTGTACCGCTCTCCAGCCTTCGCAAACAAACTGCCTTCTGCTACAGCCAAATATTTCAAATTTTGACTCATCAGTCCAGAGCACCTGCTGCCATTTTTCTGCACCCCAGTTCCTGTGTTTTCGTGCATAGTTGAGTCGCTTGGCCTTGTTTCCACGCCGGAGGTATGGCTTTTGGCCGCATGAAACCCCTATCTGCCTTGAAATTTCTGCCTGGGAGAGACCTTGCTGATGCAGTATAACTACCTTGTGCCTTGTTGCTGTGCTCAGTCTTGCCATGGTGTATGACTTTTGACAGTAAGCTGTCTTCAGCAACCTCACCTTGTTAGCTGACTTTGGCTGTTCCTCACCCAGTTTTATTCCTCCTACACAGCTGTTTCTGTTTCAGTTAATGATTGTGTTTGAACCTACATATTGAATTGATGATCATTAGCACCTGTTTGGTATAATTGTTTAATCATACACCTGACTATATGCCTACAAAATCCCTGACTTTGTGCAAGTGTACCTAGAAGAACTGATGCTGTTTTGAAGGCAAAGGGTGGTCACACCAAATATGGATTTGATTTAGATTTTTCTTCTGTTCACTTACTTTGCATTTACTTAATTGATAAATATAATCTATTAACATGTCTATTTTTGAAAGCATTCTTACTTTACAACATTTTTTCACACCTGCCTAAAGCTTTTGCACAGTACTGTGTATATATATATATATATATATATATATATATATATATATATATATATATATATATATATACATATATATATATATATATATATATATATATATATATATATATATATATATATATATATATACACATATATATACAGTACTGTGCAAAAGTTTTAGGCAGGTGTGAAAAATGCTGTAAAGTAAATCAAATCCATATTTGGTGTGACCACCCTTTGCCTTCAAAACAGCATCAAGCATCAATTCTTCTAGGTATACTTGCACACAGTTTTTGAAGGAACTCGGCAGGTAGGTTGGCCCAAACATCTTGGAGAACTAACCACAGTTGTTCTGTGGATTTAGGCAGCCTCAGTTGCTTCTCTCTCTTCATGTAATCCCAGACAGACTTCGATGATGTTGAGATCAGGGCTCTGTGGGGACCATACCATCACTTCCAGGACTCCTTGTTCTTCTTTACGCTGAAGATAGTTCTTAATGACTTTCGCTGTATGTTTGGGGTCGTTGTCATGCTGCAGAATAAATTTGGGGCCAATCAGTTGCCTCCCTGATGGTATTGCATGATGGATAAGTATCTGCCTGTACTTCTCAGCATTGAGGAGACCATTAATTCTGACCAAATCCCCAACTCCATTTGCAGAAATGCAGCCCCAAACTTGCAAGGAACCTCCACCATGCTTCACTGTTGCCTGCAGACACTCATTCATATGCGCTCTCCAGCCCTTCGTGAACAAACTGCCTTCTGCTACAGCCAAATAGTTCAAATTTTGACTCATCAGTCCAGAGCACCTGCTGCCATTTTTCTGCACCCCAGTTCCTGTGTTTTCGTGCATAGTTGAGTCGCTTGGCCTTGTTTCCACATCGAGATATGGCTTTTTGGCCATAAGTCTTCCATGAAGGCCACTTCTGACCAGACTTCTCGGACAGTAGATGGGTGTACCAGGGTCCCACTGTTTTCTGCCAGTTCTGAGCTGATGGCACTGCTGGACATCTTCCGATTGCGAAGGGAAGTAAGCATGATGTGTCTTTCATCTGCTGCAGTAAGTTTCCTTGGCCGACCACTGCGTCTCCGGTCCTCAACGTTGCCCATTTCTTTGTGCTTCTTCAAAAGAGCTTGGACAGCACATCTGGAAACCCCTGTCTGCCTTGAAATTTCTGCCTGGGAGAGACCTTGCTGATGCAGTATAACTACCTTGTGTCTTGTTGCTGTGCTCAGTCTTGCCATGGTGTATGACTTTTGACAGTAAACTGTCTTCAGCAACCTCAACTTGTTAGCTGAGTTTGGCTGTTCCTCACCCAGTTTTATTCCTCCTACACAGCTGTTTCTGTTTCAGTTAATGATTGAATTGATGATCATTAGCACCTGTTTGGTATAATTGTTTAATCATACACCTGACTATATGCCTACAAAATCCCTGACTTTGTGCAAGTGTACCTAGAAGAATTGATGCTGTTTTGAAGGCAAAGGGTGGTCACACCAAATATGGATTTGATTTAGATTTTTCTTCTGTTCACTCACTTTGCATTTAGTTAATTGATAAATATAATCTATTAACATGTCTATTTTTGAAAGCATTCTTACTTTACAGCATTTTTTCACACCTGCCTAAAACTTTTGCACAGTACTGTATATATATATATATATATATATATATATATATATATATATATATATATATATATATATATATATATATATATATATATATATATATATATATATATATATGTATATGTATATATATGTATATATATGTATATATGTATATGTATATATATATATATATATATATATATATATATATATATATATATATATATATATATATATATATATATATATATATATATATATATATATATATATATATATATATATATATATATATATATATATACATACATATGATGCGGTTTTCGTTTCGCAAATCTACTGCACACAGTATTTTTAAGCACAAGTATAATAGCCTGCATTTCAAAAGTCACTGCCGAAGATGATTACGTATTCTTCCAGAAGTCATGGTGGGGTTTAACAGGGATACTATTTGCGCCGGGCCACGTTGTTAACAACCCTGATGTCGTCCAGGCTTTACTGTGAAACTGATTTTAACCAGGGAGGGTGCGAGCGCATCTACTGGACTGGAGAATAAAAAGACGGTAGTTTAATTATGAAAGCAGCGTAAACAAACAAGTAAAAAGATTACATGTCATGGTAATACAAAATGCATTAATTTACTGTGTATTGGTATTGCGTCTCTTTATATATATATATATATATAAATAAAGCAACAGCGCCATCTAGTTATCAGCCACTGTGGTCATATTTCCTTTTGTTTTGCTGGCAGTACGCGAATTTGCCTGGGTAGTGCACTGAGGTCTGTTTCCAGAAAAAAAGCATGATCCAATTCTAGGGATGTGCTGATACTTTTAATTGCCTTGAAGATGTATTTACCGGCAGATATTAATGTGTTTACACAGAGTGACCCCATGGTGAGCACACCCAGCGGTGACCCCAGAGAGAGCACACCCACGGTGACCCCCGAGAGAGCACACCCACACGAGTGACCCCACGAGAGAGCACACCCACACAGAGTGACCCCCACGAGAGAGCACACCCACACAGAGTGACCCCACGAGAGAGCACACCCACACAGAGTGACCCCACGAGAGAGCACACCCACACAGAGTGACCCCACGAGAGAGCACACCCACACAGAGTGACCCCACGAGAGAGCACACCCACACAGAGTGACCCCCACGAGAAAGCACACCCACACAGAGTGACCCCACGAGAGAGCACACCCACACAGAGTGACCCCCACGAGAGAGCACACCCACACAGAGTGACCCCCACGAGAGAGCACACCCACACAGAGTGACCCCCACGAGAGAGCACACCCACACAGAGTGACCCCCCACGAGAGCACACCCACACAGTGACCCCACGAGAGAGCACACCCACACAGAGTGACCCCCACGAGAGCACACCCACACAGAGTGACCCCCACGAGAGAGCACACCCACACAGAGTGACCCCACGAGAGAGCACACCCACACAGAGTGACCCCCCAGAGAGCACACCCACACAGAGTGACCCCCGAGAGAGCACACCCACACAGAGTGACCCCACGAGAGAGCACACCCACACAGAGTGACCCCCACGAGAGAGCACACCCACACAGTGACCCCACGAGAGAGCACACCCACACGAGTGACCCCCACGAGAGAGCACACCCACACAGAGTGACCCCACGAGAGAGCACCCACACAGAGTGACCCCATGAGAGCACACCACGAGAGACACCCCACAGTGACCCCAGAGAGCACACCCACACAGAGTGACCCCCACGAGAGAGCACACCCACACAGAGTGACCCCACGAGAGAGCACACCCACACAGAGTGACCCCACGAGAGAGCACACCCACACAGAGTGACCCCACGAGAGAGCACACCCACACAGAGTGACCCCCACGAGAGAGCACACCCACACAGTGACCCCACGAGAGAGCACACCCACACAGAGTGACCCCCACGAGAGAGCACACCCACACAGAGTGACCCCACGAGAGGCCACGAGAGAGCACACCCACACAGTGACCCCACGAGAGCACACCCACACAGTGACCCCACGAGAGAGCACACCCACACAGTGACCCCAGAGAGAGCACACCCACACAGTGACCCCCACGAGAGCACACCCACACAGAGTGACCCCCAGAGAGCACACCCACGAGAGAGCACACCCACACAGTGACCCCCACGAGAGAGCACACCCACACAGAGTGACCCCCACGAGAGCACACCCACACAGAGTGACCCCACGAGGAGCACCCACAGAGAGCACACCCACACAGTGACCCCCACGAGAGAGCACACCCACACAGAGTGACCCCACAGAGAGCACACCCACACAGAGTGACCCCACGAGAGAGCACACCCACACAGAGTGACCCCCACGAGAGAGCACACCCACACAGAGTGACCCCACGAGAGAGCACACCCACACAGAGTGACCCCACGAGAGAGCACACCCACACAGAGTGACCCCACGAGAGAGCACACCCACACAGAGTGACCCCACGAGAGCACACCCACACAGAGTGACCCCCAGAGAGAGCACACCCACACAGAGTGACCCCACGAGAGAGCACACCCACACAGAGTGACCCCACGAGAGAGCACACCCACACAGAGTGACCCCCACGAGAGAGCACACCCACACAGAGTGACCCCACGAGAGAGCACACCCACACAGAGTGACCCCACGAGAGAGCACACCCACACAGAGTGACCCCACGAGAGAGCACACCCACACAGAGTGACCCCACGAGAGAGCACACCCACACAGAGTGACCCCACGAGAGCACACCCACACAGAGTGACCCCCACGAGAGCACACCCACACAGTGACCCCACGAGAGCACACCCACACAGAGTGACCCCCACGAGAGAGCACACCCACACAGAGTGACCCCCACGGAGAGCACACCCACACAGAGTGACCCCACACGAGAGCACACCCACACAGAGTGACCCCCGACGAGAGCACACCCACACAGAGTGACCCCACGAGAGAGCACACCCACACAGAGTGACCCCCACACAGAGTGACCCCCACGAGAGAGCACACCCACACAGTGACCCCCACGAGAGCACACCCACACAGAGTGACCCCCACGAGAGAGCACACCCACACAGAGTGACCCCCACGAGAGAGCACACCCACACAGTGACCCCACGAGAGAGCACACCCACACAGTGACCCCCACGAGAGCACACCCACACAGTGACCCCACGAGAGAGCACACCCACACAGAGTGACCCCACGAGAGAGTACACCCACACAGAGTGACCCCATGAGAGAGCACCCCACGAGAGAGCACACCCACACAGTGACCCCACGAGAGCACACCCACACAGAGTGACCCCACGAGTGAGCACACCCACGGTGACCCCTCGAGAGAGCACACCCACACGGTGACCCCACGAGAGAGCACACCCACACAGAGTGACCCCACGAGAGAGCACACCCACACAGAGTGACCCCACGAGAGAGCACACCCACACAGAGTGACCCCACGAGAGTACACCCACACAGAGTGACCCCACGAGAGAGTACACCCACAGAGGGATGTGATGTTGATAAAATGTATTAGAGTGCAAAGTATCTTTGTGGGAACGGAGTGTAGTCATCAGATAGCCGTCATAAATTGATACACAGAGTTCTGGGCTCCTGCCTCTTTTATACTGTGAACGTGTTTGTATCTCCAGCTGCTGCCTGACACGATCACACTTCCTCTTCATCAGTTCTCTCCCTGCAGCCACAGAGCCGGCCTAGACTAGCTCTCACCTGCCGTCTCGCACGTACTTGCATTTATTCGTACATTTTAGAACTTCCTGTGTTGACCGCATCCTTAAGTTCAAACAAAGTAGACAGACAGAAGTATGCTAACATAGCAACATAGAACATGACAATCAATATTTCATCTCATGACGTTGCTATTAAAAAATCAGATGTTTAACTTTTCTCTCCTATAAATTGAAATGAGTGTCTCTGATTAACAGGGTTTTAATAAGAGTTAGTATCTTCAAATATTATTTCCTCTTTATGTCCCGTTATCTTTTTATGAAGCTTGCAGTCATTGAGTTTTTTTTTAATTGGAATTATTAAAATGTAGCATGTTTTTAATTTACTTATTCGTAAGTCTGTTCTGAGGTTAGTGGACTATGAGCTGCTCTTCAGTTCTGGTTCTCTGCCATAGACATGTTAACTGTAGGGTGTTATTGTACAGTACACCCTCGCTAGAACGAACCTGTCTGGGTCCAAGCCTTTTGTTCGTTATATCAAGGGGTTTGTTATAGTGAAAGGACAATCAAAATGAATGATAAACTGTTGGACTAAGTTGATGAGATGAGAATGTGAATAAAAGTAGAATTTCATGTACCTGTTCGTCTCATGTATGCAGTATTCTGCCTTTGCTTTATCCAATTCGTTAAAGAATTAAAACGCAGTACAAAAAGCAAAAATCCCGAATTGAAGCTGAACTTTTATTGAAAATCAATCTGACATGAATCGTTTCAAATGATCTGTATCCAGATTTGTTGCAACATAAAATGATTTTATTGCTTTTATGAAGAAAAGAGTTGACTTCACTGCGGAGGTGGCATCCCGTCGCGTACAGACCGGGATGTTGGCAGTGTGTGTTTATATGATGCTGACTTCACTGCGGAGGTGGCATCCCGTGCGTACAGACCGGGATGTTGGCAGTGTGTGTTTATATGATACTGACTTCACTGCGGAGGTGGCATCCCGTGCGTACAGACCGGGATGTTGGCAGTGTGTGTTTATATGATGCTGACTTCACTGCGGAGGTGGCATCCCGTGCGTACAGACCGGGATGTTGGCAGTGTGTGTTTATATGATGCTGACTTCACTGCGGAGGTGGCATCCCGTGCGTACAGACCGGGATGTTGGCAGTGTGTGTTTATATGATGCTGACTTCACTGCGGAGGTGGCATCCCGTGCGTACAGACCGGGATGTTGGCAGTGTGTGTTTATATGATGCTGACTTCACTGCGGAGGTGGCATCCCGTGCGTACAGACCGGGATGTTGGCAGTGTGTGTTTATATGATGCTGACTTCACTGCGGAGGTGGCATCCCGTGCGTACAGACCGGGATGTTGGCAGTGTGTGTTTATATGATGCTGACTTCACTGCGGAGGTGAGTCCCGTGCGTACAGACGGGATGTTGGCAGTGTGTGTTTATATGATGCTGACTTCACTGCGGAGGTGGCATCCCGTGCGTACAGACCGGGATGTTGGCAGTGTGTGTTTATATGATCTTCAGTGTTTGCTGCACGACTTGCAGACTGAGGGTCAATGTGGCCCCTCTCAATTTTAGGGGACATTTTCTTCAGTGAGGGGTGTCACAAAGGCGGCAGCAGTGGGTGACGTCAGACCAGAAACAGGAAGTAACACACAACAGACAGTGAGGTTGGTGAAGCTGAGCACTTGGTTGTGCTCAGCATTTAATAAACAAAATAAAAGAACACAAAAACAGTACACGGCACATTCGCCAAAACTGGTGGACATGCTGGTGGACATGGGGACAGCAGGCATTCTTCCTCTGCTGGTGGAGGTGGAACCAGCAGGCATTCTCCCTCTGCTGGCAGCTTGAGTCCTAGGGCTGTGGAAGCCCGACTTCCCTCTCTTTGGGCTGTGGGCCTCCGACTCCTCCCTTTTGGGCTGTGGGCGCACCGACTCCTCCCTTTTGGGCTGTGGGCGCACCGACTCCTCCCTTTTGGGCTGTGGACGCACCGACTCCTCCCTTTTGGGCTGTGGGCCACCGACTCCTCCCTTTTGGGCTGTGGGCGCACCGACTCCCCCTCTTGGGCTTAGGGCGTTCGGGCTCCCCCACTCAGGCGTGGGGCGTTCGGGCTCCTCCCACTCAGGCGTAGGGACGTTCGGGCTCCTCCCACTCAGGTGTGGGACGTTCGGGCTCCTCCCACTCAGGCGTAGGGACGTTCGGGCTCCTCCCACTCAGGCGTGGGGCGTTCGGGCTCCTCCCACTCAGGCGTGGGGCGTTCGGGCTCCTCCCACTCAGGCGTGGGGCGTTAGGGCTCCTCCCACTCAGGCGTGGGGCGTTCGGGCTCCTCCCAATCTCTAGGAAGGTGCAGCTGGCCATGAATCCTCCTGCTGGAGATCCTGCTACCTGGGCTGCTGTTCCACTTATAGCTGCCTCCAGGTAGCTGAGGACCAACTCCACACCTTCCTCCAGGGAGTTTGGGGTGTGTTCCCTCTCATCGCCTCCCATCTCTCCCTGTCCATCAGCCACAGGATCCGGATGGCTATGGGCATAGACTGGGCCTCCAGCCCAGCATTTTCCAGGACCCAGTCCGCGGTTTGATGGCGTCTTCTGCCATTGTCATTTTTTTTTTTTTTTTTTTCCCGTTTTTTTTAAACAACAAATTGCGGTTCCTGCTCTGGTCTGCGTCTAGGAGGCTGGTAATCCCACGCAGGACACCACGTGTCACAAAGGCGGCAGCAGTGGGTGACGTCAGACCACAAACAGGAAGTAACACACAACAGACAGTGAGGTTGGTGAAGCTGAGCACTTGGTTGTGCTCAGCATTTAATAAACAAAATAAAAGAACACAAAACAGTACACGGCACATTCGCCAAAACAAAAGAGATAAACAAAGCGGACTATACAGTAAACAGACAGTGCGAACAAACACGGTGAGTGACAACTATACATGTACTTTTCTCCTTCTCTCTCTCCGTTCTCCACTCACGAACACCCAACCCGAGTGAGTCAAGCGTGCATCTATATATACTGTTGTGCTGGGATTCAGTTACTAATTAATTATTCACTTGAATCCCAGCACGTGAATTAATACGTGCAACCTCGTGCTCACATATTAAATACTTTAAATGCGTGCAGTGATGTGCAATCCGTGCCTAAATACAATTATACATTTTAAACACACGTGAAACACAGACCGCTTATATCCCGTGTACCAATGGCTATACACCAACATTAACACACCACACGCAACATGCAACATATAACACAAACTACGCACAAGGGCGTGGCCACATTGCCACATATACCCCCCTTGTGCGCAGCACACATGGCCTCAACGGCCACCTCCCCTTAAAACCCAGCAGTCCAGGACAAAGTCTCGGGCTGGGAAGGGAGGCTTCAGTGGGCCCATGGCTGGCAATGCTGTCAGCACCCCTACCGGTAGTGGCACGGCTGACAGCATGCTGGTCCACTCGGCAGCGAAATTGCTGCGGGGATGCTGGTCTCCTGACCTCTCCCCTTTCTTAGTAGCGGTAGCTCCCTCCTGTGGGGCTCCGGCCACAAGAACTCCTGCAGCGAAACTGCTGCTGGGGAAAGTGGTCTCCTGACCGCTCCCCTGTCTTTGTAGCCGGTAGCTCCCCTTTCTGGGGCTCCGGCCCCGTCTCCCTGTGGTGGAGGTGCGGGAAGCAGAGACAGCTCCTGCTGTTCTGCTCCTGGCAGTGGCGGAGCCAGCAGGTATTCACCCTCTGCTGGTGGAGGTGGGAGGGGCAAGCAGTCCTCCCACGACAAAGAAGGCGGAACCAGCAGGTACTCACCCTCTGCTGGTGGAGGAGGCAGAGGCAGCTCCTGCTGCTCTGCTCCTGGTGGAAGCGGTTGAGGTGGTGGAGGCAGAGGCAGCTCCTGCTCCTCTGCTCCTAGTGGAGGAAATGGTGGAGGTGGGAGCAGCGTGTAGTCTCCTGGCGATGGAGGTGCGAGCAGCGTGTGGTCTCCTACTGTTGCAGGGGACTGGTGCGGCTCCGCCTCTCTTGCAGGGGACTGGTGCGGCTCTCCTGCTCTTGCAGGGGACTGTGGTGGAGGCAGAGGCAGCTCCTGTTCCTCTCCTCGGGTGGTGACGGTGGGGGAAGTGATACCAGCAGGCGTTCACACTCTGCTGGTGGATGGGAACCCAGCAGGCATTCACCCTCTGCTGGTGGACACGGGGACAGCAGGCATTCACCCTCTGCTGGTGGACCACGGGGACAGCAGGCATTCTTCCTCTGCTGGTGGACATGGGGACAGCAGGCATTCTTCCTCTGCTGGTGGAGGTGGAACCAGCAGGCATTCTCCCTCTGCTGGCAGCTTGAGTCCTAGGGCTGTGGAAGCCCGACTTCCCTCTCTTTGGGCTGTGGGCGCACCGACTCCTCCCTTTTGGGCTGTGGGCGCACCGACTCCTCCCTTTTGGGCTGTGGGCGCACCGACTCCTCCCTTTTGGGCTGTGGGCGCACCGACTCCTCCCTTTTGGGCTGTGGGCGCACCGACTCCTCCCTTTTGGGCTGTGGGCGCACCGACTCCCCCCTCTTGGGCGTGGGGCGTTCGGGCTCCCCCACTCAGGCGTAGGGACGTTCGGGCTCCTCCCACTCAGGCGTGGGGCGTTCGGGCTCCTCCCACTCAGGTGTGGGACGTTCGGGCTCCTCCCACTCAGGCGTGGGGCGTTCGGGCTCCTCCCACTCAGGCGTGGGGCGTTCGGGCTCCTCCCACTCAGGCGTGGGGCGTTGGGCTCCTCCCACTCAGGCGTAGGGCGTTGGGCTCCTCCCACTCAGGCGTGGGGCGTTGGGCTCCTCCCAATCTCTAGGAAGGTGCAGCTGGCCATGAATCCTCCTGCTGGAGATCCTGCTACCTGGGCTGCTGTTCCACTTATAGCTGCCTCCAGGTAGCTGAGGACCAACTCCACACCTTCCTCCAGGGAGTTTGGGGTGTGTTCCCTCTCATCGCCTCCCATCTCTCCCTGTCCATCAGCCACAGGATCCGGATGGCTATGGGCATAGACTGGGCCTCCAGCCCAGCATTTTCCAGGACCCAGTCCGCAGTTTGATGGCGTCTTCTGCCATTGTCATTTTTTTTTTTTTTTTTTTCCCGTTTTTTTAAACAACAAATTGCGGTTCCTGCTCTGGTCTGCGTCTAGGAGGCGCTGGTAATCCCACGCAGGACACCACGTGTCACAAAGGCGGCAGCAGTGGGTGGCGTCAGACCAGAAACAGGAAGTAACACACAACAGACAGTGAGGTTGGTGAAGCTGAGCACTTGGTTGTGCTCAGCATTTAATAAACAAAATAAAAGAACACAAAAACAGTACACGGCACATTCGCCAAAACAAAGAGATAAACAAAGCGGACTATACAGTAAACAGACAGTGCACGAACAAACCACGGTGAGTGACAACTATACATGTACTTTTCTCCTTCTCTCTCTCCGTTCTCCACTCACGAACACCCAACCCGAGTGAGTCAAGCGTGCATCTATATATACTGTTGTGCTGGGATTCAGTTACTAATTAATTATTCACTTGAATCCCAGCACGTGAATTAATACGTGCAACCTCGTGCTCACATATTAAATACTTTAAATGCACGTGCAGTGATGTGCAATCCGTGCCTAAATACAATTATACATTTTTAAACACACGTGAAACACAGACCCGCTTATATCCTGTGTACCAATCGCTATACACCAACATTAACACACCACACGCAACATGCAACATATAACACAAACTACGCACAAGGCGTGGCCACATTGCCACAGGGGGTCAATATGTTTGATTCAGAACCAACCACCATTTCTTATTTTTGTTTGTTTTTAAACATGCCAGCAGAGTTTACTGACCTTTTGTTTCTGAATAAAGAATAAAACTGTAAAGCTGTAGATACAACCAAGGTGTCTCTACAATACTCACTATCACTTTTGGGGACAATATTGGGAAATGTGTCACAGTGATGCTGGTGTATCACCTAGTAGAGGATATTAATTTTAACAAATCACATTAGAACAGGGTTTTCAATCTTTTTAAGCTGTGTACCCCTTTCCAAAAATGTAGTCCACTGAGATAGTGATAAAATGAAAACAGAAAAAGGTCTGTACAATAACATGATACAACAAAACACACAAGCCTTGGAGTGTGTGATGGATACAATTATAAAAGCTACAGTATTATAAAAGAAAAAATATATATTATATTTACTTTTGGCTAAAATAGTCCCTCAGACAGGTTTCTAGTTGTTGGAAACATCATCATTTTATTGTAAATTATTAATTAATTAAAATCAACAAAGCCTCCGTGCTAGCCTCAAATCACTCAGAAATGACATAGGACTATTCCATGATAGCAAATGGCAATCATGTATTTTTATTGATAATAAAATTACAGAAAAGAAGGCAAAGAAAAGTTCACTGCCCACGCATCTCTACAGCTAACCTCATTACGAAAACATATTATTGGCATTTTTAAATTCTTTGTGATTAAAGCGTACAGTACTGATGCTAATTAAAAACAATAATAAAGCGCTTACCTAGTATGTGATGGATGTCCCTGCTTGTTATCACACAACTCGCTGATGATGGCAGGAAATTGGAGAGAGCTTCAGTCGGAAGACATTTTGGCTTTTAATCTCTAACGGTATTTCGTCTTGATCGCCCTTTGCTAGTAATGTTCTAGTATTGAGCCATCAATCCATATTTTTCACTGGATTGAAAGCTAAAAACTCTTAACTCTCACACCAGACGTAACGCATGGCAATACTAGACCGCGTGGCAATGCTTTGGTTTCTCAGTGGCCATACATTCTGTATTTTGAAATGTAGTACTTAAGTTACAGAAAGCTTTAATCGGATCATTGAAGAAAAATAAATATCAATTTGCAAGCACGAACGGACACAGGAAATAAAATGAGTTAAAGACTAGGCTTTTAGTTTTTAAAACATGTATTTTTTATTTTATCCCAGACTGTTTATATGACATTTAAACAACAGGGCTTATTTAAAGCGTACATATTTAATATGTAAATTAGTCGTGTGTGCACTGAGCGCTGTGTCACAGCTCGTCAGTCTGGTGTTAGCAACTAAAAGTTTATTACATGATAAAAGTTTGCAATAGATTGGCATGTGGTACTAAATAAAATTAGTTATCTGCCATTTCAGAATTTTTCTCACATACCCCAGTTTGAAAACTGCTAGAAGAAACCACATTACTATACAGTTTAATAGTAGTAGTATTTAAATGTCATTGTCCTGACTGGTAAATTCTTACCTTCCAGCTTCCCCTTTATTTTGACAATTTCCATATAAAAAATTGCATTTTTTTGTTTACATTTTTCATACTTAGCCCTCAAGTAAACATTTTGGACAGTTTTCAAAACAATTGTTGCTTTATTTTTACAACGCACGTTGATGTTGTTGATATGATAAAGCGTATATCTGCTTCAGGTACTGTATTTAATTTTTGTCAAGGTTAAGCGATGGCCCGTGTTACACAAAACCCTAAAAATAAAATGTCAAATATACAATATATTTCGTTGGTTTTGTGGATTTGCTATATTTTTAACCTATTTTAATACTGCACATCATGATATGGTTTTGAAAATGCTACTTACCAAAACCGTGACTGCACTGTATTACATATTACATAATACTGTAATTTCCTTTATCACATACAATCACATACACTGTGTGTGTGTGTATGTATGTATGTATATATATACAGTACTGTGCAAAAGTTTTAGGCAGGTGTGAAAAAATGCTGTAAAGTAAGAATGCTTTCAAAAATAGACATGTTAATAGTTTATATTTATCAATTAACAAAATGCAAAGTGAGTGAACAGAAGAAAAATCTACATCAAATCAATATTTGGTGTGACCACCCTTTGCCTTCAAAACAGCATCAATTCTTCTAGGTACACTAGCACACAGTTTTTGAATGAACTCGGCAGGTAGGTTGGCCCAGACATCTTGGAGAACTAACCACAGTTCTTCTGTGGATTTAGGCAGCCTCAGTTGCTTCTCTCTCTTCATGTAATCCCAGACAGACTCGATGATGTTGAGATCAGGGCTCTGTGGGGGCCATACCATCACTTCCAGGACTCCTTGTTCTTCTTTACGCTGAAGATAGTTCTTAATGACTTTCGCTGTATGTTTGGGGTCGTTGTCATGCTGCAGAATAAATTTGAGGCCAATCAGATGCCTCCCTGATGGTATTGCATGATGGATAAGTATCTGCCTGTACTTCTCAGCATTGAGGAGACCATTAATTCTGACCAAATCCCCAACTCCATTTGCAGAAATGCAGCCCCAAACTTGCAAGGAACCTCCACCATGCTTCACTGTTGCCTGCAGACACTCATTAGTGTACCGCTCTCCAGCCTTCGACAAACAAACTGCCTTCTGCTGCAGCCAAATATTTCAAATTTTGACTCATCAGTCCAGAGCACCTGCTGCCATTTTTCTGCACCCCAGTTCCTGTGTTTTCGTGCATAGTTGAGTCGCTTGGCCTTGTTTCCACGTCGGAGGTATGGCTTTTGGCCGCATGAAACCCTATCTGCCTTGAAATTTCTGCCTGGGAGAGACCTTGCTGATGCAGTATAACTACCTTGTGCCTTGTTGCTGTGCTCAGTCTTGCCATGGTGTATGACTTTTGACAGTAAGCTGTCTTCAGCAACCTCACCTTGTTAGCTGACTTTGGCTGTTCCTCACCCAGTTTTATTCCTCCTACACAGCTGTTTCTGTTTCAGTTAATGATTGTGTTTGAACCTACATATTGAATTGATGATCATTAGCACCTGTTTGGTATAATTGTTTAATCATACACCTGACTATATGCCTACAAAATCCCTGACTTTGTGCAAGTGTACCTAGAAGAACTGATGCTGTTTTGAAGGCAAAGGGTGGTCACACCAAATATGGATTTGATTTAGATTTTTCTTCTGTTCACTTACTTTGCATTTACTTAATTGATAAATATAATCTATTAACATGTCTATTTTGAAAGCATTCTTACTTTACAACATTTTTTCACACCTGCCTAAAGCTTTTGCACAGTACTGTGTGTATATATATATATATATATATACACATATATATATATACTGTGCAAAAGTTTATACATATATATAAATGCTATAAATATATATATATATATATATACACATATATAATAGATTATATTATCAATTAACTAAATGCAAAGTGAGTGAACAGAAGAAAAATCTAAATCAAATCCATATTTATGTGACCACCCTTTGCCTTCAAAACAGCATCAAGCATCAATTCTTCTAGGTACACTTGCACACAGTTTTGAAGGAACTTCGGCAGGTAGGTTGGCCCAAACATCTTGGAGAACTAACCACAGTTCTTCTGTGGATTTAGGCAGCCTCAGTTGCTTCTCTCTCTTCATGTAATCCCAGACAGACTTCGATGATGTTGAGATCAGGGCTCTGTGGGGACCATACCATCACTTCCAGGACTCCTTGTTCTTCTTTACGCTGAAGATAGTTCTTAATGACTTTCGCTGTATGTTTGGGGTCGTTGTCATGCTGCAGAATAAATTTGGGGCCAATCAGATGCCTCCCTGATGGTATTGCATGATGGATAAGTATCTGCCTGTACTTCTTAGCATTGAGGAGACCATTAATTCTGACCAAATCCCCAACTCCATTTGCAGAAATGCAGCCCCAAACTTGCAAGGAACCTCCACCATGCTTCACTGTTGCCTGCAGACACTCATTCATATGCGCTCTCCAGCCCTTCGGTGAACAAACTGCCTTCTGCTACAGCCAAATATTTCACATTTTGACTCATCAGTCCAGAGCACCTGCTGCCATTTTTCTGCACCCCAGTTCCTGTGTTTTCGTGCATAGTTGAGTTCGCTTGGCCTTGTTTCCACGTCGGAGGTATGGCTTTTTGGCCGCAAGTCTTCCATGAAGGCCACTTCTGACCAGACTTCTCGGACAGTAGATGGGTGTACCAGGGTCCCACTGTTTTCTGAGTTCTGAGCTGATGGCACTGCTGGACATCTTCCGATTGCGAAGGGAAGTAAGCATGATGTGTCTTTCATCTGCTGCAGTAAGTTGGCCGACCACTGCGTCTACGGTCCTCAACGTTGCCCATTTCTTTGTGCTTCTTCAAAAGTGCTTGGACAGCACATCTGGAAACCCCTGTTTGCCTTGAAATTTCTGCCTGGGAGAGACTTTGCTGATGCAGTATAACTACCTTGTGCCTTGTTGCTGTGCTCAGTCTTGCCATGGTGTATGACTTTTGACAGTAAACTGTCTTCAGCAACCTCACCTTGTTAGCTGAGTTTGGCTGTTCCTCACCCAGTTTTATTCCTCCTACACAGCTGTTTCTGTTTCAGTTAATGATTGTGTTTCAACCTACATATTGAATTGATGATCATTAGCACCTGTTTGGTATAATTGTTTAATCATACACCTGACTATATGCCTACAAAATCCCTGACTTTGTGCAAGTGTACCTAGAAGAACTGATGCTGTTTTGAAGGCAAGGGTGGTCACACCAAATATGGATTTGATTTAGATTTTTCTTCTGTTCACTCACTTTGCATTTAGTTAATTGATAAATATAATCTATTAACATGTCTATTTTGAAAGCATTCTCACTTTACAGCATTTTTCACACCTGCCTAAAACTTTTGCACAGTACTGTATATATATATATATATATATATATATATATATATATATATATATATATATATATATATATATATACATATGATCTTGGTTTTAGTTTACAAATCTACTGCACACAGTATTTTTAAGCACAAATATAATAGCCTGCATTTCAAAAGTCACTGCCGAAGATGATTACGTATTCTTCCAGAAGTCATGGTGGGGTTTAACAGGGATACTATTTAGCAGACCCACGTTGTTAACAAGCCTGATGTCGTCCAGGCTTTACTGTGAAACTGATTTTAACCAGGGAGGGTGCGAGCGCATCTACTGGACTGGAGAATGAAAAAGCGGGAGTTTAATTATGAAAACGCGTAAACAAACAAGTAAAAAGATTACATGTCATGGTAATACAAAATGCATTAATTTACTGTGTATTGGTATTGCGTCTCTTTATATATATATATATATATATAAATAAAGCAACAGCGCCATCTAGTGATCAGCCACTGTGGTCATATTTCCTTTTGTTTTGCTGGCAGTACGCGAATTTGCCTGGGTAGTGCACTGAGGTCTGTTTCCAGAAAAAAAGCATGATCCAATTCTAGGGATGTGCTGATACTCTTAATTGCCTTGAAGATGTATTTACCGGCAGATATTAATGTGTTTACACAGAGTGACCCCATGGTGAGCACACCCACGCGGTGACCCCCAGAGAGAGCACACCCACACGGTGACCCCCACGAGAGCACACCCACGGTGACCCCACGAGAGAGCACACCCACACGGTGACCCCCAGAGAGCACACCCACACAGAGTGACCCCACGAGAGAGCACACCCACACAGAGTGACCCCACGAGAGAGCACACCCACACAGAGTGACCCCACGAGAGAGCACACCCACACAGAGTGACCCCCACGAGAGAGCACACCCACACAGAGTGACCCCCACGAGAGCACACCCACACAGAGTGACCCCACGAGAGAGCACACCCACACAGAGTGACCCCACGAGAGAGCACACCCACACAGAGTGACCCCACGAGAGCACCCACAGGTGACCCCACGAGAGCACACCCACACAGAGTGACCCCCACGAGAGAGCACACCCACACAGAGTGACCCCCACGAGAGAGCACACCCACACAGAGTGACCCCACGAGAGAGCACACCCACACAGAGTGACCCCCAGAGAGCACACCACACAGAGTGACCCCCAGAGAGCACACCCACACAGAGTGACCCCACGAGAGCACACCCACACAGAGTGACCCCCACGAGAGAGCACACCCACACAGAGTGACCCCCACGAGAGCACACCCACACAGAGTGACCCCCACGAGAGAGCACACCCACACAGAGTGACCCCCACGAGAGAGCACACCCACACAGAGTGACCCCCACGAGAGAGCACACCCACACAGAGTGACCCCACGAGAGAGCACACCCACACAGAGTGACCCCACGAGAGAGCACACCCACACAGAGTGACCCCCACGAGAGAGCACACCCACACAGAGTGACCCCCGACGAGAGCACACCCACACAGAGTGACCCCACGAGAGAGCACACCCACACAGAGTGACCCCCACGAGAGAGCACACCCACACAGAGTGACCCCCAGAGAGCACACCCACACAGAGTGACCCCCACGAGAGAGCACACCCACACAGAGTGACCCCCACGAGAGAGCACACCCACACAGAGTGACCCCACGAGAGAGCACACCCACACAGAGTGACCCCACGAGAGTACACCCACACAGAGTGACCCCACGAGAGAGCACACCCACACAGAGTGACCCCACGAGAGAGCACACCCACACAGAGTGACCCCCACGAGAGAGCACACCCACACAGAGTGACCCCACGAGAGAGCACACCCACACAGAGTGCACCCACACAGTGACCCCAGAGAGCACACCCACACAGAGTGACCCCCAGAGAGCACACCCACACAGAGTGACCCCCACGAGAGAGCACACCCACACAGAGTGACCCCCACGAGAGAGCACACCCACACAGAGTGACCCCCACGAGAGCACACCCACACAGAGTGACCCCCACGAGAGAGCACACCCACACAGAGTGACCCCCACGAGAGAGCACACCCACACAGAGTGACCCCCACGAGAGAGCACACCCACACAGAGTGACCCCCACGAGAGCACACCCACACAGAGTGACCCCCACGAGAGAGCACACCCACACAGAGTGACCCCACGAGAGAGCACACCCACACAGAGTGACCCCCACGAGAGAGCACACCCACACAGAGTGACCCCCACGAGAGCACACCCACACAGAGTGACCCCACGAGAGAGCACACCCACACAGAGTGACCCCCACAGAGAGCACACCCACACAGAGTGACCCCCACGAGAGAGCACACCCACACAGAGTGACCCCCACGAGAGAGCACACCCACACAGAGTGACCCCCACGAGAGAGCACACCCACACAGAGTGACCCCACGAGAGAGCACCCACAGAGAGCACACCCACAGAGTGACCCCCACGAGAGAGCACACCCACACAGAGTGACCCCACGAGAGAGCACACCCACACAGAGTGACCCCACGAGAGAGCACACCCACACAGAGTGACCCCACGAGAGAGCACTCCCACACAGAGTGACCCCACGAGAGAGCACACCCACACAGAGTGACCCCACGAGAGCACACCCACACACAGTGACCCCACGAGAGAGCACACCCACACAGAGTGACCCCACGAGAGAGCACACCCACACAGAGTGACCCCACGAGAGAGCACACCCACACAGAGTGACCCCACGAGAGAGCACACCCACACAGAGTGACCCCCACGAGAGAGCACACCCACACAGAGTGACCCCCACGAGAGAGTACACCCACACAGAGTGACCCCCACGAGAGAGTACACCCACACAGAGTGACCCCACGAGAGAGCACACCCACACAGAGTGACCCCCACGAGAGAGCACACCCACACAGAGTGACCCCACGAGAGAGCACACCCACACAGAGTGACCCCACGAGAGAGCACACCCACACAGAGTGACCCCACGAGAGAGCACACCCACACAGAGTGACCCCCACGAGAGAGCACACCCACACAGAGTGACCCCCACAGAGAGCACACCCACACAGAGTGACCCCCACGAGAGAGCACACCCACACAGAGTGACCCCCACGAGAGCACACCCACACAGAGTGACCCCCACGAGAGCACACCCACACAGAGTGACCCCCACGAGAGCACACCCACACAGAGTGACCCCACGAGAGAGCACACCCACACAGAGTGACCCCACACAGAGTGACCCCCACGAGAGCACACCCACACAGAGTGACCCCCACGAGAGAGTACACCCACACAGCGTGACCCCCACGAGAGAGCAAACCCACACAGAGTGACCCCACGAGAGAGCACACCCACACAGTGACCACCACGAGAGAGCACACCCACACAGTGACCCCCACGAGAGAGCACACCCACACAGTGACCCCCACGAGAGCACACCCACACAGTGACCCCACAGAGAGCACACCCACACAGAGTGACCCCACGAGAGAGTACACCCACACAGAGTGACCCCATGAGAGAGCGCACCCACGAGAGAGCACACCCACACAGTGACCCCCACGAGAGAGCACACCCACACAGAGTGACCCCACGAGTGAGCACACCCACGCGGTGACCCCCTCGAGAGAGCACACCCACACGGTGACCCCACGAGAGAGCACACCCACACAGGTGACCCCCACGAGAGAGCACACCCACACAGAGTGACCCCACGAGAGAGCACACCCACACAGAGTGACCCCACGAGAGAGCACACCCACACAGAGTGACCCCACGAGAGCACACCCACACAGAGTGACCCCACGAGAGAGTACACCCACACAGAGTGACCCCACGAGAGAGTACACCCACAGAGGGATGTGATGTTGATAAAATGTATTAGAGTGCAAAGTATCTTTGTGGGAACGGAGTGTAGTCATCAGATAGCCGTCATAAATTGATACACAGAGTTCTGGGCTCCTGCCTCTTTTATACTGTGAACGTGTTTGTATCTCCAGCTGCTGCCTGACACGATCACACTTCCTCTTCATCAGTTCTCTCCCTGCAGCCACAGAGCCGGCCTAGACTAGCTCTCACCTGCCGTCTCGCACGTACTTGCATTTATTCGTACATTTTAGAACTTCCTGTGTTGACCGCATCCTTAAGTTCAAACAAAGTAGACAGACAGAAGTATGCTAACATAGCAACATAGAACATGACAATCAATATTTCATCTCATGACGTTGCTATTAAAAAATCAGATGTTTAACTTTTCTCTCCTATAAATTGAAATGAGTGTCTCTGATTAACAGGGTTTTTAATAAGAGTTAGTATCTTCAAATATTATTTCCTCTTTATGTCCCCTTATCTTTTTATGAAGCTTGCAGTCATTGAGTTTTTTTTAATTGGAATTATTAAAATGTAGCGTGTTTTTTACTTATTCAGTAAGTCTGTGCTGAGGTTAGTGGACTATGAGCTGCTCTTCAGTTCTGGTTCTCTGCTATAGACATGTTAACTGTAGGGTGTTATTATACAGTACACCCTCGCTAGAACGAACCTGTCTGGGTCCAAGCCTTTTGTTCGTTATATCAAGGGGTTTGTTATAGTGAGCGGACAAGCAAAATGAATGATAAACTGTTGGACTAAGTTGATGAGATGAGATTGTGAATAAAAGTAGAATTTCATGTACCTGTTCGTCTCATGTATGCAGTATTCTGCCTTTGCTTTATCCAATTCGTTAAAGAATTAAAACGCAGTACAAAAAGCAAAAATCCTGAATTGAAGCTGAACTTTTATTGAAAATCAATCTGACATGAATCGTTTCAAACGATCTGTATCCAGATTTGTTGCAACATAAAAATGATTTTATTGCTTTTATGAAGAAAAGAGTTGACTTCACTGCGGAGGTGAGTCCCGTGCGTACAGACCGGGATGTTGGCAGTGTGTGTTTATATGATGCTGACTTCACTGCGGAGGTGGCATCCCGTGCGTACAGACCGGGATGTTGGCAGTGTGTGTTTATATGATGCTGACTTCACTGCGGAGGTGGCATCCCGTGCGTACAGACCGGGATGTTGGCAGTGTGTGTTTATATGATGCTGACTTCACTGCGGAGGTGGCATCCCGTGCGTACAGACCGGGATGTTGGCAGTGTGTGTTTATATGATGCTGACTTCACTGCGGAGGTGGCATCCGTGCGTACAGACCGGGATGTTGGCAGTGTGTGTTTATATGATGCTGACTTCACTGCGGAGGTGGCATCCCGTGGGTACAGACCGGGATGTTGGCAGTGTGTGTTTATATGATGCTGACTTCACTGCGGAGGTGGCATCCCGTGCGTACAGACCGGGATGTTGGCAGTGTGTGTTTATATGATGCTGACTTCACTGCGGAGGTGGCATCCCGTGCGTACAGACCGGGATGTTGGCAGTGTGTGTTTATATGATGCTGACTTCACTGCGGAGGTGGCATCCCGTGCGTACAGACCGGGATGTTGGCAGTGTGTGTTTATATGATGCTGACTTCACTGCGGAGGTGGCATCCCGTGCGTACAGACCGGGATGTTGGCAGTGTGTGTTTATATGATGCTGACTTCACTGCGGAGGTGGCATCCCGTGCGTACAGACCGGGATGTTGGCAGTGTGTGTTTATATGATGTTGACTTCACTGCGGAGGTGGCATCCCGCGCGTACAGACCGGGATGTTGGCAGTGTGTGTTTATATGATGCTGACTTCACTGCGGAGGTGGCATCCCGTGCGTACAGACCGGGATGTTGGCAGTGTGTGTTTATATGATGCTGACTTCACTGCGGAGGTGGCATCCCGTGCGTACAGACCGGGATGTTGGCAGTGTGTGTTTATATGATGCTGACTTCACTGCGGAGGTGGCATCCCGTGCGTACAGACCGGGATGTTGGCAGTGTGTGTTTATATGATGCTGACTTCACTGCGGAGGTGGTATCCCGTGTGTACAGACCGGGATGTTGGCAGTGTGTGTTTATATGATGCTGACTTCACTGCGGAGGTGGCATCCCGTGCGTACAGACCGGGATGTTGGCAGTGTGTGTTTATATGATGCTGACTTCACTGCGGAGGTGGCATCCCGTGCGTACAGACCGGGATGTTGGCAGTGTGTGTTTATATGATGCTGACTTCACTGCGGAGGTGGCATCCCGTGCGTACAGACCGGGATGTTGGCAGTGTGTGTTTATATGATGCTGACTTCACTGCGGAGGTGGCATCCCGTGCGTACAGACCGGGATGTTGGCAGTGTGTGTTTATATGATGCTGACTTCACTGCGGAGGTGGCATCCCGTGCATACAGACCGGGATGTTGGCAGTGTGTGTTTATATGATGCTGACTTCACTGCGGAGGTGGCATCCCGTGCGTACAGACCGGGATGTTGGCAGTGTGTGTTTATATGATCTTCAGTGTTTGCTGCACGACTTGCAGACTGAGGGTCAATGTGGCCCCTCTCAATTTTAGGGGAACATTTTCTTCAGTGAGGGGTCAATATGTTTGATTCAGAACCAACCACCATTTCTTATTTTTGTTTGTTTTAAACATGCAAGCAGAGTTTACTGACCTTTTGTTTCTGAATAAAGAATCAAACTGTAAAGCTGTAGATACAACCAAGGTGTCTCTACAATACTCACTGTCACTTTTGGGGACAATATTGGGAAATGTGTCACAGTGATGCTGGTGTATCACTGAGTAGAGGATATTAATTTTACCAAATCACATTAGAACAGGGTTTTCAATCTTTTTAAGCTGCGTGCCCTTTCCAAAAAATGTAGTCCACTGAGATAGTGATAAAATGAAAACAGAAAAAGGTCTGTACAATAACATGATACAACAAAACACACAAGCCTTGGAGTGTGTGATGGATACAATTATAAAAGCTACAGTATTATAAAAGAAAAAATATATATTATATTTACTTTTGGCTAAAATAGTCCCTTAGACAGGTTTCTAGTTGTTGGAAACATCATCATTTTATTGTAAATTATTAATTAATTAAAATCAACAAAGCCTCCGTGCTAGCCTCAAATCACTCAGAAATGACATAGGACTATTCCATGATAGCAAATGGCAATCATGTATTTTTATTGATAATAAAATTACAGAAAAGAAGGCAAAGAAAAGTTCACTGCCCACGCATCTCTACAGCTAACCTCATTACGAAAACATATTATTGGCATTTTAAATTCTTTGTGATTAAAACGTACAGTACTGATGCTAATTAAAAACAATAATAAAACGCTTACCTAGTATGTGATGGATGTCCCTGCTTGTTACCACACAACTCGCTGATGATGGCAGGGAAATTGGAGAGAGCTTCAGTCGGAAGACATTTTTGGCTTTTTAATCTCTAACGGTATTTCGTCTTGATCGCCCTTTGCTAGTAATGTTCTAGTATTGAGCCATCAATCCATATTTTTTCACTGGATTGAAAGCTAAAACTCTTAACTCTCCCACCAGACATAACGCATGGCAATACTAGACCGCGTGGCAATGCTTTGGTTTCTGATGGCCATACATTCTGTATTTTGAAATGTAGTACTTAAGTTACACAAAGCTTTAATCGGATCATTGAAGAAAAATAAATATCGATTTGCAAGCACGAACGGACACAGGAAATAAAATGAGTTAAAGACTAGGCTTTTAGTTTTTAAAACATGTATTTTTTATTTTATCCCAGACTGTGTATATGACATTTAAACAACAGGGCTTATTTAAAACGCACATATTTAATATGTAAATTAGTGGTGTGTGCGCTGAACGCTCTGTCACAGCTTGTCAGTCTGGTGTTAGCAACTAAACGTTTATTACATGATAAAAGTTTGCAATAGATTGGCATGTGGTACTAAATAAAATTCGTTATCTGCCATTTCAGAATTTTTCTCACATACCCCAGTTTGAAAACTGCTAGAAGAAACCACATTACTATACAGTTTAATAGTAGTAGTATTTAAATGCCATTGTCCTGACTGGTAAATTCTTACCTTCCAGCTTCCCCTTTATTTTGACAATTTCCATATAAAAATTGCATTTTTTGTTTACATTTTTCATACTTAGCCCCAAGTAAACATTTTGGACAGTTTTCAAAACAATTGTTGCTTTATTTTTACAACACACGTTGATGTTGTTGATATGATAAACGCAGTATATCTGCTTCAGGTACTGTATTTAATTTTTTCAAGGTTAAACGATGACCCGTGTTACACAGAACCCTAAAAATAAAATGTCAAATATACAATATATTTCGTTGGTTTTGTGGATTTGCTATATTTTAATACTGCACATCATGATATGGTTTTGAAAATGCTACTTACCAAAACTGTGACTGCACTGTATTACATATTACATAATACTGTAATTTCCTTTATTCGATTCAGTGGTGTTTTCTCAGTGCAAGATGTATATACAGTGCTGTATAAAATCACATACACTGTGTATATATATATATATATATATATATATATATATATATATATATATATATATATATATATATATATATATATATATATGACTTTCGTTTAGCAAATCTACTGCACACAGTATTTTTAAGCACAAATATAATAGCCTGCATTTCAAAAGTCACTGCCGAAGATGATTACGTATTCTTCCAGAAGTCATGGTGGGGTTTAACAGGGATACTATTTGCGCGGACCACGTTGTTAACAAGCCTGATGTCGTCCAGGCTTTACTGTGAAACTGATTTTAACCAGGAGGGTGCGAGCGCATCTACTGGACTGGAGAATGAAAAACGGGAGTTTAATTATGAAAACGCAGTAAACAAACAAGTAAAAAAGATTACATGTCATGGTAATACAAAATGCATTAATTTACTGTGTATTGGTATTGCGTCTCGTCTGGGAAGGGGACACATGGGCGTTAAGAGAAATTCAGCGGGACATTTTTATTTCAAGGGGCATTGGTGCAATGGTGCGGCTTAGTGCGAACACTGGATCTTTTTTAATTTGGGGTCCAGGTGCCAGGTTCGTTATTGCCGAAGGTTCATTATAATTAGGCTTGCTACTTTTCGATTTTAATCGGTAAAGCTCGTTGAATTCTCAAAAAATGAGTTTGACTGAAATAAATTTATATAGGATAAAGGTCGGTAAAACCACTCGCTATTTTTTTTTTTTTCTTACCAAAAATAATAATTTGGAAGTCATCTCTAGTCTGTGTAGTTTTATACTTGCTGTCTGTCCCATCTCCGTTCCGCTCTGAATGGCTAAGGGTTGGCTGTCAGTCAACTCAGTGGTCTCACCCTTAATAGGGTGGTTTAGTTTCACTGTCAGTCATTTCATCCTGTCCTGACAGATCTCATTGGTTGAAGCAGCACTAGAATGCTCTCATTCATTTAAATGACTGTCAGTCATCAAGACCGACTGTGTACTTTCATTTGCCAGCTACAGCGCTGTCATTCAAAGTGCCTACTTTGAAATTAGTGGGTTAAGGTGTAGGTACGCTTTTGCTCTTATAGGTTACTAGTTTGATTTGAAAACGGGCAAGAGGAAAACACTTAATGAGTATTGTGCCAATACCTTGAAGACAGCTGAAGTCTCTGTGGCAGGATGAAGCAGGCCCGTCTGCCTTGCCTCCAGTGATGCTGAGTCCAGCTCTGCTGAAGCAGGAGAGAGCGGAGCTCATAATAATAAGTGCAAGTTAGTTCTGTGCATATCATTTTTACTTGTAAATGCATGCTATAAAAATGTGTGTAATACACTTTATATGCTGTGTTTTCTACGGTTTATTTGAGACCATTTTTAATTTGTGTAGGAACGTTAGCTTTACAAGGTATACATAGCTTCACTGTGACCAAACGTTATTTTAATTAGAATGTTAGTAACCATGGTTTTGTTGCATGTTGAATATGATTAAGGGGTTTCTCTAAATGAGATATTTCTCAATGGCATAAAAGTCTTTTTTTTTTAAGCATAAAGTAAAGGTCGATTTCACCCATGCTCTGCTTTAACTGAAAAATAGAGATCGAAAAATGGTAAATTCTTTCAAAAATAAATGTCAATATTAATCATCGATTTGTCCAAAAATTAAAATCGAATAGTAGCAAACCTAGTTATAATGAAGGCGTTATAGCGAGGTGTACTAAGCTATATATATATATATATATATATATATATATATATATATATATATATATATATATATATATATATATATATATATATATATATATATATAAGCAACAGCGCCATCTAGTGATCAGCCACTATGGTCACATTTCCTTTTGTTTTGCTGGCAGTACGCGAATTTGCCTGGGTAGTGCACTGAGGTCTGTTTCCAGAAAAAAAGCATGATCCAATTCTAGGGATGTGCTGATACTCTTAATTGCCTTGAAGATGTGTTTACCGGCAGATATTAATGTGTTTCAAAACAAGAAAAGCTGTCCTTCCTTACCTTTACAATTGAGTACCAATCAATGGTAATTAAGTTCTGCAGTGAGTGTTTTAAAAGTGGATTGGAGGCGATTTCTCTCATCAGGGGTGCTGACATTTGTACTGCTGTAGCAAGGCTGTAAACTGAACGAATACTTCTGAAGGCAATTACAAGTGTGAGTATCAGCACACCCCTGCCAATTAACATAAACTAATTTAATAAAATATTTTATATTGGCGATACAAATCGAGGTTTAACACTAGAAGCGCCACAGTTAGACTCGTACCTAAAACCACCGCCGGCAGTCATTATGATGGTTACATTTTAAACAACATCAATATTAAAATGAAGGACAAACTATCGGAATAAACTCAAACGTTTTATCTGCACAGCCGAAACACGTATTTAAATGAACAATTAAACATAAAGGGTTTATTTTCTAACTTACCACATATAATGCACTACTTCAAAAAATGAAAAACTAGAATAAAATAAACATTTCAAAAGAAATGTATTTAATTTAAAACAAAAGTAACATATGTTTTCTCTTGCATGTGTCGCTCGTTGCAGCACTGAATCCAGGTTGATCTGCAGCAGCCTGCTGCTTTGCAGTTTTCTGGGGGGATTATAACTTTTTTTATTTTTGCGATCCTGCCTTTCAAATGCAATCAGGATATTTAATACATGTATTTAGGAAGTCAAGAACAGACAACCGCGATCCTCACATACATAGAGTAGTTTAAATTTTGGTGGTTCTAGTGTTAAGGAGAGTAAAAGCTCTTTAGAAATGATTTCATGCATCTTCCCTGCCGTGCTCCTCCATTCACCATGCGAGTCTCAGATGTGCAGTTAGAAAGAAGATAATGTACATTTCAGCCGTTTTCAAAAGTGTGTTGATGTGAAGACGGAGAGAAATAAATTGAACATTACATTAAGCTCCTCATCAATAATGCTAAAGAAACTAGTTCTTAAATATTGGAAAGGGGAAAAGGGGCATGTTTCTCGGGTGGAAACATCTTATACTTCACAATCTCTTAAATATTTTGAACCGTGGCAATGTAAAGACCTGTGTGTGTGTGTCTGGTGCCTCGCCTGTCTCTCTCATGCCCAGTGCATCTCTCTCCCAGTTGGATCACATGGAGCTGATCAAGGCTCTCATCGTGTTTGGAGCAGATGTGGAGATCCCCAATGACTTCGGGAGACCCCGGCCTGATCGCAGCTCGAACCAGCAAAGGTATGTCCACCTCTTCAAGGCCTGTCGCCAATCAGAAACAGCCTGTAACCACTGAGCTCCTCAAACCCACTGCCTTCCACACTGCAGCCCAGTGCTTTCTTTATCTAACCACTGAGCTCCTCAAACCCCAGTGCCTTCCACACTGCAGCCCAGCTTTCTTTATCTAACCACTGAGCTCCTCAAACCCATTGCCTTCCACACTGCAGCCCAGCGCTTTCTTTATCTAACCACTGAGCTCCTCAAACCCATTGCCTTCCACACTGCAGCCCAGCGCTTTCTTTATCTAACCACTGAGCTCCTCAAACCCACTGCCTTCCACACTGCAGCCCAGCGCTTTCTTTATCTAACCACTGAGCTACTCAAACCCACTGCCTTCCGCACTGCAGAAACAGTCCATTTTGTATTGGTGATTTGTAATGTTTCAATTTCAAACTATAAATGGTTACATAGACGGTTAACTATTAGACACCACTCGCTGAGTTTATTCACTTTGTGCCCGCAGGGTCAGGCATCTGTAATTACATTCAGTGAATGGGAAATGAATGTGATTTATTGACAGTATAAATCTAATAAAAGTTTTGCGTTGTGATTGTTTTCATTCATGTCTTGTCATTACCACCATCACATGTTATGATACATATGTTCCCTTCACCTGTGTCTTTTTATATGTATCGTGACTTTAATGTGTTGTAAAGTCCTTACAACATACAATACAAAGTATCAATATTATTTCAGGCTTCAGAAAGTCAATATCCATAGTTTTTAAATATTATAATTCAGTTGTGTAAAATAAAACAGTTGCCTCTAATCTTCCTTCTCTCTTCAGTAAGAAGTGATTTATTTTGCCCACATCTAATATACTAATGAAATTGTCCTCTAACAGCTTGACTGAGTCTCAATTAACACAAATTCGTTTAATCACACAGTGAAAGTGTCCAGAAGCACAAATTTACATTTGCCATCTAAACTGTGGGTCATTTTTGTAGAAACAAATGTGTAGTTTTGCCAAAGCATGTGTAAACTGTATTTTAATAACTATCTTGTTCAATATTGGTCAAAAGTGTTTTTGGAATATAATTACTTTGCATTAGTGGAAACTTTGCTTTTGACACCACTGATACTAACTAATATATACATACAGTGCCTTGCAAAAGTATTCCGACCCTGACCAATTCTCTCCTATTACTGAATTACAAATGGTACATTGAAATTTCGTTCTGTTTGATATTTTATTTTAAAACACTGAAACTCAAAATCAATTATTGTAAGGTGACATTGGTTTTATGTTGGGAAATATTTTTAAGAAAAATAAAAACTGAAATATCTTGCTTGCATAAGTATTCAACCCCTGTGCTGTGGAAGCTCCCAGTTTACACCGATGAAAGAAATTGCCCTAACAAGGACACAATTACCTTACCATTGGCCTCCACCTGTGAACCATTAAAGTTGCTGTCACATTTCTGGATAAAACCCCCACTGTTGAAGGATCATTGGTCAGTCTGTGAATCTGAAGGAAAAGGAAGACCAAAGAGCATTCTACAGAAGTCAGAGATAAAGTAATACAAATGCATAGATTAGGGAAAGGGTACAAAATAATATCCAAGTGTTGGATATCCCAGTGAGCACAGTTGGATCAATAATCAGGAAGTGGAAGCTGCATCACACCACCCAGGCACTGCCAAGAAAAGGCCGTCCCTCAAAACTCAGCGCTCAAACAAGAAGGAGACTTGTGAGAGAAGCCACAGAGAGGCCAACAATCACTTTGAAGGAGCTGCAGAGTTCAGTGGCTGGGAGTGGAGTAATGGTGCACCAGTCAACCATATCAAGAGCTCTGCATAACACTGGCCTCTATGGGAGGGTGGCAAGAAAGAAGCCGTTACTCAAAAGTACCATCTGAAAGCACGTCTGGAGTTTGCCAGAAAGCATGAGAGTGACCCAGCTGCGATGTGGGAAAAAGTTTTGTGGTCAGATGAGACCAAGATAGAGCTTTTGGCCAAAACTCAAAGCACTATGTGTGGCGCAAACCTAACACTGCCCATGCCTCAAGACACGCCATCCCTACAGTGAAGTATGGTGGTGGCAGCATCATGCTGTGGGGTTGCTTCTCATCAGCAGGGACTGGACATCTTGTTAAAATTGAAGGAAGAATGGATGGAGCAAAATACAGGGAAATACTGCAAGAGAACCTGCTTCAGTCTGCTAAAAACTGAAGCTTGGGAGGAAATTCACCTTTCAGCAGGACAATGATCCCAAGCACAAGGCCAAAGCAGCACTGGAGCGGCTCAAGAACAAAAGGTGAATGTCCTACAGTTTGCCCAGTCAAAGTCCTGATCTCAATCCCTTTGAGAATCTGTGGCACTATTTCAAAATTGCGGTCCACAAGCGTCGTCCAACCAACCTGAACATCCTGGAGCAAATCTGCCAAGAAGAATGGGCCAAAATCACTCCGACACTGTGTGCAAAGCTGGTACATACTTACCCCAAAAGACTTAAAGCTATTATTGCAGCGAAAGGTGGCTCTACCAAATATTAATGTGTGGGGTTGAATACTTATGCAAGCAAGATATTTCAGTTTTTATTTTTCTTAAAAATATTTCCCAACATAAAACCAATGTAACCTTACAATAATTGATTTTGAGTTTCAGTGTTTTAAAATAAAATATCAAACAGAACGAAATTTCAATGTACCATTTGTAATTCAGTAATATGAGAGAATTGGTCAGGGGTCTGAATACTTTTGCAAGGCACTGTATATATAGTACTATGGATATTTACAGTGCCATGTATCCTGAATCATAGCAGCTGATCAGTTAATAATACTGACAGCAGCATCAGACCCATACTTCCTCTCCGCTACAGAGCTTGCTCTTCAGTTGAATGGTAAGTCTTTGAGCCGTGTGGTTTTGCAGTTCGCATCCAGCCCTTGCCTTCCGTTCAGTTCAATGGTCTGAGATGCCGATTCATGACACTGCTAACTGCATGTTGTTTGGGAGTGCATGCTGTGTGTGTGTGTTTTAACATGCTTGTTTTGTGGGGTTTGAGGTTCGAACAGGAAGGTGTTGCTGAGCCTGCTGTATAGCGTAGGTGCTGGCGCTGCCACCCTCCTGCCCCGACACCCCACGACTCCCCTCTCCTCCGCAGAGACCGCCGCCTCCACATCTAGGTAATGACTACTCTCCCTCCCTCCTCCCTCCCTCTACTCTGGGAGTCTGCTCTGCTCCTCTCCTCTGACAGCTCTCTGTGCTCCTCTCCTCCTGCTTCTCTGCTTCTGTTTTGTGATTTTCACAAGCAGCACTCCACGTCTCATTAGTCCAGAGCATCGATGGAAATAAGACTCCTATTGCATAGCAGTTTCACGTGTTCCAGGTTTTATTATAAGCTTGGTTAGCCACAATGTGTATGGCTCAGGCATGTCTAATTAAACTCATAGTAAAACCAGGAATGGATCAGACTACTATGCAATGGGAATCTTATTTCCATCCCAGCAGAATGCGCAGTAAAAAAATATTTGCTTACTACTGTATTTGTGGCATTATTTAATGATGAGAGAGTTTTGACGAAAAGCATTGCAGCATTTCCACGCTTGACCGAAATATAACCGCTCCCAAAAGCACACTGTTATCCCTTTTCAAAACAAAGGAGCATCTCGTAACGATTCATTTTTTCATTAAAGTACAACATGTTCCCAATGGTATCTCGTAATTTATTGGCTACAGTATTTTAGTGTACTAACCTAGGTTTGGATGTTTTGCATGGAAATGTTCATTGGCATGAGTTTAATCAGTCAATTAATCAAATCTTTCTTTAATATCGTGCCCTTTGCAACAACTTGCCACAAAGCTCGTCACGTGGACAAAATGTGTTTACATTTTCTTTAAATCTATGAATGAAATTGTGAGTCTGCATGTGGAGGTAGCGTTGTATGAAGTATATAAATACATACAGAACTGGGGGTGAGGCATTTTTTTGCTAATTTTACCAAACTTGGGATGCCAGTTTTTAGTATAGCACATTTCCACACATGAATAGTATTTGAAGAGGAGATGGTAATCTGTTCAGCTGTACAGATGTTTAGTGAACACTGGATTTGGTTTGGTGTAATGGCAGTTGTTGTTTGTCTTTCCTCGTGGATAACATTTTGGTAGCACTTCTTTTGAATGACGGTTTAAATCCTTTTCCATATATCTGAAGAGAAGACTATGATCTATTCAGGAATACCAAGGTATTTAGTGAGCGAGCAAGCAAGCATCGCACACCAGCACAGGGTTTGCAGTGTAGCTTTCCAGCAAGCATCACACACCAGCACAGGGTCTGAAGTGTAGCTTTCCAGCAAGCATCGCACACCAGCACAGGGTTTGCAGTATAGCTTTCTAGCAAGCATCGCACACCAGCACAGGGTTTGCAGTGTAGCTTTCCAGCAAGCATCACACACCAGCACAGGGTCTGAAGTGTAGCTTTCCAGTCCTGTAGCTGAAATGCTGCTCCTGGGTTTAGTTTTTTGCGGTTCTTCCTATCTTTACTAAACAATGACATGTTCTTGTATCTTGTAATACATCACTGATTTGTTTTGAGCTGATGTGACTTCATCTCTAAAACGTTGTGGAACCTGTTGATTGCTGAACTTCATTGGAAAGTAAAATCAATGCAGTTCCATTCACTTGGTTAAAGCCAATCAGAATGACTCCTACGGGACTAGATTACTACACGTGTTTGTGATTGGCTGCAGCTGCCTCCAGTAAGGCGGGTGTAAGATTGACATTCTATATCTGCGCTCTCACCCGCTTGGTCATGTGGTTCAGGAGAGTATATTAAAAGTGATCACAGTAAATAGTTGAGGAGAGTATATTAAAAGTGATCACAGTAAATAGTTGAGGAGAGTATATTAAAAGTGATCACAGTTCAAAAGTCTATGAAAACTGGTGTACAGTTAACAGGTTTTGTTTGTTGTTTCAATGAGTCTCCTCAAAACAAATATGTTCCTGTAAAAGCTGAGCGAGTCCTAATGATATTGCTGCTCGGTCCTGAAACATTAAGCAGCAAGACTGGGAATCTTAAGAAATACTAAAATAAACTAAAGTTCAGTTACAAATGATTCAGTTTGATGTTTTTTCAGCGTCTTTTTAAAAGAAGACCGGCTTGAAAAAGACATCCGTTTGAAAGCCTTTGCCATTTAATTAGTTTTCTTAATTCAGCTAGTGAGTGTTTCAATAGTTTTGGATGAATATAAAGTCTTCCCTTTCTTGCTGCGGGCAGAGGGAGGCTCTTCTATGCATTCACAGTCTTCATGGCAAGGACTAGCTCAGGAATGTAAAGTTAATGCCTGCTGCCCCAGCCCCTGTGTTTCTCATTTCCTCTCAGGGTTTGATGACCTCATCCATGTTGCTGCGGCCGTGGGGGCCCCTGACGAAAGGGGTGGTGGAAGTGGATGGCATCCGAGCAGCCAACAGGAAGTAAGATTGCTAATTAAGAGAGTTTCTTTTTAAGTGTAGTGTACGAGGAGCAGGGGTGGAAACAAGTTTCAGTTTGTGATCAGAAAAAGACACACAGCTTTTAGAATTTAAGCTGTATTCATTTCCCAATCAATGTATTTTCTGATGAAAGCAATTCCAGGTTTAATTTCTCCTTACTGCCTCGAACTGCTCTGCACTTTTAAAGCGATGCACTTCTCAGCGATGTCGCTCCCACGCTGTTCTCGCTCCCACTCTCCCTGAATAAATAGACAATTTTGCTCTAATCATGCAGTGAGCTCATGCAACTCTTCCCATGGTTATATATCTGTTAATTAAATGTACAAAATAGTTCCCGAGTTCAACTCCCCAGTAATGTTGTCAACACCCCAGTAATGTTGTTGAAGCTGACACCCTGGGATCAATAAGCTACTAACAACCAAGCGAGCAAGATGGGCTGAATGGCCTCCTCCGCTACGTTCTTATGTTCTTATGTTCACATCTCGCACATGGTTCAGTGAGTTCAGATCTCACACACGGTTCTCCATTAATGGTTCTACGTTGCTGTGTCTGCAGTGGTTGACTCGTGGCTCCTGTGTTGCAGGTTTGACCGCTTGCTGTGTCTGGATGGAGGGGAATCAAGGGCCTCGTTCTCATCCAGCTGCTTATTGCCCTCGAGAAGCGGCGGGCGGCCAATCAGAGATCTCTTTGACTGGGTCTCGGGCACCAGCACTGGCGGGATCCTGGCCCTGGCTGTTGTACATGGTGAGGGTGTGGGGTGACTCTGTGTGTCTGGCCCTGTCGTACATGGGGAGGGTGTGGGGTGACTCTGTGTGTCTGGCCCTGTCGTACATGGGGAGGGTGTGAGGTGACTCTGTGTCTCTGGCCCTGTAGTACATGGGGAGGGTGTGGGGTGACTCTGCGTGTCTGGCCCTGTAGTACATGGGGAAGGTGTGGGGTGACTCTGTGTGTCTGGCCCTGTCGTATATGGGGAGGGTGTGGGGTGACTCTGTGTGTCTGGCCCTGTCGTACATGGGGAGGGTGTGAGGTGACTCTGTGTGTCTGGCCCTGTCGTATATGGGGAGGTGTGGGTGACTGGAGTATTTCCTGTGTAACACTCTATTGGGTCATGACAGAAACACTCACCCTGGTTTTTGTTCCCAAGGCAAGTCAATGGAGTACCTGCGCTGCCTGTATTTCCGGATGAAGGACGAGGTGTTTAAAGGGTCCCGTCCGTGCGAGTCAGCCCCTGGAAGAGTTCCTCAAGAAAGAGTTCGGGAGAACACCAAGATGACCGACGTCCGATACCCAAAGTGAGCCTCGCTAACATCTCGGGACAGTTCAACCCCTTCACCCCTCCCACCCTTCTTACCACATCCAGCTCATGTTAAAGGATTGAGGCTTTAAAATGCATGTTCTTATTTGGTTGAATCCTGTTATCACTGGTCCATTCATTGTGATTGTATCTGTTCTATTGTACTTTTAAATCTGGGTTATACAAATCAAGTAAATTCTACCTCTTTGCACTTGTGCATTTTAGCATTGATTATAAGATGTTGCTTTTAACTTTTAAAGCCTTAAATGATTGGCACCAAGTTATTTATAGGAATTGTTGACCCCTTACAATCCAAGTCGTACTCCAAGATAACAGGATGTGGGGCTGTTGGTTTCCTGAGAGTGAATAAAGATGTGCAGGAGGGAGGGAGGGAGGGCCTTCTCTTGCAAAGCCCCAATATTGTGGAATGCTCTACCATCTTCAGTCAAACAAGCAGGGAATCTTTATATTTTTAAAATATAACCCATTTAAAACCCATTTGATAAAATGGCGCTTTTACCATAATTTTATCACTGACTATATATCATTTTAGACTGACTTTTGAGCAGTTTTTTTTTAAATGATCTTTGCCTTTTAAATGTTGTATTATATTGCAAAGTGTTGTAAAGATCCTTGTGATGAAAGGCTATATAAATGTAAATAAATAAATACAAATATGGTGCAGCTACACCTTTTGGACAGGAAGTGATGAGGTACCAGGAAGCAACGAAATCTGCATATTCAGAATTCGACTAGATCAGTGGTATTCAATTCAGGCCCTCGTGATCAATTCCAGTCCTGGTTTTACTCCAAGCAGGTTCTAATGTAGTTAATTGAAACTGTTAAGAGGCAGTTAACTCATTTAGGACCTGGTTGGAATAAAGACCAGGACTGGATTAGATCTTGAGGGCCTGAGTTAAGTACCACTGGACTAGACTGTGTCTGTGGCTTCCTAAGGCATTGTGTTTTACAGTCCCCAATCATTCTCAGTTGTTCTTATTACAGTTATTTACACGCAGTGTTTTATTTGTAGTTTTGTATTAGTCTGTGTCGCTCTGACTGAGTTCAGGAGCTGCTTTTCAGTTCCAGTTGCCTGCCATAGATATCTGTCACCTAGGCTAGACTGGAGTCTTTTATAGAAGTAAGCCAGTGTAATAAAATACACTGGCTGATCTAGCCTATATTACAGCTGTCTGTGGCAGGCAACTAGTTAATAAATTAATAATGAAATAAATAAATAAATAAATATGCAGTAGTTTCAATAAAAATGATTGCAAACCTCAGTCAGGGACAGTAGAACACCCTATGAATATGAATATGAATATGAATATGATATGAATGGGTTTGCTCTATCTGTTGTTGTTCGGCTGTGTTTCAGAGTGATGGTGGCGGGCACACTGGCAGACAGGCACCCATGAGAGCTGCACCTCTTCAGGAACTACGACCCCCTGAGACCGGCCAGGACCCCCTACAAGAGGGCCGACTTCCAGCCCCTCACCAAACCTCAGGGTATCTCCCCTCCCCTTTCCCGTCCCTACACGACACATGTCCAGCTAGGTCCCCTTTCTGCAGCAACTATGGCAGGTGAATCAGTCCCATGATGTACACCCTATTGCCGTGGTGTGCTATTGACAGTGCTATAGCAGGTAAATTGATTCCATGGTGTGCTTTTGACAGTGCTATAGCAGGTGAATCAGTGCCATGGTGTGCTATTGACAGTGCTATAGCAGGTGAATCAGTCCCATGGTGTGCTATTGACAGGGTTATAGCAGGTGAATCAGTCCCATGGTGTACACCTTATTGACAGTGCTATAGCAGGTGAATCAGTCCCATGGTGTGCTATTGACAGTGCTATAGCAGGTGAATCAGTCCCATGCTGTGCTATTGACAGTGCTATAGCAGGTGAATCGGTCCCATGGTGTGCTATAGCAGGAGAATCAGTCCCATGGTGGCCTTACTCCCTATTGACAGTGTTATGACCAGTGTTTGGTGCTGATTTATTTTGTGTTCAGTAATGTTTTGTATGTGAGAACATTTCTGAGGCCTGCAGGGGGTGTTGTGCTTGTATTGATTGGTTTGTTGTGTGAGGGCGTGTCTGAGGCCTGCATGGTGGTGTTGTGTTTGTATTGATTGGTTTGGTGTGTGAGGGCGTGTCTGAGGCCTGCAGGGTGGTGTTGTGTTTGTATTGATTGGTTTGGTGTGTGAGGGCGTGTCTGAGGCCTGCAGTGGGGGTGGTGTTGTGTTTGTATTGATTGGTTTGGTGTGTGAGGGCGTGTCTGAGGCCTGCAGGGGTGGTGTTGTGTTTGTATTGATTGGTTTGGTGTGTGAGGACGTGTCTGAGGCCTGCAGTGGGGGTGGTGTTGTGTTTGTATTGATTGGTTTGGTGTGTGAGGACGTGTCTGAGGCCTGCAGGGGGTGGTGTTGTGTTTGTATTGATTGGTTTGGTGTGTGAGGACGTGTCTGAGGCCTGCAGGGGGTGGTGTTGTGTTGTTATTGATTGGTTTGGTGTGTGAGGACGTGTCTGAGGCCTGCAGGGGGTGGTGTTGTGTTTGTATTGATTGGTTTGGTGTGTGAGGACGTGTCTGAGGCCTGCAGGGGGTGGTGTTGTGTTTGTATTGATTGGTTTGGTGTGTGAGGACGTGTCTGAGGCCTGCAGGGGGTGGTGTTGTGTTTGTATTGATTGGTTTGGTGTGTGAGGACGTGTCTGAGGCCTGCAGGGTGGTGTTGTGTTTGTATTGATTGGTTTGGTGTGTGAGGACGTGTCTGAGGCCTGCAGGGGTGGTGTTGTGTTTGTTATTGATTGGTTTGGTGTGTGAGGACGTGTCTGAGGCCTGCAGTGGGGGTGGTGTTGTGTTTGTATTGATTGGTTTGGTGTGTGAGGACGTGTCTGAGGCCTGCAGGGGTGGTGTTGTGTTTGTATTGATTGGTTTGGTGTGTGAGGACGTGTCTGAGGCCTGCAGTGGGGGTGGTGTTGTGTTTGTATTGATTGGTTTGTTGTGTGAGGACGTGTCTGAGGCCTGCAGGGTGGTGTTGTGTTTGTATTGATTGGTTTGGTGTGTGAGGACGTGTCTGAGGCCTGCAGTGGGGTGGTGTTGTGTTTGTATTGATTGGTTTGGTGTGTGAGGACGTGTCTGAGGCCTGCAGGGGTGATGTTGTGCTTGTATTGATTGGTTTGGTGTGTGAGGACGTGTCTGAGGCCTGCAGTGGGGTGGTGTTGTGTTTGTATTGATTGGTTTGGTGTGTGAGGACGTGTCTGAGGCCTGCAGGGGGTGTGTTGTGTTTGTATTGATTGGTTTGGTGTGTGAGGACGTGTCTGAGGCCTGCAACAGGTGTTCTGTTGTTATTGATTGGTTTGGTTTGGTATGTGAGGACGTGTCTGTTGTATTGTTTCAGAGGACGAGGAGGTAATCTTTACGGGTACATGCACAGAGCTACCAAGCGTAGTAAAGTGAGCGATGAAGGTTTGTTTCAGGTCCAGTCTTGTCACTACAGCTCACCGCTGTTCACTCCTAACCAAAAGAGCACTTTCATTAACACATTAGTGGTATCTGGAATGCTAATCAAGAAGCACACCTTTGTTGAGACTAGAAAACAACATTTATGTCAAATATAGAAATTACTGGAAATTACTGTGAAGTAAATGTGTAATGGAATCACTAAGGCTATGTAGAAATGCTAAATGAAAATTAAAACATATAAACCATTAATTAACCATTAATTAACCTAGTTAAATTAACTTCTTCAAAGCGACATGCCTTGGAAATCTGATTTCCAAGGCATGTAGTTTTGTTATTTGTAATCTGATTACAAATAACAGCCCTGTACAGGATAGATAGATAGATATTTTTTGTGTGTTTTTAATAAACTTTAAAATAAGTGAACATGCACAAAGTAGAACATCAAATTATTTAAGACGAACACGAAAGTCCTTCATCAACTAAAATGCTACATTGTGCAGCACCTGTATGCAGGTCTAGGACATTGTGCAGCTCCTCTATGCAGGTCTAGTACACTGTGCAGCGCCTCTGTGCAGGTCTAGGACACTGTGCAGCTCCTCTATGCAGGTCTAGGACACTGTGCAGCGCTCTATGCAGGTCTAGGACATTGTGCAGCCTCTATGCAGGTCTAGGACACTGTGCAGCGCCTGTATGCAGGTCTAGGACACTGTGCAGCGCCTGTATGCAGGTCTAGGACAAACTTTTATGTCAAGCATCCTAAATACATTTTATTTATTTTTCTACCTAGTGGACGTTACTCAGTTGTCTTCTTTTAAAGTTCATGTTTGTGGTGGAAACTTTTAAAACCAGAACTAGCACAAATGTGTTGCTGAATCATTCACAACGGCATCAGGGTTTGAGGAAACGCTTAGCGGTGTCTGCATGTTCCACACACCAGCACTGGTGCAGCACTGTGGTGTTGGAAAGCAAAGGGCATACTGGGGGCCTTAAAGGCAGGGGTGGAGAAGGATGCTGGTCACAGAGACTGGAATTGAGAGAGCACTGGACAGAACTGACTTGTGTTGCCAAAAGTTTAAGAACAAGTTTTCAGTTCATGTTTCAGTGAAGCTTATACATGTATTCTCATTTTCAAAGCATCCCTCACTAAAGAGATCCCAATCTAAATGAACAGCCTCTCTCACTAAAGAGATCCCAATCTAAATGAACAGCCTCTCTCACTAAAGGGATCACTATTTAATTTTCAGGTGGAGGCCCTCAGTCATGATGCCTAATGTCTTATTTCTTAGCAGTCATGGGCTGTCTGTCTCAAGGCAGCCCATGACATCTAACAACTTAACTATGTATAGTTTTCAGGACCTAAAACGTCTCTTCAGTTTTAAGCAGAAATTGAAAAAATAGGTGTTTTATATTTGCAGAGGAATTGTCAGATTTTGAAACAATTCAATTCTGGAACTACACAAAACATTCTGTTCTGATGGTAACTGAATGGGATGCTGAAAAGTGACATAATGAAAGCAAATGCAATGACACAAAATAACTGCAGTAGGTACAAAAGACCAGTAATATAAGGTCCACTATGTTTTTAAGATAAATAGCGAGCTAGAAATCCTTGAAAGGGGTTTTCAAATTTGTCAGGACAGAAATAGCTTAAACTAATCCACCGATTTTGATTCCATTATTCCAATATTTTAGGTAAAGTTTTGAGGTCTTGAAAGCTAGTGTTTGTATATCGTAGTTGGTCTAATAAACAGTATCAACTCTTCAAATCTATTTTAATGCGTTATTTTATAAGTCTGTAACTGAGCTGGGATTGCGTATGGGACCAGTGCAGTGCAGGAGTTCTATTGTGTAACTGAGCTGGGATTGCGTATGGGACCAGTGCAGTGCAGGAGTTCTATTGTGTAACTGAGCTGGGATTGCGTGTGGGACCAGTGCAGTGCAGGAGTTCTATTGTGTAACTGAGCTGGGATTGCGTATGGGACCTGTGCAGTGCAGGAGTTCTATTGTGTAACTGAGCTGGGATTGCGTATGGGACCAGTGCAGTGCAGGAGTTATATTGTGTAACTGAGCTGGGATTGCGTATGGGACCTGTGCAGTGCAGGAGTTATATTGTGTAACTGAGCTGGGATTGCGTATGGGACCAGTGCAGTGCAGGAGTTCTATTGTGTTCCGTTCTGAAGTGTCTGTGCGTCTCTTTTGCAGACCAGCTGGTGTGGAGAGCAGCTCGCTGTAGTGGGGCTGCGCCTTCTTATTTTCGACCAATGGGACGCTTCCTGGACGGGGTCTGCTGGCCAACAACCCACGTTGGACGCCATGACAGAAATCCACGAGTACAACAGGGCTCTGAAACACAAGGTAGGTGTTACAGCCAGTCTAGCATTAAATAAAAAAACTTCTACGTCGTCTTAATTTGCTTCTAACTTTTCCTTTAAAAAAAAAAAAAGTATGAGAATGTAGCCCAGTGTGCAAGAAGCCGCTGTGGACTTGTGGAGAAGTCAGGGAAGGAAAATACAATGTAGGGGACTTTAAGAGCTTTAAATGATTGCATATGTAATGTTTGTACCAGAAGGAACAGTACCAAAGTATTTGGTATCTATTTGTTTAATGTGTGTTCATTTTAACAGTACAGAATGGTACCTACTCTGTTTTAATTCAGATCAGGCTGCAGGAGAATCCACTCTGAAATGAGATGTCTTTGAAACAGGCTGCAATAGGAAAGCTAATTATAAAGATAAAGCTCACAATCTGTAATGATATTGTTCTTTAACCCTTTGCGGTCCATTTATTAATTCTCGTCAGGCTCGCCAGGTCTAATTAATTTTTCACGCGCAGTTAATTTTAGAGCGCTGTTTAAAAGTATTTTTTCACAGTCAAACGGGTTTAAATGGCCCTGCATATCAACAAAGCACTCACTAGGCATCTCCAGCCCCGCCCACCCTTTCGTTTGCTATCGCTTTCACATATGCTACCAAATAAAAAAATAATAATAATAGTCGTACATACCGATCAATCGTCTCCTGATGACTCGCTTTATCACCAAACTCCTCAATAATGCAATCCAAGTCATTATTTTATTGCTATAACATCTCAAAAAGCTCTGCAAATGTCCGTGATAGTCTCTGTGCGCTGATACTGTACTCCCAGCTTGTTTCCATACGACCACCCCATCTGATGCCAATGGGGTACTATGACTATTCATGAGATACGCCTTTTTTTTATTTTATTTTTTATCGGCTTGTCTCGCTCCTTTCGCTCCCAGTCGGCCATTGAATGGTTTTTCGGCTTTTTCCGTTGAAAAACCGACTTTTTGCGTTTTATGCGTTTTAAAATGATGTCGGACAGGGTCCGACAAAGGACCTGATGGGAATAATTGCAATGTCGGACCCAGTCCGACAATGGACCGCAAACGGTTAACCACTTCAACTCCAGATGTAAAAATGAAACCCTTCCCAGGTACCAGATTATGAAAATAATAATAATAATAATGTTTTCAAACCTGTAATTGCTATAAAATGTTAACATATGATAAATTAAACCCAAATAAATGACTTAAACTGTGTATGCTGATGTGTACTACATACCCATATTCAATATAGAGATGAAAACGTTTTTTTTGTTTGTTTTTTATTCAATAGAGATAAAAACGTTTGTTTTTTTTCAATATAGAGATAAAAACGTTGTTTTTTTAACAATGAAAACAAAAATGCTGCTAATAACAATAATAATCAGTAAACAGTAATTATCAAATAAAAATCAAACAACATCAAAACGTGTGCCAGTATCGACTTGCTCTGTGCCATTTATTGAAATGTTCAGTACAACAGAACCCAGGGTTGCCTTCGCAACCACTGCACATTTTTCTTGTCTTTTCTTTTGTTTTCATTTTCGTAGCAGACCCTGTATCTTTTTACAGTGTCTGCTTCGCTTGTGTTGGAGGGATAGTCACAAATGCGTGTACACAGCTACTTTGGCGCAGGCATTGTGATGGATCTACCTGCCTCATTGCCTGTACCCAGCTCTGTGTTTTGATAGTATTTCGTCACAGCACTGCCATTTCAAACCAAACAGCTTCCCGTTTGCAGCTGGCTTACCTGTAAAGTAGCTGCATGCTTTTCTGTTTGTACAGTTTGTACTGTTCTTGGCTCCACATCCTCTTCATCATCATTGCTGAGTGATAAGTCAGCATCACTGTTGCTGGTATCGAAATCCTCCGAACCAACTTCACTCCCGCTGCTTATTATAGAAAGACCACGTGACGTTGCCATGTTTAGCTTTCGCTAAAAACTATATTAACTTAACTAAACAAGTAAACAAGTAAAACTAATAATAAATTTAAAAACACAATATATATATATACTTGTAAAAGCTGAATGGCTTCCTGCAATATATCTCAGCCTTATAAACGCCCACAGCTACAGACTGGAATTGCTACATGACACGCAATTGGATAAAAATGTCACCTGACCCTCCCCAACTTTCATTGCACATTCCACAGTACTAGCACTGCTTTAGAGAATGAAACCTGAAACGCTAGACTGAGAAACCGATCATAGAATAGAATGGGAAACGTGACGCGCATCGCACGGCATGGTACTGTAAGTGGGTTTTCAATTGACGACGCGTGCGCACGTCATGGTGTTGAAGTGGTTAAATACAGCCCAATTAGATTTTTTGTATTATTTATGTATTTATGCTTTGATCTTTTCCATGGAGCACAACAGTCCATATACAGCATGTTATACATAGACTACGTTCTTCGTATTGTTTATGTAAATTGGTTCAGATTAGTTTACTGCAGTTGTTTCTCTTGCTTGGGTTAAATGAAACTGGGTCTCAAATGAATCAGCTCAGTAACACCCCCTCCCCCAGGGTCGGGGGTCAGAGGCTCGCGCCTGGGGTGGTGGTCTCTCTGGGCACGGGAAGCCCCTCAGGTGGCCGTAAACTCCGTCGATGTCTTCCGCCCTCCAACCCCTTCAACTCGCCAAGACCTTCGTGGGAGCCAAGGAGCTGGGCCGCATGCTGGTGGACTGTGTGAGTATTGGACCGGTCAGCAGAGACACATTGCAGGAGGGAAGCTATTTCATTACGAGGTCCTTTAAACAACCCTCATAATGATGATCCCCTGTCTGTACAATTGATCTAATGGTGATACCTCCATTGAATCTGAATCATTGCAAGAAGACATAAGAACATTTACTGAGCGAGAGCCAGCCATTCGCCCATCAGCACTCATCTAGTAGCTTAAAGGACCCTGGGAACTCTGATGAACTCACAGTATGTAACAGTGTGAGCACATCTTTAAAAGTAATATACAGGACTCCTCTTTATAATGTTATAGCCAGGAGCCATATTTGAGTTCCACCTTGTAACGAGTATCAAAGAGCTACGTAATGGCATTGTGGGTAAATGGGAGCCAGGACAATAACGCCTTCTAACCGATTCTGTGTAAAGGGCTGCCTTATCAAGGGGCAGCCCTGCAACAGGTTTGCTCTTAATATTTAAACTGTGTTTCATATCCGCCACTGGTTGAGATGAATTGAGCGGACACTTTACAGTTTAATATAGGTATTTAGAGATCCGCTTATCCGAGTGTGATGAAACTTGCCAAGGACGTTCTCTGATACCTTGATCTCAGTCTGTCTGCTGCCAGTGGAAACAGACAGCTTACACCTCTGAAACCCGTCCCGGTGGTAGTGCTGTGGGAACGGATTTCTCCTGCATCTGGTAGAGGAGGTTCTGTATGGCTGTATGGTGTTCTGGGGTCTAACTTCTCTCTCGCTCTCTGCAGTGCACAGACTCGGATGGGAGAGCAGTTGATCGAGCGAGGGCCTGGTGTGAAATGACAGATATCTCCTACTTCAGGTAAAAAGACAGACCAGTCGGTAGCGAGTGAGAGACACACAGACTGCAAATATCATTTCCTTCAGGTAGTGGAACGTCTGGCCCACGCAGACAGCTATTTTTCCACTTTAGAAACTAATATCCTGGCAAGGTGGTAAATCAGTGCAGGCAAAACACGTTGTGATACATATTTCTCATTTCTATCAAGTGTGTAATTTCTAGAGGACACAGGCATGTTTTTTTTATTCGAATACATGTAAAGAAACGTTTGTTCAAAAATTTGGATATTTGTTCCAGCGCTAATATTTCATATTTGCACATTCTACTACGACACTGCTGTACTTTCTATTTCATGACACAGATAGCTCTAGTGTGTAACTGCACAGATAGCTCTGGTTTAGTCTGCAGCCGTGGTGCTGCAAGCTTGTTCCTGACGCTCCGTTGCTTGTTCCTGACGCTCCGTTGCTTGTTCCTGACGCTCCGTTGCTTGTTCCTGACGCTCAGTTGCTTGTTCCTGACGCTCTGGCGCTTGTTCCTGACGCTCTGATGCGCTGTTGCTTGTTCCTGACGCTCTGTTGCTTGTTCCTGACGCTCTGATGCGCTGTTGCTTGTTCCTGACGCTCTGTTGCTTGTTCCTGACGCTCTGTTGCTTGTTCCTGACGCTCTGTTGCTTGTTCCTGACGCTCTGTTGCTTGTTCCTGACGCTCTGTTGCTTGTTCCTCTCTGACGCTCTGTTGCTTGTTCCTGACGCTCTGTTGCTTGTTCCTGACGCTCTGTTGCTTGTTCCTGACGCTCTGATGCTCTGTTGCTTGTTCCTGACGCTCTGTTGCTTGTTCCTGACGCGCTGTTGCTTGTTCCTGACGCTCTGTTGCTTGTTGCTTGTTCCTGACGCTCTGTTGCTTGTTCCTGACGCTCTGTTGCTTGTTCCTGACGCTGCTGTTGCTTGTTCCTGACGCTGCTGTTGCTTGTTCCTGACGCTCTGTTGCTTGTTCCTGACGCTCTGTTGCTTGTTCCTGACGCTCTGTTGCTTGTTCCTGACGCTCTGTTGCTTGTTCCTGACGCTCTGTTGCTTGTTCCTGACGCTCTGTTGCTTGTTCCTGACGCTCTGTTGCTTGTTCCTGACGCTCTGTTGCTTGTTCCTGACGCTCTGTTGCTTGTTCCTGACGCTCTGTTGCTTGTTCCTGACGCTCTGTTGCTTGTTCCTGACGCTCTGTTGCTTGTTCCTGACGCTCTGTTGCTTGTTCCTGACGCTCTGTTGCTTGTTCCTGACGCTCTGTTGCTTGTTCCTGACGCTCTGTTGCTTGTTCCTGACGCTCTGTTGCTTGTTCCTGACGCTCTGTTGCTTGTTCCTGACGCTCTGTTGCTTGTTCCTGACGCTCTGTTGCTTGTTCCTGACGCTCTGTTGCTTGTTCCTGACGCTCTGTTGCTTGTTCCTGACGCTCTGTTGCTTGTTCCTGACGCTCTGTTGCTTGTTCCTGATGCTCTGATGCTCTGTTGCTTGTTCCTGACGCGCTGTTGCTTGTTCCTGACGCTCTGTTGCTTGTTCCTGACGCTCTGTTGCTTGTTCCTGACGCTCTGTTGCTTGTTCCTGATGCTCTGATGCTCTGTTGCTTGTTCCTGACGCTCTGTTGCTTGTTCCTGACGCTCTGTTGCTTGTTCCTGACGCTCTGTTGCTTGTTCCTGACGCTCTGTTGCTTGTTCCTGACGCTCTGTTGCTTGTTCCTGACGCTCTGTTGCTTGTTCCTGACGCTCTGTTGCTTGTTCCTGACGCTCTGATGCTCTGTTGCTTGTTCCTGATGGCGCTGTTGCTTGTTCCTGACGCTCTGTTGCTTGTTCCTGACGCTCTGTTGCTTGTTCCTGACGCTCTGTTGCTTGTTCCTGACGCTCTGTTGCTTGTTCCTGACGCTCTGTTGCTTGTTCCTGACGCTCTGACGCTCTGTTGCTTGTTCCTGACGCTCTGTTGCTTGTTCCTGACGCTCTGTTGCTTGTTCCTGACGCTCTGTTGCTTGTTCCTGACGCCGTTGCTTGTTCCTGACGCTCTGTTGCTTGTTCCTGACGCCGCTCTGTTGCTTGTTCCTGACGCTCTGTTGCTTGTTCCTGACGCTCTGTTGCTTGTTCCTGATGCTCTGTTGCTTGTTCCTGACGCTGTTGCTTGTTCCTGACTGATGCTCTGTTGCTTGTTCCTGACGCCTGTTGCTTGTTCCTGACGCTCTGTTGCTTGTTCCTGACGCTCTGTTGCTTGTTCCTGACGCTCTGTTGCTTGTTCCTGACGCTCTGTTGCTTGTTCCTGACGCTCTGTTGCTTGTTCCTGACGCTCTGTTGCTTGTTCCTGACGCTCTGTTGCTTGTTCCTGACGCTCTGTTGCTTGTTCCTGACGCTCTGTTGCTTGTTCCTGACGCTCTGTTGCTTGTTCCTGACGCTCTGTTGCTTGTTCCTGACGCGCTGTTGCTTGTTCCTGACGCTCTGTTGCTTGTTCCTGACGCTCTGTTGCTTGTTCCTGACGCTCTGTTGCTTGTTCCTGACGCTCTGTTGCTTGTTCCTGACGCGCTGTTGCTTGTTCCTGACGCTCTGTTGCTTGTTCCTGATGCTCTGTTGCTTGTTCCTGACGCGCTGTTGCTTGTTCCTGACGCTCTGTTGCTTGTTCCTGACGCTCTGTTGCTTGTTCCTGACGCTGCTGTTGCTTGTTCCTGACGCTGCTCTGTTGCTTGTTCCTGACGCTCTGTTGCTTGTTCCTGATGCTCTGTTGCTTGTTCCTGATGCCTGTTGCTTGTTCCTGACGCTCTGTTGCTTGTTCCTGATGCTCTGATGCTTGTTCCTGACGCTGTTGCTTGTTCCTGACGCCTGTTGCTTGTTCCTGACGCTCTGTTGCTTGTTCCTGACGCTCTGTTGCTTGTTCCTGACGCTCTGACTCCTGTTCGTTCCTGCTCCTTGTTGTTGTTTCTGATGCTGTGCTCTTTCTGTTGCTTGTTTGTTGCTCTGTGCTTGTTCCTTGACCTCTTTGCTTGTTCCTACGCTCTGTTGCTTCTGACCTGTTCTGTTCTGATTCCTGTTGCTTGTTCCTGACGCTGTTGCTTTTTCTGTCGCTGTGACGCCTGTTTCTTGTCCTGCTTGTTGCTTGTTCCTGACCTGCTGTTTTGTTCCTGATGCTCTGTTGCTGTTGCTGACGCTTGTTCTTGTTCTATGCTCTGTTTGTTCCTTTGTCTGTTCTTGTTCTAGCCTGTTTTGTTCTGACTTTCTGTTGCTTGTTCCTGACTCTCTGTTGTTTCTGACGGTCTGTTGCTGTGTTGCTTGTTCCTGACCTGTTGCTTGTTCCTGACCTGTTGCTTGTTCCTGGCTCTGTTGCTTGTTCTTGCCGCTCTGTTGTGTTCCTTGTTCTGTTTGTTCCTGACTCTGTTGCTTGTTCCTGAGGTCTGTTGCTTGTTCCTGGCGCTGTTGTGTTCTGTCTGTTGCTTGTTCCTGAGCCTGATTGTGTTTGTTCACGCTGCTTGTTCTTGAGTTGTGTTCTTGTTCCTGATGTTCTGTGTTGTTGCTTGTTCCTGGTGCTGTGTGCTTGTTCTAGTTGCTGTTCTGACGCTGTTGTGTTCCTGACGCTCTGTTGCTTGTTCCTGTCGGTTGTTGCTTGTTCTGAGTTGGTGTTCTGTGCTCTGGCGTTCTGTTGCTTGTTTGTTCCTGATGCTCGTTGGTTGTTCCTGACGCTGTGTGCTTGTTGTTGTTGATCTCTGTTGTTTGTTGCTGGCGCTCTGTTGCTTGTTCCTGTCGCTCTGTTGCTTGTCCTGTTGCTCTGTTGCTTGTCACCTTTGTTGCTCTGTCTTGCCTGATTCTCTGTTGCTTGTTCCTGACGCTCTGTTGTTGCTTTCCTGCTGCTCTGCTTCCTACTGCTGTGTTTGCTTGTTCCTGACGCTTGTTTTCTGTTGCTTTCTGAAGATTTGTGCTTGTTCCTGACGCCTTGCAGCCGTTGCTGGCGCTCTGTTGCTTGTCCTGACGCTCTGTTTCCGCGCTCTGTTGCTTACTCCTTGCTTGCTCTGTTGCTGAGTTCCTGCCTGCTGTTCTGTGTTCCTGGCTGCTCTGTTGTTTCCTGATCTGTCTTGCTCTGTTGCTTGTTCCTGACGCTCCTGTTGCTTGTTCCTGTCTCTGTTGCTTGTTCTGACGCTGTTGCTTGTTCCGAGGCTGTTGCTTGTTCCTGACCTGTTCTTCTGTTGCTTGTTCCTGACGCTCTGTTGCTTGTTCCTGACGCTCTGTTGCTTGTTCCTGACGCTCTGTTGCTTGTTCCTGACTCTGTTGCTTGTTCCTGACTCTCTGTTGCTGTCCTGCATCTGTTGCTTGTTCCTGACCTCTGTTGCTTGTTCCTGACTCTGTTGCTTGTTCCTGACGTTCTGTTGCTTGTTCCTGACACTTGACGCTGTTGCTTGTTCCTGACGCTCTGTTGCTTGTTCCTGACTGTCTGTGTTGTTGGTTCCTGACACTGTTGCTTGTTCCTGAGTGTTGCTTGTTCCTGACGCGCTGTTGCTTGTTCCTGACGCTCTGTTGCTTGTTCCTGACGCGCTTGTTGCTTGTTCCTGACACTCTGATGCTCTGTTGCTTGTTCCTGATGCTCTGTTGCTTGTTCCTGACGCGCTGTTGCTTGTTCCTGACGCTCTGTTGCTTGTTCCTGACGCTCTGTTGCTTGTTCCTGACACTCTGTTGCTTGTTCCTGACGCTCTGTTGCTTGTTCCTGATGCTCTGTTGCTTGTTCCTGACGCGCTGTTGCTTGTTCCTGATGCTCTGATGCTTGTTCTGTTGCTTGTTCCTGACGCGCTGTTGCTTGTTCCTGATGCTCTGATGCTTGTTCCTGACGCTGTTGCTTGTTCCTGACGCCTGTTGCTTGTTCCCAGGCTGAGCCCCCAGTTCTCGCCGGAGGTGCTGCTGGATGAAATTGAAGACGCTGTCCTCGTGAACATGCTCTGGGAGACGCAGATCTACGTGTATGAGCAGCGGGAGCAGATTCAGCACCTGGCTCGCTGGCTTCTCGACGCAAACTGCAGTGGATCAGCTCCTCTGTAACATGCTTCTGGTGGTCTGAGTTGTTCAAGACCACCCAGCACTGCTGTGCAGGGTGCTGGGGTGTGATCATAAAGCTTGCTTTACAAAGCTGTTTTAAATAGAATAGGTCACAAAAGTCAGATGCAGTTGTGGTGGTTTTAAAGTATTTCGCCTTTTAAATTAACCTAGGAGGTGCAAGTGTAACAGACCACCTGAAAGTATAGCCTGTGAACCGATTCTCTAACCCCACTACGTTGCGGATCCTGAAAATACATGATTGCTAGAACTTGTATTTCTTTCAAAACTGCATAGCAAAGTGCATGATGAGCTTGAACACCTTTACAAAAATGCTAATGTTGTATTCAAACCAAAACTGACTATATTGTGGCTGCTGCATTATAAGGAGAGAAGAGACAATAAACGTGCACCCCTGCCTGTAAAGGTTTACCCTACACAAACTCAGAACACAGTGTAATTCCTGTACTGGGAGTTCCAGCAGTTGCTGGTAAGCTGCTGACCAGCAGCATGAGATTTGCTCTACACATTAAACAGTTTCTTAATGGTTACTTAGGATGTTGGAAACCCCAGGATGCAGCAATATTCTATGAAGTGTTGGCATCACTTCCTCCACCTCCTCAGACCTGTTGCCAAGGACGACGGTTCTAAACCAGATGGGCCTTGAGTAGATGTGTCCAGCCTTTTCCTCTCTCTCATGTGAAGGTTAAATAAAGCTTTGCTCAGTAGGTTGTTGTGATAAACACTCAACAGTGCTGACACTGCAATACAAGAAGAAATGTAATAAATTCAGTGCCAAACATTTCGATCAGAAGTCGTTGCTGGAGCTTCCAGTGCAGTTCTGTACATGCGTGTTCACTGTGTGGCTGTCCAGGAGAGCACCCTTTCTCTTAGGGGACGGAGGGAGGGAGGAGCAGTTCAGTCTCCATGCCTCAGCCTGCCTTGGACTGGAGGAGCACCCTTTCTCTTAGGGGATGGAGGGAGGTAAGGAGCAGTTCAGTCTCCATGCCTCAGCCTGCCCTGGACTCTTAGATGGGGTAACAGGGTGGTTCTACTCTATGCCCAGTCTAAAATTAGGTGAATATTGTGTTTTTGTTTGGGTGCTGTCTTTAATTGACTAAAAACCTGACTTGAAGTTTTTTTTCTTTTTACTGGTTCTATTTCTATGAAGATAATGGAAGATTTACACAGTTTAAAACTGCCTTCTTTTAGCATAGCAAAGAGCAGGTCCTCGTCTATACCAGATTTTCACCACAAGATGGCGCTGTTCCCTCATAACAAATACATAAAATAAACAGTTCAATACAGTGCTATATTGTTTGCTCTTGTTTTCAGTTTGTACAGATTTTTATTGGAAAATTCACAGGTTTATCAGAAGTTATGATTTCAGTTTTCACAATTTCTTTTCACCCAAAATCTGGCAGAAGCATTAGAAAATACCACACCAAGAAAATGACACACAAAATGTTTAAGCAGAATGTTTGCATTAGGGGTTAATGTGTTTTAATAAATCCCCAGCAGCTGACTATTTAGAAACCTGTACAAAAACTGAAAAAATAACGATTTACAAACTTTTCTGTTGGATATATATATATATATATATAGTGTGTGTGTGTGTGTGTGTGTGTGTGTGTGTGTATATATATCTCAAATATGATCTATTAAATTACTAATTTCTTACATTGATATTGATATACACTTTTATTATTTACAAATCAAACATAATGAAGTTATTGTACTTGTATGCTGAAGTTTATGTTGTTGCTGCTTTGAAGTGAAGTCAATTAAAAGTATTGTTTAGAAAAGCAGCGTTGTGTTTCAGTGTTTTTGTTCTTGCCCAGGATGATGTTTCCTGCTCTCTGGGTTACTCTTCTTTGTCACTTTCCTCTGTTAACCCTCCAGCATCTTGCCTGTAATGATCTCTAATGGTAATAGAGACTGACAGTGTCCATGCAGTGGGTTTATACTGGCTAAAGGGAAAAGGCAGCTACAATGGGATTGGACTGAGCAATACACATTGCTGCTAATCCTTATCAGCACAGCACAGAGCAGCGTCATCACCAGATCTATCCAGAGCCCGTCTGTACTGGTATTCGGGTGTGTGGATACTGGTGTTTTCAGAGTAATTGCCCTTCATTAATTTTAAGTTGCTTGGTGTTAATGAAATGGAATAAAACGTGTTCATTACTCAACACAAAACAATGCAGCCCTTGGCTTCCCTTGGTTACACAGTTATTGATTATCAATCAATACCAATTTGACATTTAATTATTTAATGTGGAATCTGCTGTGATCAAACTAACTACAATCCATTTCGATTTGCCAAGTGATTATTTGTCTTGCCTTTCTTTTATACTTTGGATATGAAATCATTTTTATTTAACTTTCTTAGAAATGCGTAATTTCTGCAGAGCGTTGTGGGTTTGTAGTCCTGTTCAAGGTGTAATCTCTGATTTAAACTCGACAAAGAACTACAAATCCCAGTTTCCACTGTGGTAGCTTGTGTTGGGTTTAAGGAAAGGTCAGGTTTACATGACTAATCGGTTGAATTTGCTAGTTTTGCAACATGTTTTCACGCGAGTTTACATCTGCAGTACAGCAGTAACAATGTCAGCGCCCGGATGAGAGGAAAATTCACTTCAAATTGGCTTTTAAAACACGTGAGGAATTGAATTGCCATCATTTGTAAAGGTGAGTGAAGCTTCTCATGTCTTCACACGTTAATAAATAAATACATAAATAAATATTTATATAGCCTTTCATACAAAAACTATATCAAAGCACTACAGGACAAAACAAGAAAATCCAAATCCATTTCATGTGTATAGCGATTAAAGAGAAACACAGTTTAAAATTTCAGTTTAAAAAGCTAATTTAAAAAGTAAGTTTTCAGTTTTGTCTCCGCTGATGTAGCACTTCTGTATGAGGTGGCAGTCGTTCCACAATCTGGGAGCACAGGGACTGAAAGCTCCCTCTCCTTCTTGTGCACACTTGTGGGAGGCCTGTATCAGATGATCTTAAATCACTAGCTATATATGTGACCAGAAGCTGCTTTATATAATCTGGTGCCATACCTTTAAATGCTTTATAAGAGGGGCTTTTGATTTTCGTTTTTACCGATAAAACCCAATAAAACACCCCTATACAAAAGAAAATGAAATCGATGGATAGCCACTAAACACCGGAAAACACTGGAAAAACTGTGGAAATGGTTAATCAATTCATGTTGACTTTAACCTTTTCCCAATAGAAAATAAAACATACTACAAAATAATAAGAAATACATTTCCCAGTGCTGCTGGGCAATGTCCCGCCTTCCTGACTTGCACCTATCATTGATTCGTTCTGAATACTTTAAACCCGCCCCCAGCTACTGAGTGACAGCACTTTCCTACATTTCTACTGGAGACTCCTCTTGCGAGATTTAAAATGAGATTACAATCAGGAGGGAGGCTTGTTAGCAGGATTTAAAGCTGTATTACAATTAAGATACAGAGGATTTAAAACAGAATTGTGGTGAAATGTACAAAAATGACTACACACAAAAACGGTGAATGGAAGCTAGCCCCCCACCCTGCCCCATAGGGTGTGCTTCTGATACAATGTATAGTTTAGAGGAGATGCCTCTATCAGTGACTCACTTTCATCAGCATGTAGCCAGGTTTCTGTTAAGAATAAAAATGTTTATGATTTTTAATGAATAAATATCTAGTATTAAATAAATTGTTGATTCAGCAGGGGTATGGAATGTTGAAACTAGGGGTATTTTGATTTATTTAATACCTGCAGACAAATTCTTAAAGGCAATTACTTGTATTATAAATTGTGTACAAGAAATCAAGCCATCACCATTATGGACTGGTCACGTTTCAGTACATCTTATGTCATCATTTTGTCATTTTGTGAATCGAACATCCATCACAAACAGAAACCATCACATTTTTATATTAGTAGTTTCTGATCTCTTTGTAGCAGATGGAAATGATGCTGCAATAAAATTTGCTTTTCTTTTAATTATTATTATTTTTTACTTAACAGTGTTATAAAAATATAGAAATAGGGTACTATATAAGACACAAGCTGATTTTCACCCACTCAAGGTCAGTCGGACAGTAAGCCCACTCATTTTAAAATCACTTTTCAAAGGCTTGGCCATAATGATTTATCAATATTAAATCTACAAATTACTTTTAATTAAAAAAAAAAGAAATGTGCGTCAGTGTTCAGGAGCTGCTCTTCAGTTCCAGCTGCCGGTTACAGACATGTGCTGTAGGCAGGATCAGACAAAGTGCACAGCTAGTACACATCCAGTACACAGCTAGTACATAGCTAGTACACATCCAGTACACAGCTAGTACACATCCAGTACACATCCGGTACACAGCTAGTACACATCCAGTACACATTCAGTACACAGCTAGTACACATCCAGTACACAGCTAGTACACATCCAGTACACAGCTAGTACACATCCAGTACACATCCAGTACACAGCTAGTACACATCCAGTACACAGCTAGTACACAGCTAGTACACATCCAGTACACAGCTAGTACACATCCAGTACACAGCTAGTACACATCCAGTACACAGCTAGTACACATCCAGTACACAGCTAGTACACAGCTAGTACACATCCAGTACACAGCTAGTACATAGCTAGTACACATCCAGTACACAGCTAGTACACAGCTAGTACACATCCAGTACACAGCTAGTACACATCCAGTACACATCCAGTACACAGCTGGTACACAGCCAGTACACAGCTAGTACACATCCAGTACACATCCAGTACACAGCTAGTACACATCCAGTACGCAGCTGGTACCCATCCAGTACGCAGCTAATACACATCCAGTAAACATGCAGTACATAGCTAGTACACATCTAGTACACATCCAGTACACAGCTAGTACACATCCAGTACACAGCTGGTACACATCCAGCACACAGCTAGTACACATCCAGTACACAGCTAGTACACATCCAGTAAACATCCAGTACACAGCTGGTACACATCCAGTACACAGCTAGTACACAGCTAGTACACATCCAGTACACATCCAGTACACAGCTAGTACACATCCAGTACACATCCAGTACACATCCAGTACACAGCTAGTACACATCCAGTACGCAGCTGGTACCCATCCAGTACGCAGCTAGTACACATCCAGTACGCATGCTGGTACCATCAATCGCGAGCTAATTACACAGCTAGTACACATCCAGTACACATCCAGTACACAGCTAAGTACAACATCAGTACAGTGTGAACTGATCAGCTAGTGTGTTCAGTGTTTCCAGTACCTGTTGAATGGATCAGCAGTGTGTTCCAGTGGCAGCCCACTGAATGGCGATCAGCAGATCACATGCAGTGTTGATCGGTCCAGTTGAATTGATCAGCAGTGTGTTCAGTGTTTCTGGTTCCTGTTGAATTGATCAGCAGTGTGTTCAGTGTTTCTGGTCCCTGTTGAATTGATCAGCAGTGTGTTCAGTGTTTCTGGTTCCTGTTGAATTGATCAGCAGTGTGTTCAGTGTTTCAGGGTCCCTGTTGAATTGATCAGCAGTGTGTTCAGTGTTTCTGGTTCCTGTTGAATTGATCAGCAGTGTGTTCAGTGTCCTGTCCCTGCTGAATTGATCAGCAGTGTGTTCAGTGTTTCTGGTCCCTGTTGAATTGATCAGCAGTGTGTTCAGTGTTTCTGGTCCCTGTTGAATTGATCAGCAGTGTGTTCAGTGTTTCTGGTTCCTGTTGAATTGATCAGCAGTGTGTTCAGTGTTTCTGGTTCCTGTTGAATTGATCAGCAGTGTGTTCAGTGTTTCTGGTTCCTGTTGAATTGATCAGCAGTGTGTTCAGTGTTTCTGGTTCCTGTTGAATTGATCAGCAGTGTGTTCAGTGTTTCTGGTTCCCTGTTGAATTGATCAGCAGTGTGTTCAGTGTTTCTGGTCCCTGTTGAATTGATCAGCAGTGTGTTCAGTGTTTCTTGTCCCTGTTGAATTGATCAGCAGTGTGTTCAGTGTTTCTTGTCCCTGTTGAATTGATCAGCAGTGTGTTCAGTGTTTCTGGTCCCTGTTGAATTGATCAGCAGTGTGTTCAGTGTTTCTGGTTCCTGTTGAATTGATCAGCAGTGTGTTCAGTGTTTCCGGTCCCTGTTGAATTGATCAGCAGTGTGTTCAGTGTTTCTGGTCCCTGTTGAATTGATCAGCAGTGTGTTCAGTGTTTCTGGTTCCTGTTGAATTGATCAGCAGTGTGTTCAGTGTTTCTGGTCCCTGTTGAATTGATCAGCAGTGTGTTCAGTGTTTCTGGTCCCTGTTGAATTGATCAGCAGTGTGTTCAGTGTTTCCGGTCCCTGTTGAATTGATCAGCAGTGTGTTCAGTGTTTCTTGTCCCTGTTGAATTGATCAGCAGTGTGTTCAGTGTTTCTGGTTGTTGAATTGATCAGTTGATCGGTCTGTTGAATTGATCAGCAGTGTGTTCAGTGTTTCTGGTTCCTGTTGAATTGATCAGCAGTGTGTTCAGTGTTTCCGGTCCCTGTTGAATTGATCAGCAGTGTGTTCAGTGTTTCTGGTCCCTGTTGAATTGATCAGCAGTGTGTTCAGTGTTTCTGGTTCCTGTTGAATTGATCAGCAGTGTGCTCAGTGTTTCCGGTCCCTGTTGAATTGATCAGCAGTGTGTTCAGTGTTTATGGGAGTGGTGTAGCCTTGGGCTGAAAGCCAGGTGCTTGTTCTCAGCTTACAGATCAGGTTTATGGCCCGGCTGAATTATTTATACCACTTTATCTGGAACTAGCAGAGCAACAAGGAAGTCTGTCAGTTTATAAGAGGAGAGACTTGCAAGCAAAAGGAATACAGTAACGCACAACAACCAAGCCATTGCTATTCCCTATACTTGCGACTGGATCCACAATGGCACTGACTGGGGACAGACTGCACCGCTCCACTTTAAAGGTTTATGGGGTAAGTACGGAACAAACAGACCGCTTTTTTGTTGTAGAAAATCGCTAATTTTGGTGGATTACGAAACATGATAAAATGCAACGCAACCAAACTAGCAGCTGGGTTCAGTTCTGTTGATTAGCACTAATCTTACTGCCTTGCCTGCATCATGTATTCCAAAACTAGGGCTTAATGGTGTCTGTGAAACCAGCCCTTATAGAATAGAACTGAAACCAGCCGTTAGTTTTAAGAGTTTATTCTGAGTAAAAGTATTACGAAATTGCACCTGTAAGTGATTCTGCCCTGGTGAAGTAATTTTAAACTTTTTCAGCAGCAGCAGGACTGGACTTTATGACAGATCACTAGAGCAGTCCCTAATAGTGTAATTCTGTATTCCTATGTTCCTCTTTTCTGATATTCTGACATACTTAAACAGACCTGGATAAAAGTCATCATACAGACCCTGGTTATATTGTCAAAGACTTTTCTCCATTCTTATATTAATGAACTCCCATGCTAATTACAAAATGATATACAAAGCACATCAAGTGTGCTTGAGAGAACTTGAAGTACATCACTTAGTTGTTTGGTTCTAGTTTTGTAAAATTAACAGGTGTTTTACCTGATTAAAAAAATAGGAGTTAATTAAAGAATGGAGTAAACTCTTTGAAAATGTGGCCCCTTGTCATTTCATAGATCATGTGGGCTGCATCGATCGATCACTGTGCATAGTTAACCAAATGCTAACATGCTGTTACCAGTAGCTGCAGCTCTTGCATGATACAATTGTATCTTGCATGTGTAATTGTATGGCCATGTCCTAAGCCATGGTGTTACCATGTAGTCAAATCAAGTCATTTCTGTGTAATTACATACAGTGCAGTCCATTTATAAGAATCGCTGATATAAGAATCAACTTCATATAGTGATCAAAAACACTGGGACCAAATCATTCCTATACCAACCAATGTAAAATAAGCTGCTTGTAAGAATCATTTTGGGGCAAACTGACTACACGTAATATGGTACTTGATCAAGTGCAATGATGTGTACAGCCAATAAAGCTGTTTTGAATTTGAATCTGATCACACCTTACGATTAGGCACATACGCAGTGTAGATGGTGCAATGATGCAGGAAACACTGCATTGTTTGTAATCAAACGTGATTGCGCCACTGCATTGTGCAGGTATGTTTTTTGTGTTCTCTGTTAGTGAAAATGTGTTTCAATAAAGTGAATACACATTCATTGAATACATACTGAGTACAGCAGTGTTATTGTGTGATATGCATGTAGAGGAGTGGGATTGCAGCGTTGAGGAGGGGGAGGGATTGCAGAGCTTTGCATTTCTGCTTAATGAAAAACTGTGAGATTTGCATCACAACAGAAAATAAGTAAGCCACAAATGCTTAAATGCAGTGGTAGACCTGCCAGTAATACTGTACTGTAATGTAATTGTAATGCGACAGAGTGACCGAGGACAGTGTAAATTATCAGGCTGGAGTCTTGATTTACAGTTTTAAACTAGTGTTAGTTTTATTTTTCTTACACTGCGGTGGTGAAACAACCGCTAATAAAACAAACAAAATAAATGTAGCTCTTAGCTGGAGCACAAACTAACAGTACTTCATGTGAAACAAACACTAGATCTCTTACTCGAAGTTTTGGTTTCTTTTGTTACTTCTGCTTCCTTCCTCAATACCTCCATCACAAAGCTATCGGCTAAGAAATTTCTATCGAGGAGTCATTTACTTTAACAAGCAGTTAACCAATTGACTATTATCCATAATTCGTTAAGGAAAGCAGCTGTGGATTTTTCGTGGGCATGCATACATGCGGGAACTCGTGACATCTAGTGGTCAACCTATTACACTGCAGCCAGGGAACAAGCTCTTATCATTCTCATGCTAAGTTTGTTTCTGCACCACAGTAATCATATCGGTCCACTTTTAAGAATCATCCGCTTATAAGAATCAGAACACTGGGACATGTGTGATTCTTGTAAGCGGACTGCACTGTAGTAAGAGCAGGACACCATGGTAATTGGCAGGTTATTACAAGGTTTTTCTTTCGATGTCTTTAACCCGTTAAGGTGCACAAGGAATTGAGAGGTAGTTCAAACGGTTTCTTCTTAAAACACATTTCAGAGTGACTCAAATATCACAAGGAACCTGATCATTTCGATGAACAGATCCAGCCTGTCAGTACATTTTAAACCCTGCAAAACAAGAAAGTTAGCATCATTTTTATTTGTGGGGCATGTATAACCCTTTAAGGTCAAAGGGACAAAGTGTTGCTCCTTTTCTTCGAACTGGCTTGCAAACAGCCGATGGGGTGACTCATCTTAATCCCATTACGTAACGCAATGCAACCTGTTTCATTAGCTGTAATGAAGTATCCGTATCTCAAATGACCGAATGCTGTTTTATGATGTTGTCTGTAATATTTAACCAGCTGTTTTGCTTTGATGTTTAACAGAATATAATGGAGCAGCTCAACCCCAGTTTACTGAAGCTTGTCACACTGGGGAATAACTACATTCAAGCTTTTCAAGGTAAATCATTAAAGATTTTTTAAAAGGTGTGCTAAAGCAGGGGTTAATTAAACAGGTACTGGATCTTATCACTAAGGAAGAGACAGCATTTCTGTTTATAGACTAAAGTACTGCCCTTGATTTACACTAGCTTCCTTATTGCTTCAAGTTCTCATCGGCGTGTGGGTTTGCTGCCTTTGTATTGGTGTTGGTAGCTGCACAGCTGTTTTAACATAATCTTCATGTTGGAACAATACCAGCGGAGGGCCGACTGATCTGATGAACAGGAGCGACGACATTGTTGTTAAGAATGTTAAGTTTTTGGTAGTTGTAATAAAATAGTAATTTTCTTACTCATAGATCTTACATCGTAAAAAAATACAACCCTACACTCTTAACCCTAACCCCTAAACCCTAAACCCTAACCCCTAAGGTCTTAACCCTAACCCTAACCCCTAACTCTAACCACCAACCCTAACCCCTACATGTTTGTCATGCAGTTCATGGAACAGGAAAGCATTATTTGTGTTGTACATGCTATGCATAGTGTTCTTGTTTGCAACAACAAAGCAGTTGATCTGTGATCTGGTGCAATCCGCTCAAATGAACCCTGCTTAAAGAAAACTGTCCTTAAATGAGTCGAATGCTGACCACGGCTTTAAAATCTTACCTCGTGTCATTCTCCCACATTGAGTTATTATTATTTGTAAATCTGCCTTTATCAGGATTCAAGCTTGAGCTTGAGCTGTAGTGCCCTGAACATTCCATTCAAATCACATGACAGACTTTCAACTTTTTTTCCTGCTGTGTACTGTACAGTGCTTTGCAATACTTTTGCATAAAAAGCTATATAAATAAATAAATAAATAAATAAATAAATAAATAAATAAGCTCTGAAAGGTTGTCCCATGATTTGAATGGACAGGAAGGCTGTGTTCAGTGCCTGGCATTTAGGATTCTCCAGACAGCTAATAGCAAATTGAATGCGGTGTAAAGGGCTGAATTAGGGGATCATTATAATAAGTGATAACTCAACAGAACCCAGAATCACTCAGGATGTTTGCAAGGAGGAATGCAAACAAGCAATTGAAGTGACATCATTCTCAAAGCGTTTCTTTTAGCGTTCCTGATGAAAGTACAGAGCGATCCCGGTTTAAAAGGCATGTCGTATGCAGACAGGCTAAAAGAATTGAATCTATTCAGTCTTGAACAAAGAAGACTACGCTGCATCTGATTCAAGCATTCAAAATTCTAAAAGGTATAGACAGTGTTGACCCAGGGGACTTCTTTGACCTGATAAAAGAAACAAAGACCAGGGGTCACAAATGGAGATTAGATAAAGAGGCATTCAGAACAGAAAATAGGAGGCACGTTTTACACAGATAATTGTGAGGGTCTGGAACCAACGCCCCAGTAATGTTGTTGAAGCTGACACCCTGGGATCCTTCAAGAAGCTGCTTGATGAGATTCTGGGATCAATAAGCTACAAACAACCAAATGCCAGATGGGCTGAATGGCCTCCTCTCGTTTGTAAACTTTCTTATGTTCTTATGTTCTTATGTTCTTATGTTCTAAATGCTGAACAGAATAATTCAGGGCTGTCCATAAAATCCCGGTCCTGGAGTGCCATTCCATTGCAGGTTTAACAGGTAAAATGAGATAATGAGCCACTTCAGGGCTTGGGTGGAGGTTTCATTGGTTCAATTAACCATTAAGAACAGGGCTGGAACAAACACCAGAACTGGAAGTGCCAACTGTGTCCACTCCTGATATTATTGAATCAGTAATATGGAGTTATTCCTTCACCTTTCTTGTCTCCAACTCAGACAGAACAATAAAAGGAAACAGCAAATATTTTCAGAAATATGCATATCCCAACACATTGAATGGTAAGACTTTAAAATAATGGGAACACTTTAACATCACATTATTTTAAAGTGTGACACATTTATAAGCAGCTCCTGTTGGCTTCTTCATGGTGATTTGAATGGCTTTGTGTTTCCAGCTCTGGCGATGGCCAGTGATGCTTATTTTGGAGCCCTGGGGTGATCGGGAGCAGGCACTGCAGACCATGGCCTCCAGAGAACTGGGTAAGGAAGCAGCTCCACACATTTAAGCATCCATTAATTAGTGACTGTGCCCAGATTGAAAGCTCTACCGTGTGGCCGTTGACCGCGACTTGAGTCGGCGAGGACACTAAGGAAAGTCAAGGTCAACCACACAGTAGAGCCTTCATTGAGAGGGCACTATCACAATTAGAAAAATATTTTATTCATTATTTTCTTTAAAAAATTAAAAAACTTTAAAACCTAGATTTACCAAGTTTTAGGATCACACACACAATTGAGAGAGAAAAAAGTAATTTTATTAAATAAATAAATTTTTACCTGTCAGAACTGCTTATAGCTTATCTGGACAGGTCCAGATATCTGAATGGTGCAAACACTTACAATTACGTCTCACCCGAAAGACGGAGCACAAGGAGGTTAAGTGACTTGCTCAGGGTCACACAATGAGTCAGTGGCTGAGGGGATTTGAACCAGGGACCTCCTGGTTACAAGCCCTTTTCTTTAACCACTGGACAACACAGCCTCCCACTTCTTTTTCACATATTGTAGAGAATATACCAACTGTTTGTTGGTCTGCCAGACTGACCTGTAAGTAGTTTTACAGTTGTGCTTCTATTAAGGGTACCATACACACACACACACACACATACACAGACAGACAGACAGACAGACAGACAGACAGACAGAGAGAGGCTAGTGAAGCAGCCAGCTGTATGTGTGCACCTCATAGTCTTTGAATTTATCAGGTCATAATGCAATTATTTAAGTAGCCAATCATCTTTTACAGTGTTTATTTATAGCACAAGCCCCTAGCTAATGTTTAATCACAGATAACATGTATTGCTCTGTGCAAAAGTGAACTATTAGAAAAACATGAGCATGTCTGCTGTTCTTTTTAAATCCATTAATCATGGAAAAAAGAATCCTTTTCTAACCTGATTAATATTGTTGGATGCTCTTATAGGCGTTCTCGGTTACTCTTCTTCTTTATTGTTGTTTCTGTTCACATCACTATTTACCAGACTTACTGTGTTCCTGCAAAATGTTCTTTTTCAACCCCCTTTTTCAAGTCTTAAAACCTGAATTTCTGACACAGGTAGGCTGTAATCTCTGCCGCTTTGGGACAGTAACTGATTATGTATAGAAATGTTAACCCTAGAGCTGCACAAACCGATTATTCAATTATTACTATACTCTTCACTGGTGTGACCGGGCTCATTTTAAATGACCATTCCGAGTGAAACATTGAAGAAACATGTGCTTGGATTTGTGTGGATCGCTGTTCTCCACAGAGTTTAATAATAGCAGCGATCTTCACAAACCCAAACAGCTGTTTCTTCATTCGTTTCACTCTGAACAGTTGAATAATTGGTTTGTGCAGCTCTAGTTAACACAGTAAATAAATATCTAAGTAGAAACGTCAATATAGAATCATACAAAACATACTTAATAGGGCTCTGAAACACATAAGAAACTAAACATCAGAAAACTATAGATGGTATAAGCATTCCTGTAACGTTGACTTTTACTTTCAACTTATTTTTTTCCTAATGACATTTCTCATAAAGATAAGGACATAGGATAAAGTTACAAAGAAGAGGCTGTTGAGCTTATCAGTGCGTATCCGATTCCTAGCAGCTGATTGATCCCAAAGCTTTGTCAAGTCAGGTATAATTAAAGAGATTAGTATGAAAAAAGTTATTCAAGGCTAGAACTCTCAATACTTGTAAATATATCCTAACTCTTTGTCAAAATCATGTTATCACAGTTTATGTATGTGTTTAAGAGGTATAACCTGAAAATGTCCACAATAACCACAATCGATTAAAGGGCATGTTGTATAAAATAAGAGATCAGATAACGCAGGGTATTGCTGTAATGAATCAAAGTCACTGTATAACTGGCTCGTCCGTGTTTTCAAAACGTCGCACAATAGGACTGAACCGATCGGCTATGGGTTTTATTGAAGTTTGAGTTCAAAACAGGTTTCTGTAGTTTTTGAGTAAATCCGAGGAACAGCAAAAAATAGCCCCATCCTCTGAATTCCATGTCGTATAATTACTGTTGATTCTTGTTTTGAAACCAAACCGGCTTCTTTAGGTTCTGGTTTAGCTTTATTATCTGCAGAAACAGCTTTCGTCAGCATTTCCTGTGACTTTGAAACCAGATGAATCCACTGCTGAGATCAGCCTGGGAACAACAGCCCTTTGTTGTAGCTGAGCGCTAATAAAAGCAGTTAATAGCATTCTAGTCTCAATAAACAGGCCTGGCTGCAATCTTCAGAAAACAAGCCAGGACGCTCATTTCAGTTTTGATGGGTTACTTCAGCAACAGCAGCCTGATGAGAAGTCCTTGCATAGTGGCAGGCGAGTAAATTAGCCCACTGTCTGTCTGTCTGTCTGTCTGTCTGTCTGCACCACCTAGCCCCCCAGATTGGAATCCAGGCCTCCAGAGGAAAGTGAAAGGCAGGAATGAGAGGCTAGTGAACCTGACTGTGACATATATGCTAGAGAACGGAACTGTGGCACTTGGCTATGTGTGGTCTGAAGCATTTGACTACTAAATCTCTTCTCTCTCGTTGGTATTACTTTGTAACAATTGTTTCATTGAGAAAGACATCAACACAACTGCGTGCAGGGTGTGTTTTAATGTGCTCTCCTCTTTAATTTCAGGGGACGTTTTGATTCAGATCTCAGACAGCCAGAGACTACTGACCTCTGACCTGGGAGGAGTTGTAAGTTCTGCTGTTTTGGCTAAAATAACTAAAAGACAAGGAGCCATATTTTCACAGCACTTACTTCCGTCTTTAATTAATTTCTATTTTTGAAAGAGGTCAAACTCCTGTCAAGTCCTCTTAAGCACTGTCAGTGTCTTTTGTAGCTCATTTTGTAACATTAACATGAGTTTTTTCACCTTTTAAAAATAGGAATAGAAAAGATAAAATTACATATGAAAATATTATTATCATACAATAAAGTTAGTTTTGTGCAGTAATGCACAACTGGCCCAAAACCAACGCAAGACCTGTATTATTGCAAATATAATGTTTTCTGACACTTATGCTATTTTATATATTCTATGTTTCGTAAAAGCACACAAAAGTGAATACGATTTAAAACAAACCGCAGCCATTATCAATCTCGCTACAACAAGCAGAGCACAATGGAGAAGAAATAATAAGAAATAATATTCTTCAGATCGACAAATATAATTCAGGACTAAAAGAGTTGATGAGCAAGCCACCACACAAGAGCAAGGACCCCAAAGTGTCCATGAATGATGAACGATAAGGAGTGGAGTACTTGTGGCTTTTCAACCCCAATCAGGCCCCTGTTTACCCTGGGGACCCAATGATAGTAACAGAACCCCTCGTACAGTCTTATAGTACTATACTGCTGCATATATACTGTGTGTGTATATATATATATATATATATATATATATATATATATATATATATATATATATATATATATATATATATACATTAGGGCTGCCAAGCAATAAAAAATGAATTGCGATTAATCTTGAGATTTAAAAAATGTATCACAGTTAATCTTGGTTTTAATCACATATTTAATTTAACATATTTATTGATACAGTTATTATTATTATTATTATTATTATTATTATTATTATTATTATTATTATTATTATTATTATTATTATTATCCATAAAACAACCCATCATAAAAGCCAAGTTTTCCTATTTGTGGATTATCTTTATAGTTTTATATTTATTTACAATCCAGCATTTGTTGTTAAATTGTTTGAACCAACTGCTAAATCACAATGGAGTCAGTTTATTAGTCCCCTAACTGCATTTACAATTATCAGTGTCCTTTACAGTTTCCTTTACTCATAAAGTGATGTTTTTCACTGCTGTTTAAATGATGATAATAATCATCATCATCATCATCTTAAATGATCTTTTATTAATAACTTGAAATTGCCTAAATAAATAAATAAATAAATAAATAAATAAATAACATTCACTGGGTAATGGTTATATCTTCCATAATTGTAAATAGTATCGTTTAAAATAAATGTGGTTATTGAAATAAAACAAAGCTACAGTGTTAACGGGTCTGCAGTCTGTAGCTATCCAACAGCACTCGTTATACACATAGTATCGTACTCGGCTTGATTCTTGGGTTTGCAGCGATCCTGAATTTCTAAAAGAGTACTCTGTCGAAACTGACGGTGTTTCGGGTTTCGACCAACAACACTCATTCAATCCAGGAATGCACTAAAAAGGTGCCGCAGGAAATGAATCACGGTATGCTAAGAGGGACAAGACAGGAGTGCGATTAACGTGCGCTAAAAAAAAGAATCTCCCAAAAATGTATGTGTTAATCGCAGAAGTTAACTGTGATTCATTGACATATATATATATATATATATATATATATATATATATATATATATATATATATATATATATATATATATATATATATATATATTCATTTATTTTCAGTTTCGCTGGTTTCATGCTGAAGTGCTGCAGGAAATGGACAATAATGTCAAACTGGACAAGGATTATATTGCTGTGAGTATCGGCTTCTCTAATTGTGTATTTGACATCCAGAGAAGCAGTACAATATTAATCTGATCTTAAATAAAAAAGCAGGGTATAGTGGAGAGTTTTGTCAGCTCTGCGTCTTGACTTTTAGAAAGAGTGATATTAAATCTCATTCATTACACAGTGTATGTAACTGGAAAGCAAAAACACTCAACAGGGTGATCAATTATTGTCTGATATACGCACACCTAGGGGTGCCGTTAAACACCCAGGTGTGTGGAGTGTCTTATTGTGCTTATAAAACAGCACCACCCACACTACCCACCCTTGCCAAAGTGAATGGGTTGTCCCGTGAATCAGAGTGGTTCTGAAAGTTCCAAGCTGTGCTGGTGTGGAGACATATTTGCACAGACTGGAACGCTCGTTAGCCAATGGGATTGCTCCCTCGGTTTTGCCATTGTTATATATGCTAGTGTATGGATTAGAGCTAGCACAATAACATCACAGTGAGGACGCCATATGGTTATAAACAGGCTATAAGTAAATCACTATGACCTCCTTCTACCAGGTACACATGTAAAACAGACACCTTGTGCTGAAGCATGTCCTGACAGTTTTTTCACAAGATAAGCGCATCTCTAGATTTTTGTAAAAATGAGAGACAAGAACACGTTACCCTGTGCTAGCGTCTTTGCATTGACTTCCTGTTGGTTTAAGATCGATTTTAAGGTGCTGCGTTTAACTTATAAAGCTTTAAATGGCATCTCTCCATTTATTGAAATGATCTTTTAACCCCATATGTTCCTAGGCACTCACTGATCACAGGATGGTTACTTACTATTCCCAAAATTCAGAATAAGAACACAGGTGGAAGGCATTCAGCTATAAAGCCCCTAAACTATGGAATGAGCTGCCGAGATCTATAAGGGAAGAAGAAACTGTTGTTGTTTTTAAAACTAGATTAAAAACACATTTTTATAATCTAGTTTATATATCTTAAAATTATATGTATTGTGTTATTGTTTTATATTTTTTATTGTATCAATTTCTATTGCTTATTGTTACTTTAATATTTGTCAAGGTGTTTGTCTATGTAAAGCGCTTTGGGGTGATTTATCGGAAAGGCGCTGCTGTATAAAAATGAAGATTGCTTGATGTGTGGCATACTGACCGACCAACACCCCTACTTTCTGATGCTCTCAATAACATGTGCTGAAGAATGTCCTTATCGAGCTTCATCCCAGTTGGACAACAGCTTCTCTGTGTGCTGTGTTCCTGGTTCGTTCAGGTTCAGAGGTGAAGGGTGTCTGTATCTCTGCAGGGCAGCAGGAGGCGCTATGAGCTAGAGTTCAGGAATCGAGTGGCATGGCTGGAGAAGCAGCAGACCCAGCTGTGGGCATCAGAGAAACGCAGGGGCAGGAACCAGAGAGACCTGCAGGTAATAAGGGGCAGGAGAGGGGAGAGGAGGAAGAATTCAAACTATGGTAAATGCATAGTATAGCCATGGAAAAAACATGTGGCTCTCTCCCTCCCTCCATGTTCAGGAGCAGACAGAGAATCTGCAGGGGAGGTCCAGGGCTTCCTGAGAGACAGCGTGCAGGAGGCTCAGAGGGAGGAGCAGAGACGCTACCGATTCGTGGCAGAGAAACACTGCGGGCTGAGCCAGTCTCTGCTGTACCTGCTGAGCAAGGTAACTAACCCAGACATTGTCCTGAGCAAGGAAACTAACCCTGACCCAGACACACTGTCCTGAGCAAGGAAACTAACCCTGACCCAGACACACTGTCCTGAGCAAGGTAACTAACCCAGACATTGTCCTGAGCAAGGAAACTAACCCTGACCCAGACACACTGTCCTGAGCAAGGAAACTAACCCTGACCCAGACACACTGTCCTGAGCAAGGAAACTAACCCTGACCCAGACACACTGTCCTGAGCAAGGAAACTAACCCTGACCCAGACACACTGTCCTGAGCAAGGAAACTAACCCTGACCCAGACACACTGTCCTGAGCAAGGAAACTAACCCTGACCCAGACACACTGTCCTGAGCAAGGAAACTAACCCTGACCCAGACACTGTCCTGAGCAAGGAAACTAACCCTGACCCAGACACACTGTCCTGAGCAAGGAAACTAACCCTGACCCAGACACTGTCCTGAGCAAGGAAACTAACCCTGACCCAGACACACTGTCCTGAGCAAGGAAACTAACCCTGACCCAGACACACTGTCCTGAGCAAGGAAACTAACCCTGACCCAGACACACTGTCCTGAGCAAGGAAACTAACCCTGACCCAGACACTGTCCTGAGCAAGGAAACTAAACCCTGACCCAGACACACTGTCCTGAGCAAGGAAACTAACCCTGACCCAGACACACTGTCCTGAGCAAGGAAACTAACCCTGACCCAGACACACTGTCCTGAGCAAGGAAACTAACCCTGACCCAGACACACTGTCCTGAGCAAGGAAACTAACCCTGACCCAGACACACTGTCCTGAGCAAGGAAACTAACCCTGACCCAGACACACTGTCCTGAGCAAGGAAACTAACCCTGACCCAGACACTGTCCTGAGCAAGGAAACTAACCCTGACCCAGACACACTGTCCTGAGCAAGGAAACTAACACTGACCCGGACACTGTCCTGAGCAAGGAAACTAACCCTGACCCAGACACACTGTCCTGAGCAAGGAAACTAAACATGACCCAGACACACTGTCCTGAGCAAGGAAACTAACACTGACCCAGACACTGTCCTGAGCAAGGAAACTAACCCTGACCCAGACACACTGTCCTGAGCAAGGAAACTAACCATGACCCAGACACTGTCCTGAGCAAGGAAACTAACACTGACCCAGACACTGTCCTGAGCAAGGTAACTAACTCTGACCCAGACACACTGTCCTGAGCAAGGAAACTAACCCTGACCCAGACACTGTCCTGAGCAAGGAAACTAACCCTGACCCAGACACTGTCCTGAGCAAGGAAACTAACACTGACCCAGACACTGTCCTGAGCAAGGAAACTAACCCTGACCCAGACACTGTCCTGAGCAAGGAAACTAACCCTGACCCAGACACACTGTCCTGAGCAAGGAAACTAAACACTGACCCAGACACTGTCCTGAGCAAGGAAACTAACCCTGACCCAGACACTGTCCTGAGCAAGGAAACTAACACTGACCCAGACACACTGTCCTGAGCAAGGAAACTAACACTGACCCAGACACTGTCCTGAGCAAGGAAACTAACCCTGACCCAGACACTGTCCTGAGCAAGGAAACTAACACTGACCCAGACACTGTCCTGAGCAAGGAAACTAACCCTGACCCAGACACTGTCCTGAGCAAGGAAACTAACCCTGACCCAGACACACTGTCCTGAGCAAGGAAACTAAACATGACCCAGACACTGTCCTGAGCAAGGAAACTAACACTGACCCAGACACTGTCCTGAGCAAGGAAACTAACTCTGACCCAGACACACTGTCCTGAGCAAGGAAACTAAACATGACCCAGACACTGTCCTGAGCAAGGAAACTAACCCTGACCCAGACACTGTCCTGAGCAAGGAAACTAACACTGACCCAGACACTGTCCTGAGCAAGGAAACTAACCCTGACCCAGACACACTGTCCTGAGCAAGGAAACTAACCCTGACCCAGACACACTGTCCTGAGCAAGGAAACTAAACATGACCCAGACACTGTCCTGAGCAAGGAAACTAACACTGACCCAGACACTGTCCTGAGCAAGGTAACTAACCCTGACCCAGACACACTGTCCTGAGCAAGGAAACTAAACACTGACCCAGACACACTGTCCTGAGCAAGGTAACTAACCCTGACCCAGACACACTGTCCTGAGCAAGGAAACTAACACTGACCCAGACACTGTCCTGAGCAAGGAAACTAACACCTGACCCAGACACACTGTCCTGAGCAAGGAAACTAACACTGACCCAGACACACTGTCCTGAGCAAGGAAACTAACACTGACCCAGACACACTGTCCTGAAGACGGAAACTATCCCTGACCCAGAATGTCTTGTCTGCTTGACTCATTTCAGTTTCAATAACACTGATGAAAGCACTAGAGCCCAAACGTTTGTCTGACTGACTCTGTTTCTTCTAGTTTCAATAACACTGATAAAGGCACTAGAGCCCTAATGTTTGTCTGATTGACTCTGTTTCTTCTAGTTTCAATAACACTGATGAAGGCACTAGAGCCCTAACTGTTTGTCAACTAGACCTGGGTTCCTCTAGTGTTACTGCAGCACTCTTGTGTTTCAGATCATGGAGCGCTGCAGCAGCAGGCGGAGGTGTGGAGAGAGAGGGTGAACGAGAGCCGATCTGGTTCGAAAGTGAAAGCGGAGCCCACAGCCCCGCCAGAGCAGACCCCGCACCCCCTCGGGAGACACCCCCACCCCCTGCCTTCCAGGACAACGCGGTGAGAATCCATCCAAACAGCAGCGTGGGACCAGCCTGACATATAACACTGTTGAGATCACCTTTGTAAATCATTTTCTGTTTCCGTTATCACATCCTGGTGGCTTTGTTTTTAAACCCAGAGGTAACCATTTAACTTGTCCCCTGCAACACATATATTTGGTCTACAGTATATGGAATTTCATGCTGATGTACAGTATTGCTGGGAAAAAGGTTCATAGTTACACTCTAGTACATCAGCTTAGCTTTAAAATACATGTTTCAGAGCTCCATTGAGCCCACAGGGGTCCCTTATAAAAGTTTGCCACAGTATTTTTTCACTTTTACCATTCTTTTCCAATGGTTATACTCACGCATTAACCATAGTTTTACCCTGGTTTGTCATGTTTATTTTGAATATGCTTTACCAGACCTCTCTGTGCTTTACAATGCTTCCCTATGCTTTACCAGACCTCTCTGTGCTTTACAATGCTTCCCTATGCTTTACCAGACCTCTCTGTGCTTTACAATGCTTCCCTATGCTTTACCAGACCTCTCTGTGCTTTACAATGCTTCCCTATGCTTTACCAGACCTCTCTGTGCTTTACAATGCTTCCCTATGCTTTACCACACCTCTCTGTGCTTTACAATTCTTCCATATTCTTTACTATATATCTCCGTGCTTTACCATGCGTTCACTGTGCTTTATTGTACTTTGCTGTGCTTTTACTGTGGGAAACATTTACTATAAGGGCAGCTTAAAGTTTTAAAAAGTCCCCAGGAAGTGACAACTGAAGAAAAATGAAAGTGATATACAGACTGATTGTCAGGAACAAGAACGAGAGCACATGTGTTTAGAGGACTGCTCTTCCAGCCCCTATCCAGCTGCTCTCTAGTATCATGTATATGCCATGTGTCTGGTGATTGGGCTCCATGCTGAATCAGCTGTTTGTCTCTCAGTCCCAGAGTTCCACAGACGGCTTCCGTCCCATCCCCATTCTGGAGAGAGAGAGTTGGAGAGGCAGCACCAGGGAGAGAGAGCACTCACAGCTCGAGACCGCCCTCTAGAGGTACAGCAGGGGAAGTGACCTCAACAGACCCATGCAAAACCAAAAATACCACACTGACAAGTAAATCCTACACAAGTGATTGTCAGTGATCTAAATTATCACGCACAAAGAAAAAGCTACATTGGCATGATGAAACCTGCAAGAGATTAATTGCAGGCAGGAGCATGGCTGTTTTGGTCTGTTTCTTGTTTCTAATTTCATGGGATTTGATTTTTTTTTTTACAGCAAACATTTTACTCATTTTAAAATATTGCCCTATTGATTTGAGTTTCCATGCTTTGTTTTCTAAATGTTACTACAAAACAATGGTAGAATGTTTATCAGTAGTAATTTCTATGAAATTTCACTGGAATTTGAAACATATAGTCCTGCCAAAAATGACCTAAAATCACAATCAAGGTGAATAAAGCTATTACATCGTTAAACTAAACCCTCCATAAAATAAAGACAGATCCATTCAGAAAAATATAATACTGCATTCCTGTCTGCAGCTGTATTTTTTAATAGTTTCAAAACCAAAAGTACCTTAAATTTGCTCTAACCATCATCATCATCATAATAATAATAACACAGTATATACCTGTTTTCGTAAAATGTTGGAGGGTATGCAATATGACATTAAGCAGGTGTTAAATGCATTTTGACACTATAAAGAATACATGGGGATGTACAATATCGTGGTAATATTTGTAATGCTCTCTTTTTCTTTATGAAATTCTCTCTCGGTGTATTTGTTCTCCTTTCCCTATTTATAATCACTGCTGTTACACTGATCTCTCTTGATCCAATATTGACCTGCTATCATTTCTCAAAGCATTTCTCAAAGCCAGGCACAGCCAGATGCGACATGATAATATAATTAAATCTTCGAGCAACAGAACCCTGATGATTGCAAACACCATCAAAAGACAAGGGACAGATGAACACATAAACATTTTAACCTGTTCATCTACAGGACTGCATCTTTATTACTGTCCAGTAGAACCTGTCATATCCGGTTTCACTGGTTCCAGGGGTCCATCGGATATGTAAAAATATGGTATCTCAGAGGAAGTTACACCACACTGTAGTTGCTTTATTAACATTCTAAATGAACAATGTCAGGTACAGCAGCGTGTTTAAAACACCAAGGCATGGTACTGCACATATTACTATCAAGGCTGTAGCCAGCTATGAGGCACCGAGGTGCGGGCCTCGGTTAAAATCATACTGAATAATTATTTATTTAGGCCCCTTTACATGTTGCTTTGCCACAAAGTAAAATGCATTTCATCCCTCGTTGTGTGCATGCATCCATTTCCAAGTCCCGCTGATGTCTATAGCCTCTGTCGTGCTCTTCAAACTCTTCACTGTCTATTTACTCATGTCGAGTGAGTGATGTGTTTAGTAGGCTACTGTCTGTATTTCAGTTTAATATCACTATTTAAAATATATCTAGAGTTTGTTATTTTTTTCTGATGGCTGTACCTGCCTTTAAATATGAACATGTTTTATGTGGACGAGGTGAATGAACTGAGACTTCTTTCTACTCCAGCTAATAACCTGCAGAATGAAGGCGTTGGAATACAATTAATTGCTCTGTGTTTGGATAATGACATCACTGTTAAAATCCAAGTTTAATAGATTAGGATTTAAAACTAAGTATAGTGTCTACAACACATATTCTGGCATTGCTACATTTCTTATGTTCTTTTATATTGACTTTTAATGTTGCAAAGAAAACTTATTTGCACTGTACAAAACCACACAGGCTCTGCATAGGCAAGTGCCTCTGTGATTTTTCATTGTTGGCTTTGGCCCTGACTATACAAACAGAACCAGTGCATTATTTTCCCATGCTTTCTCAGTCTCAGTAATCCAACAGGTTTTTCACCTTGCGTGTTAACCAGAGACACAAACAACAACAAGAAAGCCATCACAAACACAAACTGGCTTGGGAAGGTGGTGACACAATCTTGTTTCAGTTTTTAACCGTTCAGTAATTATATGAATCCCTTGCTTTCTTGTTTTCTTTTATTTAACATGGTTAAACTGGTCAGTTACGTGAAGTGGCCACATGTAAATAGTGAAACTGAATCCATTCTGTCCTGCTGAGAGATGAGTTTACTGTTTTAGACCCTTAAAAAATGTGCATTGAGTTATCATCAGTACCGTTCAGTTGGTAGCAGCCTGTGTAAATGACACAAGCCACAGGTCCATCGGTTAATAGAGGGATCAGATCGCACAGGATCTGGTATGACAGGTTCTGCTGTAGTTGAATTGTTAGGTGATTGGGCTGCAGTGGCTGAGTGTGCTTGTTCTGCTGTAGTTGAATTGTTGGGTGATTGGGCTGCAGTGGCTGAGTGTGCTTGTTCTGCTGTAGTTGAATTGTTAGGTGATTGGGCTGCAGTGGCTGAGTGTGCTTGTTCTGCTGTAGTTGAATTGTTAGGTGATTGGGCTGCAGTGGCAGAGTGTGCTTGTTCTGCTGTAGTTGAATTGTTGGGTGATTGGGCTGCAGTGGCTGAGTGTGCTTGTTCTGCTGCAGCTGAATTGTTAGGTGATTGAGCTGCGAGTGGCTGAGTGTGCTTGTTCTGCTGCAGCTGAATTGTTAGGTGATTAGCTGGAGTGGCTGAGTATGCTTATTTGTTTCCTGTGCTTGCTCGCAGGGCCCTCCTCCTCACCACTCCGGTTCCCGCCTCGCTCCAGCTCTCTGGGGAGGCTCTGGGTGTGAATGGTGGGCAGCGCTTTCAGGCCGTAGCCTCCCACTCTGCTGGCTCGAATCCCACCCTGCTGAACTTCCACAGCGGAGCCCTGATCACCGTGCTGGTGCCCGTGCCTCGGAATGGCTGGCTGTACGGCAGAGAGGAGGGCAGCGCAGGGTGAGCTTGAGCAAGACTGCAAAATGCTTACTACAAGACAGAAATACCCATAGCAGATCCAAAACTAACAAGATGCATCCTGAAGACGGACTGTGGCTAACACTGTGCTCTGAATCACAGGCAACCCCTGTGAAATTGCCTGTGTTTTCTTGCACAGTGCCCCTTGGTGGGGTGGTTAATCCAGCTTAACAGGGTGTGTCAGCCTCACAGGAGACGTTTGTTAAAAAGAACTTCCAGGGTTGCTATGGAAAGCACTGCAAAGAAGAACTGTGATCACGAGTGTGGGGTGATCGGACTGCTTAGACAACAACAATAACATTTAAAGAAACTGCAGCTAACAAAACCGTTCATATACTGTCCCTGCCTGGCACATCCATTCACTGTACAGATCTCAGATTTGCAGTTTTGAAAGGAACATACGTTTTAGCAAGCATGTATTTTCAATTTAATACCTGTTAACTGGTACCACAATGGGTTACAGTAATAGCTGTCATTTCCCCACCCCTTCACTGTGATGCTTTTAGTCAGTAACATGCTTTGACCCAGAAGACACTGCTGGGGTGAAATGACCCAGGGAGTACAAGTGCAAACAGATAACCCGAGAACAAGGCATAGAAAATGAGAGCTTCCTTTAGCCTGAAGTAGCAACAGGTATCATGTTTATATGAGAATACATGTGTGTTATAACATGTGTTTCTTTTAAAACTGCACACTGGAGACATATTTAGCTAATGGAAGTGCAAAACATATTTATGATTTTGTTAGGTGCAATTACTTTAGATCTAATATTTCTATGTGTAAGAGCAGCTTTCCTGCAGAAGAATAATTAAAAGGCATGAGTGGTCAACCAACCCCTTTATCTATTTGAGCTTTAACGACCAAGTGGCAATGCTGTTGCACAAAATGCTTTCATTAAAAACACTTTTTGGGAATCAGCACTGTAAATATAATAGACAGTTTCCTCACGCTGGCCTCAGCATTAGACTAGTTTACACACTGCTGGAACATTTCAACATAGCAAGTCAAGGTTTCTTGTTATTTCATTGTAGCAAGTCAAGGTTTCTTGTCATTTTGGTGCATCATGGAGGAGGTGACAAGGCACAGAATGGAAGTGGGTTTTTCTGCATGTTAGATTTCTCTCTCTTGTTTCTGCAGGCAAGGCTGGTTCCCTGCTGCCTATGTAGAACCCATAGGGCCAGAGCAAGAGACAGCACAGAGCAGGTGAGTCACGGGTACCTTCCAATTCATTTATTATGAGTTCCAGCCAACAGGTATTGTTACAACAACCCGCTCCCCATAGCATATAAACACCCACCAGCTAGACACTGACTGCTGCCTAATACAAGCACCAGGAGTACATTCATTAGCTTTGAAACTTAGAACACTTTACTGCAGTCTTTTTTCAAGGTGTTTTTGCTGTTTTACCATGCTTATCCTATGCATTTACTATAGTTTACCCTGTTTTACCATGCTTATCCTATGCATTTACTATAGTTTACCCTGTTTTACCATGCTTATCCTATGCATTTACCATAGTTTACCCTGTTTTACCATGCTTATCCTATGCATTTACCATAGTTTACCCTGTTTTACCATGCTTATCCAATGCATTTACCATAGTTTACCCTGTTTTGCCATGCTTATCCTATGCATTTACTATAGTTTACCCTGTTTTGCCATGCTTATCCAATGCATTTACTATAGTTTACCCTGTTTTACCATGCTTATCCTATGCATTTACCATAGTTTACCCTGTTTTACCATGCTTATCCTATGCATTTACTATAGTTTACCCTGTTTTACCATGCTTATCCTATGCATTTACTATAGTTTACCCTGTTTTACCATGCTTATCCTATGCATTTACCATAGTTTACCCTGTTTTACCATGCTTATCCTATGCATTTACTATAGTTTACCCTGTTTTACCATGCTTATCCTATGCATTTACCATAGTTTACCCTGTTTTGCCATGCTTATCCTATGCATTTACCATAGTTTACCCTGTTTTGCCATGCTTATCCTAAGCATTTACCATAGTTTACCCTGTTTTGCCATGCTTATCCTATGCATTTACCATAGTTTACCCTGTTTTGCCATGCTTATCCTATGCATTTACCATAGTTTACCCTGTTTTGCCATGCTTATCCTATGCATTTACCATAGTTTACCCTGTTTTGCCATGCTTATCCTATGCATTTACCATAGTTTACCCTGTTTTGCCATGCTTATCCTATGCATTTACCATAGTTTACCCTGTTTTACCATGCTTATCGTATGCATTTACCATAGTTTACCCGGTTTTGCCATGCTTATCCTATGCATTTACCATAGTTTACCCTGTTTTACCATGCTTATTTATATGCTTTACCATCCCTCGCTATTCTTCACAGTGCTTTGCCATGCTTTCACTATGCTTTATTACACTTTGCTGTGCTTTTATGATGGGACACTTTTGAACAGGCTGCATTAGGCAAACTTGCTTCTAGTTTACCATAATCTTGCTGTAAAATTACAGGAGAGCAGTAGAAAAGAGATATTCAAAGAAAATATGTACAATTACATTAAGAAACTACATCCTACTTAAATGTTTAGTAATTCAACTTTACTATGTTGTGAGTTTATAAAACATACTCCCACAGATTGCAAATTAAAACATTTAACAGAACTTGCATTCCTTATTTCTACATTTCTTTCCTCTGTCTCATTTCATGCTTTCTTTCTTACTTATTTACTTTACTTTACTTCCAGGCTTACTTACTTACTTTACTATATTTACTTTTACTTTACTTACTTATTGTGACAGGACGTGAGTGGTGTCTTGAATAAAGTGAATGTCCAGACAAAACTCCCAGTGAAAAACATCCGTATTTATTAATACAAATAAAATAATAAACAGTCGCCCGATACCAGCAATGGTATAGGAGAAGCCAATATGGCGGTTTTCAGTTCCAAACAAAATGACACTCCAAAACCACAATCCTCCGTGCACTAAATTGTGCTCTGTTTTTCCTGGGGAAAGTGGTGTTCGTGCCTGTGCTGTGCTTGTGCAGACTAGAGGAGTGCTCAGGGTTTTTGTGCTGGCTCCGTGGCTGCAGCTTCTGGGTCTCTCACTCCTCCTCTGTAATACAAAAATTAATAACAAAAACAGCGCTCTGGCGCTTATATCATCACCGTAAGGGGCTGTACTCCTGTAACTGCATCTCCATTGTACCAACAAACTCCTCCCTGCAATCAGCCCGCTGCCATGGTTTAACCAATTGTTGCCTGACCCGTATCTGATCGCCATGGAGTTGTTTAGAGTACTTGCAGCTATGCATCTTCCCCAAGATGGCTGACTTCCGGTTTCCATCTACCGTCGAGTCCGCCAGTCGAGGGAAAACCTACAACCAACCTTACACTGCGCCTTTTCTGGTTGGGAGGGAAATTTACAGCTCAGATACCTTTGCTCTCTGTCACACTTACCTACTTACTTTACATTACTTTACATAAATGTGATATCTTGTAACAATTGTAAGTCAGCCCTGGTTAAGGGTGTCTGCTAAGAAATAAATAAATAAATAAATAAATAAATAATAATAATAATAATAATAATAATAATAATAATAATAATAATAATAATAATAACTTTACTTACATAGTTAATTAATTTACTTACTTACTTTTCTTACTTACTTTATTCACCATACTTAATCACTTTTCTTAATTAATTCAAGATCGTGGACTCTCAGAAGCAGCCAGAGCACCGAGATCTCCTCAACGGCCGCCTCGACTCCAGGATTCACGCAATGGGGCCCCGCCTCCTGCCCCTCCCCTTCCCAGCAATCCTTCGATGAGATTGGTTGATCAACGCCTGCCATGCCCTCTTCTAGAAGCAGACTGCAGAGTGATGCAGATGACAAGGTGAACAGACCGCAGTGTGGGATAGGGAGAGGGTATAATAGGGATTGCTTACTCCTATTTGCTTTAAGTGAAAGCAGATACTATTCTTCATAATAAGTGTGATACAACATACTAACTAATTGCATTTGACAGCACGCTGCAGCCATTTATATGATCTCCAAGGGGTTTAAAGTATACCATTTGATTCCCTACGGTACATTTTTGATAGCACTGTAGGTTGCTTGGCTTCTGTATGAACGACAGTGTCTTGTGTTCCTCCCCAGCAGGGGGTGTTTGCCTCCATCCTCTTCTCGATGACGCCTCAGCCATCATTTTGGTGGCTGCACGGAGGAAGCTCTATGTGTTAGGAGCAGGGTGAGAGACAGGCTGTGATGGTGTTTGTCGAATTATTGGCTTTGTTTGCAGTGTACATGGGGTTCAAATTTGAGGGTTTTATTCGACTCATTTCTACCTCTCGATTTTTAAAAAGATTTAAAGCTGAAATGTAATTAGAGATTTTTCGGAGATGGCAACATAGCTCCTATGCCAGATCAAAGTTCTTGTCATTTTGCAACAACCACACATGATACCCCCTAACTGTCCACTACAATCCCAATGATACCCTGACGGTCCACTACAATCCCAATGATACCCCTTACTGTCCACTACAATCCAAGGGCTCTGAACGTGCGAATGGATTGTTGGATTGAATTCAGTACACAGCTTCACAATGATGGGGATACAGAACTGCACAGATGCAGATTGTTGAATAATTTCCCTGATTATATATATATATATATATATATATATATATATATATATATATACAGTGCCTTGCAAAAGTATTCAGACCCCTGACCAATTCTCTCATATTACTGAATTGCAAATGGTACATTGAAATTTCGTTCTGTTTGATATTTTATTTTAAAACACTGAAACTCAAAATCAATTATTGTAAGGTGACATTGGTTTTATGTTGGGAAATATTTTTAAGAAAAATAAAAACTGAAATATCTTGCTTGCATAAGTATTCAACCCCCACACATTAATATTTGGTAGAGCCACCTTTCGCTGCAATAACAGCTTTAAGTCTTTTGGGGTAAGTATGTACCCTTTGCACAGTGTTGGAGTGATTTTTGCCCATTCTTCTTGAAAGATTTGCTCCAGGTTGTTCAGGTTGGACGACGCTTGTGGACCGCAATTTTCAAATAGTGCCAGAGATTCTCAATGGGATTGAGATCAGGACTTTGACTGGGCCACTGTAGGACATTCACCTTTTGTTCTTGAGCCGCTCCAATGTTGCTTTGGCCTTGTGCTTGGGATCATTGTCCTGCTGAAAGGTGAATTTCCTTCCAAGCTTCAGTTTTTAGCGGACTGAAGCAGGTTCTCTTGCAGTATTTCCCTGTATTTTGCGCCATCCATTCTTCCTTCAATTTTAACAAGATGTCCAGTCCCTGCTGATGAGAAGCAACCCCACAGCATGATGCTGCCACCACCATACTTCACTGTAGGGATGGTGTGTCTTGAGGCATGGGCAGTGTTAGGTTTGCGCCACACATAGTGCTTTGAGTTTTGGCCAAAAGCTCTATCTTGGTCTCATCTGACCACAAAACATTTTCCCACATCGCAGCTGGGTCACTCTCATGCTTTCTGGCAAACTCCAGACGTGCTTTCAGATGGTACTTTTGAGTAACAGCTTCTTTTCTTGCCACCCTCCCATAGAGGCCACTGTTATGCAGAGCTCTTGATATGGTTGACTGGTGCATCATTACTCCACTCCCAGCCACTGAACTCTGTAGCTCCTTCAAAATGATTGTTGGCCTCTCTGTGGCTTCTCTCACAAGTCTCCTTCTTGTTTGAGCACTGAGTTTTGAGGGACGGCCTTTTCTTGGCAGTGCCTGGGTGGTGTGATGCAGCTTCCACTTCCTGATTATTGATCCAACTGTGCTCACTGGGATATCCAAACACTTGGATATTATTTTGTACCCTTTCCCTAATCTATGCATTTGTATTACTTCATCTCTAACTTCTGTAGAATGCTCTTTGGTCTTCATTTTCCTTCAGATTCACAGCCTGACCAATGATCCTTCAACAGTGGGGTTTTATCCAGAAATGTGACAGCAACTTTAATGGTTCACAGGTGGAGGCCAATGGTAAGGTAATTGTGTCCTCGTTAGGGCAATTTCTTTCATCGGTGTAAACTGGGAGCTTCCACAGCACAGGGGTTGAATACTTATGCAAGCAAGATATTTCAGTTTTTATTTTTCTTAAAAATATTTCCCAACACAAAACCAATGTCAATTGATTTTGAGTTTAATTGATTTTGAGTTTCAGTGTTTTAAAATAAAATATCAAACAGAATGAAATTTCAATGTACCATTTGTAATTCAGTAATAGGAGAGAATTGGTCAGGGGTCTGAATACTTTTGCAAGGCACTGTATATATAATCAACTGCAAGCAGTGCTGGAGAGTGCACACGGTTCATGTAATGGATTAATGTTCTTAGATTACATTTTGCTGTAACTTGTAGCTGTAATTGTTGCTTTTTCAGACAGGCAACAAAACGTGTAAACACATTAGATTTCTTGTGAAAAATCACATAGATACTTTTAGTTACATTATGAAAAAGGACTACGGCTAATGCATAACGTGGAAATCAGAAAGCGCTTCAACAGTGCAAGTCAAACCTTACATGTGTCACTTAAACGCTTTTCATATCATCTTGCGAGAAAAATGGGTGTCAGGTGAGGGAACGAGTGGGTTCGATAGATGGATCTTCAAAGAATATTTCGAGCTGCAGCCTGACCAAACAGGAAAAAATATCTGGGAAATGTAAACTGTATCTGAGAAGCAACTATTTGTAACTGTAACTAGTTACAATTTTGCAACAAATTACTTTTAAAAGTAACTCCCCATCACTGTCTGCAAGTTCACATTAACATGATTTGGCATTTTAGAGAAACACTGTCCAGTCATTATTATTTTTTTTAAATGTAGTCATCGCCAATTTTTTACCCCGGTTTTTTCTCCCCAATTTTGTAATGCCCAACTATTATTATTTGTATCCCGGTTCACCGCTTGCAACCCCTGCCGACTCTGGAAACTGAGGCTGCAACACACGTCCTCCAAACGTGCTCCTGCCAATCCGTCATTTTCGCGACTGCGGATCCACAGCAAGGCCACCAGACCTATAGTGCCGGAGGACAACACAGATCTGACGGCTCCACTGCAGAACCGCAGACGCCTTTATTTGGCCACAGGGGTCACTGGTGCGCGGTGAACTGTGGATTCCCTTGCCGACCTAAGCCCTCCCTACCCGGCAGCCCTCGCCAATTGTGCCGCCCCTAGGAACCCCGGTCACATAAAAGGCATTTTTAATCAGACTTAATTTCCCCAAAATCAGCTGAAACAGTATCAAGTAAAATCATGACAGGAATTTTAAAAATTCGATTTGGGGAGCCACATCTTGTAAAACCCTACAAATCGAACCCCTAAGCATTGTTTATTTCCATAGACGAAGTTGTGTGATGATTACATTGTTTATTCCTTCAACAACCTGAGAAGAAATGTTCTGTCTGTGTCTGTCTGTCTGTCTGTCTCCTTACCACCAGAGACCTTTGAGTGTGTTTTAATACCATGACAATGTCCTCCTATTAGTGCGACAATTCTGTGTGGATGTACTGAAACCATTGCACATTTTGAAAGCCTTGTGAGCCAATCATAGCTCTTGGATTGTCCAGGCTCTATTATTTAGGATAATGTCCAGACAGTGTCATACTGTACCGTGCTTGTTTTTGCTCCCCTTTATAACGGTATAGTCTGGTGCTGTAGGTAAGAGACCATTTGTGCTCCACCTTATAACAAGAATGAAGGTGCTGGTGGAATGACATTATGGGGCAAAAGGATGTACATCATGACATGTTCATCTAGCTTGTTATTTAAGAATATGCAGTGCATGCATACTTGCAAACGATTTGTGTTTCAAACTAGGGGAAGAAGTACACAGGTGTGTGGGGATAATAAAGAATAATAGTGCTGGTTTTGCAGGCAGTTTTATTTTTCTTTGAAGTTAATTACATTTTTTAAAAATTTGAAAATAGCTGAAGTAAACCTTGCCCGCTGATTGGCAGACTGCTATATTTTATTGATGATCTGAGATTACCCTCACAAGCGAGCCACACAACAGATAAAGATTGATGATCTGAGATTATCTCGTTGTGTGGCTGACTTGTGAGGGTAAAGATTGATGATCTGAGATTGCCCTCACAAGCGAGCCACACAACAGATAAAGATTGATGATCTGAGATTATCAGATAAAGATTGATGATCTGAGATTGCTCACAAGTGAGCCGCACAACAGATAAAGATTGATGATCTGAGATTGCCCTCACAAGCGAGCCACACAACAGATAAAGATTGATGATCTGAGATTACCCTCACAAGCGAGCCACACAACAGATAAAGATTGATGATCTGAGATTACCCTCACAAGCGAGCCACACAACAGATAAAGATTGATGATCTGAGATTACCCTCACAAGCGAGCCACACAACAGATAAAGATTGATGATCTGAGATTACCCTCACAAGCGAGCCACACAACAGATAAAGATTGATGATCTGAGATTACCCTCACAAGCGAGCCACACAACAGATAAAGATTGATGATCTGAGATTACCCTCACAAGCGAGCCACACAACAGATAAAGATTGATGATCTGAGATTACCCTCACAAGCGAGCCACACAACAGATAAAGATTGATGATCTGAGATTACCCTCACAAGCGAGCCACACAACAGATAAAGATTGATGATCTGAGATTACCCTCACAAGCGAGCCACACAACAGATAAAGATTGATGATCTGAGATTACCCTCACAAGCGAGCCACACAACAGATAAAGATTGATGATCAGAGATTACCCTCACAAGCGAGCCACACAACAGATAAAGATTGCTGTGAAGTTCATTTCAGTTTTTCATAAAAGCAAAGCAGTGGTAATTCCCCCAGGCTTGGTGTTGTGTTAGTTATGATGGGTGAGAACATGTCCAGCCCTGTTTCAGACTGTTTTGAGATGCTGTTCAGATGTAATCCCACATCATTACTACAGAGTATTTCTTGTTGCAGAGATCATCTGACCCTGGGAGCCGGCCGGAGTTATTTCCACGGTAAGAAACGGAACACAAAGCAAAGAGATGGTGTTTTAGAGCCAATCGTCTGATAGTGAGGGTGGATAGGATAGTACCCTTAAATTACATTATATTATATTTGTACATGGGTAGTACCTATTATTGTGCAACACAACATTCTCTGTGTTTGAGCCTTGACTAGCGTAAGGTCCTGAAAAAATAAATAAATAAATAAATAAATAAATAAAACAGTTTATGATGTCACAGAACCTCTCCGTGCAATTTATTTGATTGTATTTATTGCAGCCCATATATGATTTATATTTATAAGCATATTTGGGCATGTGTGGTCCAGTGGTTAAAGAAAAGGGCTTGTAACCAGGAGGTCCCCGGTTCAAATCCCACCTCAGCCACAGACTCATTGTGTGACCCTGAGCAAGTCACTTAACCTCCTTGTGCTCCGCCTTCGGGTGAGACGTAATTGTAAGTGACTCCGCAGCTGATGCATAGTTCACACACCCGAAGTCTCTGTAAGTCGCCTTGGATAAAGGTGTCTGCTAAATAAACAAATAAAAATTATACCAACTCCTATGTCTATATATATAGTATATGTATTTGCTGCATGATACAAAAGATATCCACCCCACAGAGTGTAGGCATCTAATACAAGCCATTGGATATCTGCAATAAAGACATTCCAGATCTCTCTATCGCTGCTATGTATTTAAGGGGTAATGGCATGGCTGTGGTGTGTTATGAGGTAATAATGGAACTCCCTAGTCAATAGCCTGAGACCGGAGACCGCAGGTCATTGTAATCACTGAAAGAGCTACGTTTTTGAAAGCAGGTTTTGAGCGTTGATTTAAAATGTTTAATCAGTAAGCAGTTTCAGAACAGGCCATTAGTGTCATATTCTCAACCATTCTTTATTTGCCATTCCGCTACTGACTAAAAACAGAAGGGCTGGCCTCCATTGAAAACAATGGGAGAGCAGTGTCCGGTTGTTGCATAATGTAATATATAGCAGACCCCGATGTATAGGAGGCTGTGTGGTCCAGTGGTTAAAGAAAAGGGCTTGTAACCAGGAGGTCCCCGGTTCAAATCCCACCTCAGCCACTGACTCATTGTGTGACCCTGAGCAAGTCACTTAACCTCCTTGTGCTCCGTCCTTCGGGTGAGACGTAATTGTAAGTGACTCTGCAGCTGATGCATAGTTCACACACCCTAGTCTCTGTAAGTCGCCTTGGATAAAGGCGTCTGCTAAATAAACGAATAATAATAATAATATCATATCACATGTTAAAGTCTTAAGAAGTGTGCATTTTTTTCTTTTGTAGGGGCACGAATCCATTTGCTACAGTAAAACTGAAACCCACAACAACCAATGACCGATCATCACCTCGGACAAAATAACCTGGAGAGACCCAATGAGGAACCACACAGAGACCCCTGTCCCACAGGCAGCACCACAGAGAAGAGCTCCATATTCAAGTTGATTACAAACTAAGCATGCCATTCCATCATGGCACAGCATCCAGTGTATTGATCAGATGAACTGGAGAAAGTGAAACCCCTGCCAACAAGGAAGGTCAAATAAAGGTGGTGGTGAGGGGAGTAAACTGGCTCGGGGAAATTCCTACATCTTGATTGGCTGCTGACATTCCAATCACATATGGTTACAGGACAAAAATCATTACCATCAGAAAAATGACTGTTCCCATGACCATGCCCGCTCAGCATGACCAGAGTTATGTGTACAAAATGGCGTAATAAACTACTCACTTCTTGGAGTGTGTGTATTTGTATTATTTGACTCACCACCAAATAATATAGTGTGTGATAACAGGCAGATACTGTGCCCAGGTAAACAACAGAGAAGTGAAGGGGCTGGAAAATCTAAAATATCAAACTCAAACACAGAAAACCTGTGCTATTGTTCATATTCAAGGCTGTATTTTATTCACGGTTATCACAGATTTCACAATGATGGTGAAAACAGAATTTTTAAAAGGTGGACATACAAAACGAAATATTGGGCACTTTAGCATTTACAGGTAAGTATTTCAATATTTAGGAACCTTTGTTGTATTATAACTAGGCTTGCTACTTATCGATTTTAATTGGTAAAGATTGTTAAATGACTAATTCCCCAAAAATATTAGTTAGACTGAAATCAATTAACATGGGATAAACGTTGGTAAAACCTTGCTATTTTATATTTTCTTACAAAAAATAATCATTTAGAAATCATCTGTAGTTTGTGTTGTTTTTATATTTGCTGTCTGTCCCGTCTCCATTTCGCTATGAATGGCTAGGGTCGCTGTCATTCATCTCAGTGGTTCCTTAATAGGCTAGTGTAGTTTCACTGTCAGTCATTTCATCCTGTCCTGACAGATCTCTTTGACTGAAGCAATGCTAGAATGCTCTCATTCGTTTAAATGACTGTCAATCATCAAGACCTGCACTGACTGTGCACTTTCATTTGCCAGCTGCAGTGTCTGTCATTCAAAACGCCTACTTTGAAATTAGTGGGTTAAGGTGTAGGTAAGCTTTTGCTATATGTATACGGTGACAGGTACTAGATTTGAAAAGGAGGCTAAGAGGAAAACACTTAATGAATGAGTACTGTGCACAATACCTTGCCTTCCAGTGACTCTTACCCACTGGCACATCCGACTCGTGAGGGCTCGGTACGGTACGGGTACGGATGGTTCTCCACTGGCTATTTGTTGAGCTGAGCGAGGACCAAACCGTGAAACTCCAGCTTTTTCGATTGAACAGAACTAATTGAACTTTAGTAAGTCGATATAATCAGTAAAATGTGTGGATTATAAAGACATTCCTAAATATATTTACAAAATACAGCGATGCAAGATACAACTATACCGTTGGTCTAATAATTTTTGAACACGATTTGTTTGCACATTCTTTGGCAAACTAGGTTAATTAATAACAACTGTCTTTGCTGCGTGTCACCTCATAAGCGCAGCTCGGCTCTGCAGTGGAAAAACAACCCAGGCTCCCCTTAACCGCACCGTGAGGGCTCGGTACGACCCTGGAGCAGCTCAGCATCTGAGCTGTGCTGAAGAAGCAGGAGAGGGTGGAGCTCAGAGTCCGACTAATAAATGCAAGTTAGTTCTGCTCAGCTGTCTAATGTTTTGTTCTGTGTATATTAATTTTACTAGTAAATGTATGCTATAAATATCTGTGTAATACACTTTTATATGCTGCATTTTCTATGGTTTATTTGAGACCATTTTTAAAATTTGTGTAGGATCTTTATCTTTACAGGATATAGCTCCACTGTGACCAAACATTATTTCAATTAGAATGTTGGTAACTGTGGTTTTGTTGCATGTTGAATTTGATAAAGGGTTTTGCTAAATGAAACGTTTCTCAATAGCATCACAATTCAGTTTTTTAAAGCATAAACGTCGATTTCACCCATTCTCTGCTTGAATTGAAAAATAAAGATCGAAACAAAAAGGTAAGTTCTTTCTAAAATAAATGTTGATATTAGTCATCGACTTGGGAAAAAAATCGAATAGTAGCAAGCCTAATTATAACTGCAGAGCAAAACTATCAATTTTTCTACTTTAATAAATATTATGTTTAATCGTGAAATACCTATTTTAGACCGTGATGTGCGTAAAATATTTTTTACCATAAAAAGTACAGCCCAGCTCCTATAATGCAAGAGCTGAGCTTTGCATGCTTTAAAAGCACAAAACCAGCAGTTATGAACCTCTGTATCCTACAGACCCAAATTAAAACCTCACACAATTTAAAATATATGTTTCATTGGGACCAGTTGATATACTTTCAGATAATCCACTCTGTGCTGTAGACTACATTGAAATGTGGTGCAGTGAAGGAGACTAATACATTGTGCAATGACACCTGGTGTGCAAAACTCATTCTGTTCCTGATCTCATGTTTAACTGTGATGACGCTGGATGATTTGGGTTGTTCTTCTCATGTTTAACTGTGATGACGCTGGATGATTTGGGTTGTTCTTCTCATGTTTAACTGTGATGACACTGGATGATTTGGGTTGTTCTTCTCATGTTTCTCATGACTGTGATCGAATTTTTAATTTGAATCAATATTTCCTGTTCGTCAATAAGCAAATTGGTCTGAAAATGAGTGATGTAGCCTATTAAAATAAATCTATAAATAAACAGTCTAGAGCAGGAGTTCCCAAAATGTCTTGTTCGGCCATGACATTAGGCAAACTGACTGAGGATTGGGATCTCTTTAGTGAGGGTGGCTGTTCATTTAGATTGGGATCTGTTCGTTTAGATTGGGATCTCTTTAGTGAGAGAGGCTGTTCATTTAGATTGGGATCTCTTTAGTGAGGGAGGCTGTTCATTTGGATTGGGATCTCTTTAGTGAGAGAGGCTGTTCATTTAGATTGGGATCTCTTTAGTGAGAGAGGCTGTTCATTTAGATTGGGATCTCTTTAGTGAGAGGCCTGTTCATTTAGATTGGGATCTCTTTAGGGAGACATATTATTATATTTGTTTATTTAGGAGACGCCTTTATACAAGGCGATTTACAGAGACTAGGGTGTGTGAACTATGCATCAGCTGCAGAGTCACTTGCAATTACATCTCACCCGAAAGACAGAGCACAACGAGGTTAAGTGACTTGCTCAGGGTCACACAATGAGTCAGTGGTTGAGGTGGGATTTGAACCGGGGACCTTCTGGTTACAAGCCCGTTTCTTTAACCACTGGACCACACAGCCTCCTATGAGAGAGGCTGTTCATTTAGATTGGGATCTCTTTAGTGAGAGAGGCTGTTCGTTTGTACCGTTAGAAGTGCTGCTGCTTTCATTGTGTTCAGTATCATTTCTCAGAGTTTGAGAAACCGCTCCATAATTACTGTGCTCATTATACAATCAATCCCTTTTGTTGTATAATGGTACACAAGCTGATGCCAATGTTACATTTAAAATAACCCCAAGCACCTCACAGCAGCTCTATTGTAAATGAACTGATCCCTGATCTGAGGATCACTGCTTTGTCATGTGGGAGAGAGTTTTTTTTTAATGTGCTCCTGCCCCTGCCCCCGGTTTGGGAACCCTGTAATAGAGGAACTCTATCTACAACCTAAATGTGGAAGCATTTTGAAGTCTTGTGCAGAGGTATCAAACCTAGACTATTATTACCAGAAATATAAGCTCATGCAGGAATATAAATTGATATGTGTGTTACAGCACAAGAATGTACATGTGAAAAGATGATTGTTGTAACTGATTGTTCACTTTATCTCAGGGATGTGATTTGTTAAACTCTCAATAGTTAAGAACATAAGAAAACAAGAGGAGGCCATTCAGCCCATCTTGCTCGTTTGGTTGTTAGTAGCTTATTGATCCCAAAATCTCATCAAGCAGCTTCTTGAAGGATCCCAGGGTGTCAGCTTCAACAACACTACTGGGGAGTTGGTTCCAGACCCTCACAATTCTCTGTGTAAAAAGTGCCTCCTATTTTCTGTTCTGAATGCCCCTTTATCTAATCTTCATTTGTGACCCTGGTCCTTGTTTCTTTTTCAGGTCAAAAAGTCCCCTGGGTCGACATTGTCTATACCTTTTAGGATTTTGAATGTTTAAATCAGATCACAAGATAGTCTTCTTTGTTCAAGACTGAATAGATTCAATTCTTTTAGCCTGTCTGCATACGACATGCCTTTTAAACCCGGGATAATTCTGGTTGCTCTTCTTTGCACTCTTTCTAGTGCAGCAATATCCTTTTGTATCGAGGTGGCCAGAACTGAACAGAATATTCTAGGTGAGGTCTTACTAATGCAATATTCTAGGTGAGGTCTTACTAATGCAATATTCTAGGTGAGGTCTTACTAATGTAGTTTTTCTTGGTGTAAATTTTACATAAAAGAAAAACAATAAAAGCAACAACTCTGTAATAGCTAAATTACAAAACACTGTACAATTCACAGTAGAGTAAAAGTTTGCATTTAATGAATTGTATTGGATTTAATAAAGTTTCTCTTCCAATACATGGTAATGGGTTTATTAAGAATGAAAAGTTCATAAAAAAGCAGTACACTGTGGATTCTTATTGCTGATTTCAAATCATAATCCAACAGACTGGGCTTTTCTACAGATTATAAGAACAGCCACCGATCTCTTAACAAACTGTAATGAATTGAACAGCCATTGAATGGAGAGGCAAGTGCTGGACGCGAACTGCAAACCATTCAGTTCAAAGGCTAATGTCTTACCATCCAGTTAAAGAGTCAGCTGTAGTCAAGAGGTCAGTACAAGTTTTATGCTGATGCCAGTATTGCTATCTCATCAGTTGCTGGAAGAGATCCGCTACATTGGGATCCAATCACAGTGGTGACAGATCTATATACCGCTGCAGTTTAAAACATTAAAATAAGGAGGCTTATTTAAAACATACATCTTTAACAGTGTGTGAGAGGCTTTTTAGTGTATTTCAAAAGTAAGTCAATTTAAAGGGTTGTTCCTATTCTGAATATTTGAATGATGGTGGTATTCAAAGTGCTTCCTCCCAACGTTAGTGGTCGAGGTAGAGCACAGAGAAGTGCTAACAAGAAGCAGCAATGGCAGAGTGTGGTGGATGCTGTCATTGGGGTTCCTCTAGACTATGGAACACACTGTTACAGGGTCAGCATCGTGACTGCCTGCAGATTGCTGTCCAGCAAGTCACTGAGACGGTTGATATTTTTGGTGTTATTTGCAATTTTCATATTTCATGTTTGTGCAGTGCACGTTTTCATTGAGGTCCACATCTCATTTTACATTTTTAAACACCACCCTGATGTGAACAGTTCAATTACTTTACCAGTACATCTCCTCACATTTCTGTTTTGATTTTTAAGCATCATGATGAGGGGGTTATGAGTACATTGAGGCAGCTATGGCTTATTCTGTGTGTATCATAGCTGCTCAATAAGTATACAAGCGAATGGGCACTTCCATAAGTGTGGAGTAATGATTAGGCTCTGGACTCTTGATCGAGGGTCATGGGTTCAATCCCAGGTGGGGACATTGCTGCTGTACCCTTGAGCAAGGTACTTTACCTAGATAGCTCCAGTAAAAACCCAACTGTATAAATGGGTAATTGTATGTAAAAATAATGTGTAAAAAGAATGTGATTGTATGTGAAAATAATGTGATATCTTGTAACAATTGTAAGTCGCCCTGGATAAGGGTGTCTGCTAAGAAATAAATAATAATAAGTTGCTGTTTTTTTCTAAAAGATGGTTTAAATGACAGTCCCATGTCAAATAATCAATAAAACTCAATGGTGAGCAAAAGAACGATTCAAACACTATTCAAATGCCATTTGAAGCTCTCTGCTCTCTGAGTGCGGGCTCTGAAAAGGTTAATCTGGTGCCTATGGAAAGAACAAGACACTCAAACAAAGAAAGAGTGGGTTGGAGTCACTTTTATTTTTGTTCACAGCATCTTCCAGCGCATTTCACAAAATAATCAGCGGGCTGCATCGTGCAGAGGGGCGGTAGTGCTGGGGTGAGGGGATCTGGGGGTTCGCTCATTTTCCCACAGATTGAGAACTGATATAAAAAGAAAATAAATAGGAACATGAGCCCACAGAATGGGGCTGGACTTCGGTGTGCTGATGGTAGGGAGTGAACCTTAAATATGGGCAGGGTCTTCTTATAATTCAGCCACCAGGAGAGTAAATTCTGAAAGAGAGGAAAAGGGAGGAACTATGAGACAAGGTGTGTTATACTGAATCACCCAAAGACACGTGTTTTTCGCGATTCAGAAAAAGAAACAAGAAAAAACAAGGACCCGAGGTCACAAATGGAGATTAGATAAAGGGGCTTCAGAACAGAAAGTAGGAGGCACTTTTTTACACAGAGAATTGTGAAGGTCTGGAACCAACTCCCTGTAATGTTGTTGCAGCTGACACCCTGGGATCCTTCAAGGAGCTGCTTGATGAGATTCTGAGATCAATAAGCTACTAACAACCAAGCAAGCAAGATGGGCCGAATGGCCTCCTCTCGCTTGTAAACTTCCTTATGTTCTTATGTTCTTATGTGTTATTGGAGGTGTTTATTCGGTGGGAAGGCTTGCTCGTCTGTATAATGCACTCTGTGCTACGGTGGGTCATTAAGGGCAGTGGGGAGAAAAATTGAAATGTGTTATGTCGAGATCCCGAGATAAATTACTTAATGTTAATTGCTCAGATATTAACCTGAGCTATAAGAGAAAATCTTCATATCTTAAACTCAAACAGCCAACGCAAATCTCATGAACCCTGATAACACTTATCTGGAACTACCTAATCTAAGGCTACATTAGGCTACCAAGATTAGTGCCTTCACCAGTTATGCTTACAGCAGCTGGCTAAGCAGTCGTTTGGATAGACATTGACATTGCTTATCAGGGTACAGGTGGACCTCCTCGCCCCTGTTCCTAAACTGACGCTTGGTTTCTTATTAGAAATCATACATGTTCTTTTGTTTCGTAATTTCAAATTTGGATATTTTACACAGCTGAGAAGAATGTCTACATGCGATAGATATCTGCATTTTCTACGTGGTAACCACATCAAAGGGAATGGAGCATTTGGCTTGGGGTCTCTACTTTTTGCTTTATATTGACTGCATATTGTATTATTATTACAAATAAAGAAGCAATGGGGATTTGTCTTAGAGGAGTTAAAAAGGTATACAAATACTATTATACAAATACTATTAAATTGTTTCTTTATCATTTTATATAATTGCCATTGGTTTCTTTCTATATTTTTCAAGTTTTCAGCACACAGCTAAAACAGTAGAAAACATGATATTTTATCTACAGGGTTAACTCTTCCTATGTGAACAGTGTAGGAGTATCTACCGCTACTTTGACAATATTTTGAGATTTTAGATCAATCAACTACTAGGAACCAGACAGACACTAATGGGCCAAATGACGCTCAGAATTTGTTTGTGCTCTTATGTGCTTCTGTTCTTATGTGTGTCTGCTCTTCAATCTTATAGAATCTGGGCAGAACTTTGAGACAGGGAGCTGGGTGTGTGGAGGGGAGGGCAGGAAGTGAACACCTACCTTCCATCCCAATCATGCCGTCGCCGTCCTTGTCTGCGCGTGTAGGAAAGTTTTGGTTTCCTTGTCAGAAAGGTCTCTGCCCGCCTTGTCGAAGCCCTTGAGCACGTGTTCTACATAGAGAGATTGTTAAGACAAAGTTAGTATTCTGCAGTACCATTCTACCAATGGCAGCCTTGTACCACTGTAGATACCCTATACTTGTCCCTTTGCATAATGCATAACCATTGCATTGCACTTGTGATTAAACTAGCTGTCTGTCTGCATTGCCATTGGAGATAATTTGCTAGGGTCATTTGCTAAGGTATAGTTAGCATACTATGGTACCATTCTACAAGTGTAGGCTCATCCCATTGATACAGCTCTATAGATTCCATAGCCCCTTGATACAGAACCATTCGGTTGCCATTGTTGTACCACTGTCTGCTACTATGGACTCCTGCTAGAGAACCATTGCCACTAAACCATTGTTTTGCCTGCATTGCCCTTGAAGTTCCTTTGGGAAGGGTATAATTAGCAGCCTAATCCCAACTGCCCTACATAACCATAAGTCTATCTGCACTCCAAACTGAAACTCCTTTGGAAAGGGATACCAAGTCCCACGCCACTCACTTAAGCTCATCCTCCTCAATGTAGCCACTTGCATCCTGATCCAGGATCTTGAACACCTTCTTGACATCGTCCGAAGACTTGCTCTTCAGACCGATCATCTGGAAAAATTTCTTGTGGTCGAACGATTCAGCGGCTGAGAGAGAGAGAGAGAGAGAGAGAGAGAGAGAGAGAGAGAGAGAGATGTGGATAAGCACCTGCAACTGATGGGACAATAATCAGACTAATAAGTATATCAATAGTATCACAGTAACAGTATTTCACTACAGTATGTAACACGACAGATTCAAACATTGGAGAATGGTTCCCAGCATGTAGCTCCTGGATCACTGTTCGGGTGGAAACAGGTGTGCTTATCCAGTGTTGAAGGTTGATTTGGAGTACCCTGTACTGTAGCACTGAACACTGCAGGTTTGATGTTTGCCGTGAACTGCTTACAACCAAAGCTTTCTAAAGGATGTTTTCTGCAAAGTGTCCAGCTACCTCTGCCTCTCCAAAGATGATTGATAGTTGCACACCACTCTCACTCCGCAGTATTGCGGTCTAGTGCTTTGCCACATCCATTTTCATACATGCCACCCTGGGGGAGATTTACTTTCTCCACCGTTTTGAAGCCAGTCAGTGGGTTTAAAGCAGCGGTAGTGTGGTGTGCTTTGTAGTGAACTGTTGTAGCTGTCTCTAGTGTTTCTTAACGGTCAGTCAGAATGTTGCTTACCTTTTGAGAACTTCCTGATTCTGAAGAAATCACATGATGCCTTGGCTATGCTTGCCACGCCCGGTCAGTTGTAATAGCAAAAGGAAGGCGGGCCACCAGAGGGCATGCAATTTATTTGTATTTAAATGGAGTATGTCAGGTGAATTCTGATACAGAGAAAATAAGTATTCAAATGCAGTTGGTCTAATCAAGGATTGCTGGTGGGATTTGGGTAGGGTGACCATATAGTGTGAGGTGAGAGTGGAGCGAGAGGGAGAATGGACAGAGTGCAGGATTGGTTTTAACTTGTGTGCCAATGCATTCGGGTACCTGTAGTTCTGTATCGTGGTACCCTCATGCATTTGCATTTCCAGGATTCTCTCAGTATGCAGCTATGAGAGGAAGGTCATGGCATAATGTATCATCAGCTGGAGGAATTGTCAGGTTATGTGCTCCACCTAAACAAGGCTGCTGCTGTCAATTATAGCAAATGGGTTTCTTACCCTTGAAGGCAGCCAGGGCCTTGGTGATATCATCAGCTTTCAGCAAGTCATTTATCGACATCTTTGCAGCTGTTCCGAGAGAGAGACAAGAGAAGCAAAGGAGTGGGGAGAGAAGAGAGAGGAGAATCAGTGCTTCATTTTCTGTGTATTTTTCTTAAACTTTCTTAAAACATTTCCCCTTTCATCTGCATAACAACACTGTCACAGACCCTGTACTGTGTTGCTGTACTCAGAGTTTTTATTTGGCCTTTGACTCCACACATTTATCCAGTCACTTCCTGTGTTACAGTTAATGGGACATTACACTAGTGTTCCAGGCTACACATAGGGGACTATTGTAGTGGTCCTATTGCCTGTAACACAGGAAGGAAGGAAGAAAGTGAACGGGGAGAGGAAACCAGTGTGGTAGCTGCAAGATCAATGGGCTACATCCGAGTCGTAAAAATACTTCGGATGAGTAAGTGCCTTGCTGCTTTAACATGCTGCCCTCTTTCTGTGGCCAAAATAAAAATCATGGCAGGCATTCAATTGCCAACACAGCGATGTTCTTTTGGAACAATTTTGTGCCTGAAATTCCAAGACTCTTCAAAGTGTTAGAAGCTCTGCATGAGGTATAGAGTGTCATTGTATGCAAGGAATTACATTCCGTGTTAAGAACATAAGAACATAAGAACATAAGAACGTTTACAAACGAGAGGAGGCCATTCAGCCCATTTTGCTTGTTTGGTTGTTAGTAGCTTATTGATCCCAGAATCTCATCAAGCAGCTTCTTGAAGGATCCCAGGGTGTCAGCTTCAACAACATGAATGAAAGGAGCTCATTGCTTTGCAAAGTGGTGGTGCCGAATTTAAGAATACTAAAAGAAACTTCATTTCAATGACAAACGATTCAACAAGTCTTTCTTGATTTCTTAAACAATGTATTTTTGTTGAAATGCTGAATTTAAGTTTCTTTTAGTGTTTCTAAAAGTGGCGGATTACCTGGGAGTATTACAGATGCAGAGTTTTAAAAATATAATGGCCAGTACAAAGTAAAATAGCAGCAATAAAAAGCAATGCTATTTAGCATTGTTCAAAACAATTCCTTATTGTTTTATATAGATATTTATTCAGACTTCCAGACACCCAAAAACCTAAAAACTGCTTTATGAATGGGATCTTTTCAGTGGGATGTAACAGAACCATCAACGCATTCGGTCAATAACAAAAAGACACTGCCAGTCCTACTAAGCCGGCTCATACAAGATAATGTGACAACAAACTATCATGTAATACAGTCTCTCAATCACAGTCACCTTCAGCACTCGACAAAACATGCCTGTTTCCAAGGGAACAATGCACCAAAGTTCCGGCTTTAGTTATCTTGTGAACTATTCCTCTTTCTACGATGAAAAGACAAGTGCTTCGCTCTGAAGTCCGCATTGATTTTAAAATGACACATTGATGAAGCCTTTTGGTCAAAAGCTGTGGGTATAATCGAAACATATTTATTTGCAGTACACAATTATGAGAACCCTACGTGGTCTACTGTAATGAACTGACATTGCAGCCCATTGAATTGAATGGAAAGGCAAAGGATGTAGGCAAACCGCATACACTGCAGTTCAAAGACAAAAGCCTTACCATTCAGCTAAAGAGCAAGCTCTGCAGTGGAGAGGGAAGTATGGGTCTCATGCTGGTGTCACTATTATTAACTGATGACTTGGTGAAAACCAACGTCTTTAACAGAGTGTGAGAGGCTCTTCAGTGTATTTAGATTAGATTAAATGAATAGAGCCCTGTACAGTATGTGCATTCACTGGTGATTACTGTCCTCTGATTGATTGTATAATGTAATGGAGTTCTCATACTGCATTAGAACTCGGAATGTGTAACTAGAGGATAGACGATGGCTCTGTGTGCACAACCCAAAAATAATACATGTGTGACGGAAGACATTTCAATGGGGTGAGCAGCTTTATTAAAAGGACTTGCTGGAGAAGCCCCATTGCCACTGCAAGCAGCTAAACCCATTAGAGCTAATGCAACATGCCTGGTCTCGTCTCTGGGGGTAACCCAACCTGTCCTGAAATACCATTGCAGAACGTCTGGAACTCACAGCTGAGGTTGTGGAGTGGGGGAGGTAATATTCCCCTTGTGGCCCCGATTACACCCTATAACCAGATATGCTTGCAGAGATATAGATATAATTAGGATATTGATATAAGTACTGCAGTGGTATTTTCCTAAAGGTCGTTCTGATCTGGCCATCTTGCAACTATAATATCATGAACTAAGTATAGGCTGTACTGTAGGGATACAAAATTATAACCCCTTTTGAATAAAAGCTACAGATAGCCACCAATCCGTCTCCTTTGATAAGATCTTTCCCCGGTAGCGAACCAGCATAGCTTAATGCCTCTATATATACAGCTGTGCGGGTCTCAATTGCTAATGAATCATTCACTTCATGTGAACTAATTTGTGTAATCCCGTGTCCACATACAAATACACTCTTTAAATTGCCTGTGCTATACCCTGTACACCAATACATACACACCACATAAAACATAAAACACAAAATACGACAGGAGAGGGGCACCCACCACACTTACCTAATTTAAATTTTATCCAATTTCCTTTAAACCCTATTTAAAACGTGCTAAATAGACCATTATATTTTACTATTACTTTAACTTTATAGTGCTCTTGTATAGTTCCATCTTATAAAGGCAGATAAACCACATTGTTTTTAAATCTAGAATGATTATTGCCTCTTGCTAACTTGACGCAGACAATAATGCTGAAACACATCCTCCAGTGGGAGATGGGATCCTGAAGTTACATTCTGGTGCCTGTCACATGTTTGACTCTTACACATTCACAGTGACACGCATTGAAAAGATTCATTTAAACATGGTGCCCCTCACATGCTGTCAGTGGAGCGGTCATTGCCCCATCGTTGGATGCCCACTAAAAGATAACTTTACAATCATGAAACCCGCTTCAAGCTACCATAGAAATTTCAAGCCGCCAATGCGATCCCGTCCTAAAACAGATTGAAAACCCAGCTTCATGGGCATTCGATTTATAATGGCGTTATAGATAATCAGCCTTGTCTTTTGTTAGGTGCCCTCGGCCTCCGGTACATCACGGCCACTCATCATTAATGCTTCATTTTGGCCTGTTTCAAATGCCAATCCTTTCTCATTATTATTATTATTTTATTCTTAGCAGATGCCCTTATCCAGGGCGACTTACAATTGTTACAAGACATCACATTATTTTTACATACAATTACCCATTTATACAGTTGGGTTTTACTGGAGCAATCTAGGTAAAGTACCTTGCTCAAGGGTACAGCAACAGTGTCCTCCACTGGGGATTGAACCCACGACCCTCCGGTCAAGAGTCCAGAGCCCTAACCACTACTCCACACTGCTGCCCTGCTGTTCTCATAGAACATGTGATATATGTGATTGACAACTCACCTGCGGATCATAACACCGCCATGCTGAACTCACAATGCACCTTTATGAATGCTAATAGAGGAGCAATAAATTACAGACTGTGGGAAACACCACCAGGATTACAATGGAGTAAATGTACTTGGATCTGACACAGTTTCCATCATTTAAATAGAGCACAGTTCCACAATGCACAATCCTATACCAACCATGTGCACTCCAATGACAATCTCGCAAGCAATTCAAGCTCAAGCTAATTTCTACAGTTCTGTCTGTCTTTCGTTTTGTAACATAGTAACAATGTAACAGTAACATAAGTGCAATAAGCAAATGAAACAACACTGATGTCACAAACAGGTTTCTAATATGATTTATGCAACGTGTCTCAGACAGCATAAAGCTTCATTGATTCTGTTTCCAACAGTATTCTCAGGTAAATTACTCTGCAGGAATTTCTAAAACGCTACCCCAAAGTATTCCACCCGTCATCCCTAAACCTGTTTACAGATGTCAATAGTTCCTCACAGCCATTTAACATGTCTTTTCCACTGCCCTTATAACTATGTGATTGAGCTAAGAAAGAGAGCGAGAGAGGGAGAGAAACTTCACAGAACTCTGGGTCAGTGCTAAATGCTACCCTGTTGTATTATAGAATTAACTTGTTGCAAAACTAGTAAGAAACAATGTATGTCACAATCTCATCTCGTTCTAATATCAAACGACGCCTGGCTGCCTTCCACCAAGTTCCCTGCAGTTACGGGTGTAACGATGCACCAGCCCCACGATGTGCAGGTCGCGATACCATATGATTGTCCAGATTGGCTACTTGTGTGATGCATAATAAGATCAAATGATCATTTAATTTTCAAGCCAAACATTACATAAGAACATAAGAACATAAGAAAGTTTACAAACGAGAGGAGGCCATTCTGCCCATCTTGCTCGTTTGGTTGTTAGTAGCTTATTGAGCCAAGAATCTCATCAAGCATCTTCTTGAAGGATCCCAGGGTGTCAGCTTCAATAGGGAGAGTATGTATCCATGCGAACAATTACCATTTTGTGATCCACAATGAGCTATGTTGCTCTTTTGGACTTTTTCATGATATATACTATACAGATGAAGTGATATCAGTGAGTAGTTAGGGTCTGGTTTCACAGCTTGGCAATCTCTGATAAGTAAATCTCCACTAAGAGAGATCTGAATCTAAAAAGTCAAAAAAGTGAGTGTGAGAGAGGTGGACAGAGAAATGACTTATGTGGTAAAACATGAATCGATTTTGTACCATGTTCTGCAAACCCTGATGCGTACAGAGTTATGCCAGACTAACGTTACGCTTGTTTCTATTTGTGTGAAATCAGATACGTCAGAAGAGAGAACCCTTGCCTGCTAGCGCCACGGCGTATCCAGATCGCTCCCTCCTGCAGCAAAGCTGCTTATTTTCTGTTCCCACTCATACGCGTCTCATTTCAATCAGAGCATTACTGCAGAACCTGGACACCCTTTTCAAAACAGACCCTCCTGGTCAGCATGCTGGGGTTCAAGTTCTTTTATTGCTCAGCAGATTTATGTGAACAAGTATTTCTAATACTCTGGATTTTGTCAAAAACTATGTTGTCGCAATAGGCTACGGACCACACAGGACACAGCAGAGGTAAAGTAAAATGCTTCTTGTAAAAACTGCAGATCTTTTTAGCAGATCAGCAATTCCTAAACAGAACTTTATAACAAGTCATATTATGTGCATTATTGGTTTCTATGCCAACAGATCTACAGCTATGCCCAAAAGTTTTGCATTAGCTAGAATTTGTAGTACAGTATTTCATGTTAGATTTCAAAATATGACATTTTTCAATTTTTGTCATTTTTTCAAGTACATGGAAAACTACAAAGCGGTTTAAAATTAAATATGTTAATGTAACTTTATTCAGCAGGTTTCATTCGACTTTATGAAGCAAAATTAGTTCATGATGCAAAACTTTTGGCCATAGCTGTAGTGCTAGAACATTAGATACCTACAAGAATAAACACACGCAAGGTCACATTGACCCATTTCACTGTTTTATCACCAATTACATTTTCCTTTGACCTAATATCCCATTCTTCAATATTTTAATATATTTTTCTTTTATTCTTTTATGGCTCATTGATATGCATATTGATATTGTATTATTTTGACATTACTTTTTTCTGATAAAACTATAAATGTATAATAGAAATGTGAAGCTTTTGATGGTAAGTGTAAATTCAATTTAATCCAGCTGTATATTATGTATATTTAATTTTAATCTAATTATTTAAATCAGCATTTCTCTCTGGTCCCATTTTCCAGATTTATTTATTTTTCCATTTTTTTATCCATATTCCAGGATTTCTCTGCTCTTTTCTCAGACCCCTCTTCCAGTTAACACATTTGTTTTCCAAGCTTCCTTTTTCAGTTCCTCTAGTACAGTAAAACAAAAAGTTCCATATTCTGGAAGGTGTGGCTTTCCCAATCATTTTTCCCTCCCTGTTTCCTTTGCGTTTTGTGAAGACAGTCCCGAGCTCCTCTCCCTGTCTCTCTTCCGGCCCCTGACACACACTTACCTTTCTGTGAGGTCTGCGCGTTGGAAGAGGGCTGCTTATTAGTGGTGGCTGAAAGGAGGCAATGGTACCCTGCAGACAGCAGGCTTCTCTTTATAACCAGCCCCATTAGCTATTTTAGGAAAAATGAAGCCTTGAGATTGGTGTCAAAATACTAGTAGCTAGGAGGCGGTATCACATTCTCCTTTCCCTAACAAATCATACGCTACTATTAATACTCCCCATCCCTGGCACAAAACTCAAAGATCCCTGAAAATAAATGTACTTACTTACCAGAACCCCTGTTATCACCCCACTCCTAGCCGTTAACCCTGGCCATGCTGGACTTCAAGGATAAGGTTCTGTCTGTTAGGCGTTGACCTAACTACAGTCCTATGAGTTCTGAGATTGGAAATGCAGCCATATCAAGAAGTGTGTTTCTTCTTTCCGAGATCGGAACTGCAGCCCCAGATATGGGGATGTTTCCCAGCTCTGAGATCGGAACTGCAGCCATGGAAGTAGGTGACTTTCTTTGGTCCAGAATCTTAATTCCCAGCTCAACTGCACCTCAGAGATGAGGTGACTTTAGCTCTGAAATCTGGTGACTGTTTATCACGTACATCTGCACCCATCTGATGACAAATCCAGGGGAGTCCCTTGTCATGTAAATGCACTGATGCTTTGTGTTTTTGGAAGTGCAGAAGTAGAGTTGGATCTAGTGTTGTCTGGCACATGAAGAAACTGGCTGACTATCAAGTCCTATTACTGGGCCTCTTCGACGAATGTGGAACTGAGCTGCTGCATTGTTGGACAACAAGTGTCAAGGTCATTAAATAGAGAATAATGCATGAGGTAGTATGTGTTTCTCATACTAACGGACGGTTATTATTGGAAATATCAACTGGATGAGCCCATTGAAAAAATGACTCCCCAGCTATTATATAAACGGAACAAATCTCCTCCATTAACAATAGGACGGCAGAACGGTTCTTTCAGAGGCATGCAGATCTGATCTCTGACTGGGGTTTTCCTAAAACATCTACAGTTGTTTAGTTTCATTCCTGGCTGCTGTTCATTGCAGCTCCTGCCCTGCTCTGTGATGGACGATTGATGACTGAGCTACCGAGTTGCAAACTGTTTGAGCCCTTCACTGTGAGCCACTGCTCAAGGTGAAGGCTGAAGTCTGCAGAGCTTGATCCATATCTATCTGAGATCACAATCCGAGATGAACTAACCAGACCTGACCCTGCTGCTGCTGTTTATCTATCTGAGATCAGACCAGATTACAATCCGAGATGAACTAACCAGACCTGACCCTGCTGCTGCTGTTTATCTATCTGAGATCAGACCAGATTACAATCCGAGATGAACTAACCAGACCTAACCCTGCTGCTGCTGTTTATCTATCTGAGATCAGACCAGATCACAATCCGAGATGAACTAACCAGACCTGACCCTGCTGCTGCTGTTTATCTATCTGAGATCAGACCAGATTACAATCCGAGATGAACTAACCAGACCTGACCCTGCTGCTGCTGCTGTTTATCTATCTGAGATCAGACCAGATTACAATCCGAGATGAACTAACCAGACCTGACCCTGCTGCTGCTGCTGTTTATCTATCTGAGATCAGACCAGATTACAATCCGAGATGAACTAACCAGACCTAACCCTGCTGCTGCTGTTTATCTATCTGAGATCAGACCAGATTACAATCCGAGATGAACTAACCAGACCTGACCCAGCTGCTGCTGTTTATCTATCTGAGATCAGACCAGATTACAATCCGAGATGAACTAACCAGACCTGACCCTGCTGCTGCTGTTTATCTATCTGAGATCAGACCAGATTACAATCCGAGATGAACTAACCAGACCTGACCCTGCTGCTGCTGTTTATCTATCTGAGATCAGACCAGATTACAATCCGAGATGAACTAACCAGACCTAACCCTGCTGCTGCTGTTTATCTATCTGAGATCAGACCAGATCACAATCCGAGATGAACTAACCAGACCTGACCCTGCTGCTGCTGTTTATCTATCTGAGATCAGACCAGATCACAATCTAAGATTAACTGACCAGACCTGACCCTGCTGCTGCTGTTTATCTATCTGAGATCAGACCAGATCACAATCCGAGATGAACTAACCAGACCTGACCCTGCTGCTGCTGTTTATCTATCTGAGATCAGACCAGATCACAATCCGAGATGAACTAACCAGACCTGACCCTGCTGCTGCTGTTTATCTATCTGAGATCAGACCAGATTACAATCCGAGATGAACTAACCAGACCTGACCCTGCTGCTGCTGTTTATCTATCTGAGATCAGACCAGATCACAATCCGAGATGAACTAACCAGACCTGACCCTGCTGCTGCTGTTTATCTATCTGAGATCAGACCAAATCACAAATCTAAGATTAACTGACCAGACCTCACCCTGCTGCTGCTGTTTATCTATCTGAGATAAGACCAGATCACAATCCGAGATGAACTGACTGCTTCATTTATCTTTCTGAAGAAGTACTGTGATTTTTTTGGCACCATCTATAATCTTTTCAGTGGCATCTAGTGTTTTGGTGAGAGCAGGCAACAGTTATTTTAGCACAGTCCCTTTGCCTTGGTAGAGCAGCGCCTGCATTGCCATTGCACATGATTTGGAAGGGCTGCTGTTGGATCCTATTGCTAGAAACCCACTAAGTCATTGCTCTTAGAAAACTTAAAAAATAAACTTTGATTAAGTATATTAGAGAAGAAAAATATACCAAATTGCAAACAAAATAGCAAGAAAACATACTATGTTAATATAATCTCATGGAAGTTGTTCTTACTAATGTATTATTTCGTGTATCTCCTCTCACATATACATTCCTAAATTCTTCACCTGGGAAAACCAGGATCTTTTTGCCTTTCTGAAAGTTTTCATATTTGCTGAGTAATCTAGGAAACCAAAATTTTTTATTTTTTAAGTAAGAAAGAGGAGATTTGGTGGTGGTTTATTAAGATTATCCCACACAATGACAATTTAACTATACAGTTTTCACTTATAATGTATGCTCCTTAATGTAGTTCCTCCACAAACTTTCAATGATCCTATAATATAGTTTCAACTCCCCTTGGCCCCTTGTTCCATATAGCTAGGGGGCTCTCCTTAGTGATTTGCTGCCATTGTGGTGCCACTGCCTCCTTGCACCTCTGTTGTGTAACACTTGTTTAGAGCATCCTACCAGCCCAGCAAGGATGCTTTCTCGGGTTCGCAGGCACCCTGGCTCCTGTTTTCGTGGCACGGAGCTGCCCCTGAGCCTACACCTGATACCAGGGGCTGAGTTTAATTTAGCCTCTTCCTTGGCTGCTATCAAGCTCCTGATAAATTTAGTTTCAGGATTAAAGGAACCTAGAGGGGCCGACAGCTCCTTAAAAGGAGCCTGTAGCCGGACAGGCATGACCTGGGAGGCAGGGGAGAAAAGAGGCCTTGAAAGGGGATGCAGAATCGGGGCTTGCTTCAAAACCTGCCAGGGGCCTCTGAGGTTCCTCGGGCTGCATGGGAAACAATAAGATTTGATCTATAGACTACTGAAACAGGATTCAAAAGACTCAAAGTAGCTCTACAGTATATGTTTGTAATTCATTCCAAGGTTCTCTGTTCTTTATACATATATATATATATATATATATATATATATATATATATATATATATATATATATATATATATATATATATATATATATATATACATTTAGTGTGCTCAATTATTTCACCTCAGATTTTCTCCCCAATTTGGAATGTCCAATTATTTTTTCCCTCACCGCAGCAATTCCCTGCACAGCTCAGGAAAACTGAAGGCTCAGTGGGTGTCCTCTGATCCCATGACCAAGCCAGCTTCCTCTTTTACATTCAAGAACTCGAGAGCGGATGTCCGCTCTGAGCTCACTGGGCACCTGGCTGGCAGGGTCTGCTGTAGCGTGATGAGGTTTTTCCTCCCTAACCCACAGGAGCACCAGAATGCGACACTCCCTACGGAATCCCCAGTAAGACCGGTGACTTTGCACAGCCAGGATGTGAACCTGTGCCTCCCTGACTGTATGAATCACCCTACACACTATACTGCTGTGCTTTTACCAGGTGAGCCACTCAGGGACCACTTTAACCCTTTGCAGTCCATTTATTCAGCGCGTCTCAGGTGCGTCAGGTCCAATTTATTTTCACACGCAGCAGTTTATTTTAGATGCGCTGTTTAATTTTTTTTTCACAGTAAAATAGGTTTAAAAGGCACTGCATATCAACAGGACACTCAGTACTGCATCTCCAGCCCGCCCTACCCCTTATTCGCTGTATTTTTCACATACCGCTTCATAGTCGTGCATAACGATAAATCAGCTACTGATCACTCGTTTTATCTCCAAACTCCTCAATAATGCGATCTAAGTCATTATTGTATTACTATAACATCTCAAAAGCTCTACAAATGTCTGTGATATTCTTTGAGCACTGGATGCAGAAGCAGCTATCTTGTTTGTTAATGTCCGTGTTATCTCTGTGGTGCGGGGCTATGTGTATTGCTCAGATCCGCCTTTTTTATTTTTTATTTTTTTTCGGCTCCTATCGGTCTCACTTGGCCATTTAATGGTTTTCTCGGCTTTTCCGGAGAAAAGGCGACTAGAGACCTGTGTTTTGCACAGGGTCCGACATCGGACTGGAAAGGGAAAATTGTAATGTCGGACCTGGCCCGACATAGGACAAAAATGGTTAAGGTTATCTGTTCTTTCTATGATATACAGTATATTATAAGCTACGTCTCCATCGGAACCTATTAGCAGCAGCTAAACAATGCAGCTGAGAGTGTAGATCTGCCCTCAATGACAGAGCATTCTACACATTTAAACCACAACAGGTTCTACATAAACAGATTAAACACGTCAATATCAGCTTTTTGTCTTTTTTCTTTAGATTTAATGACTTATAATATGTTTAAAAGTGTTCAGTGGCTACCACTAATGAACTTGAGAGTGTACTTTCTCTTGCACTCTTTGTGTGACAGGCCTGACACAGTAAAGAATATGCGAGAATGAAACACATTCTCAACTTGATTGGAGGTAACCACCAAACACTTTGAAACATACAGTACAATACCAATATCTACTCCTCCTTCAATCAATCAGGTTATCTGCTCTCTGATAATATGACCAAGGCCCTATTGTTCACATTTCCCCAATTTTTGTATCTAAAAAGACACACAGTAGCTTGTTTCCTATTAATTTTCCACCCAGAATTTGCCCTTAAAAATACTGATTTGCACCAAGAAATCCAAACCTCTACATTCGGTTGATTCATGTATGAAATCCAAGTCTCTACATTCAGTTGATTCATGTATGAAATCCAAGTCTCTACATTCAGTTGATTCATGTATGAAATCCAAGTCTCTACATTCAGTTGATTCATGTATGAAATCCAAGTCTCTACATTCAGTTGATTCATGTATGAAATCCAAGTCTCTACATTCAGTTAATTCATGTATGAAATCCAAGTCTCTACATTCGGTTGATTCATGTGTTTAATTTGTTTTGGTGCATTATGAGCACACTTTAAGAATCCTGTTCTCTCACAATTTAGAATCCGTTCTCAAACCCTTTAAGAATCCTGTTCTCTCACAACCCTTTAAGAATCCTGTTCTCTCACAACCCTTTAAGAATCCTGTTCTCCCAGAACCCTTTAAGAATCCTGTTCTCTCACAACCCTTTAAGAATCCTGTTCTCCCAGAACCCTTTAAGAATCCTGTTCTCCCAGAACACTTTAAGAATCCTGTTCTCTGAGAACCCTTTAAGAATCCTTTTCTCTGAGAACCCTTTAAGAATCCCGTTCTCTCAGAACCCTTTAAGAATCCTGTTCTCTGAGAACCCTTTAAGAATCCTGTTCTCTCAGAATCCTTTAAGAATCCTGTTTTCTCAGAAGCCTTTAAGAATCCTGTTCTATCAGAACCCTATAAAAATTATATTTTTCATTGTTTCTGGTATCAGCTGCGCCGGGTTTGCAAAATTGTTTGTGGTGCCCAGGGGCCAGGGGCAGATTCCCCTGTACTGGGTTAGAAGAAAACATTGACAATAATCTCTTTAAAAGCCTCTTTTTAAACAAGAAAATATAACATTTGCAGTAAACCCAATATCAAATGTCTACCTTATGTACAGTTATCGTCGCTGTGTACTTAGAATATCTACGGCACACTGTTTGTACTGTACAATGGTGTATATAGGATAAATGATGAAGCCCCCATTGAATACAGAAAATATACAACAAAGTGGAAGGATACATAACACACAGGTTCTGTGTTGCTACTCTGGCTGCTGGCTGCAGTTTTAATTTCTGAAAGAGCCATGAGATTCAAGTCACTCACAGTCTGTTCAGTAGAAACAATAACTCAGAGAGAGTCGTTTCTGAAGTAGCAGCACAGACAGAATAGCTAAGAAAACAATAATCGAGAGGAACGGTAGCTCCTCGCATCAAGTTAGAAAAAGCCAGTGACTCTCTATACAGCACAGATATTTTACATGTTTTCGGGTATTGGCGAGGCAAAACTAAATTTCAACATTGTTAGGTGAAATGTAAAAACAATACCTGTCATACAGTAAGAGAAATGTCGCCAAAGTAAGGTAAAAATGTCCTTTTCTGCCGTATTTTTTCACAGACCCCAAGGACTTTTTAAAAGCATATATATCCAGGGTTAATGATAATTAACCTGTTTTGTCAACATGGAAATATACCGGGAACCCACTTATTTACATTTTGGGGACCCCAGGGACTGAGGATGCAACATCGACAATGGATAACTGCAATGCATACGACATGGTTTATTTAGATTTCCAAAAGCTTTTGACAAAGTTCTGCATAAAAGATTAATTCTCAAACTGAACGCAGTAGGGATTCAAGGAAATGCATGCACATAGATTAGGGAGTGGTTAACATGTAGAAAACAGAAAGTACTGATTAGAGGAGAAACCTCAAAATGGGGCGAGGTAACCAGTGGTGTACCACTGGGATCAGTATTAGGTTCTCTGTTATTCCTTATCTACATTAATGACTTAGATTCTGGTATAGTAAGCAAACTTGCTAAATTTGCAGATGACACAAAAATAGGAGGAGTAGCAAACACCATTGCAGCAGCAAAGGTCATTCAAAGTGATCTAGACAGCATTCAGAACTGGGCAGACACATGGCAAATGACATTTAATAGAGAAAAGTGTACGGTACTGCACGCAGGCAATAAAATGTGCATTATAAATATCATATGAAAAGACCTAGGAGTTTATGTTGACTTAAAAATGTCTTCACCTAGACAATGTGGGAAGCTATAAAAATTCCAACTAAATGCTCGGATATATAATGAAAAGTGTTTAAATTTAAATCAAGGGAAGTAATGTTAAAACTTTACAATGCATTAGTAAGACCTCATCTAGAATATTGTGTTCAGTTCTGGTCACCTCGCTACAAAAGGATATTGCTGCTCTAGAAAGAGTGCAGAGAAGAGCGAACTGAATTATTCCGGTTTAAAAGGCATGTCATATGCAGACAGGCTTAAAGAATTGAATATATTCAGTCTTGAACAAAGAAGACTACGTGCGATCTGATTCAAGCATTCAGAATTCTAAAAGGTATTGACAATGTCGACCCAAGAGACTTTTTCGACCTGAAAAGAAACAAGGACCAGGGGTCAAATAGAGATTAGATAAAGGGGCATTCAAAACAGAAAATAGGAGGCACTTTTTACACAGAAAATTGTGGGAGTCTGGAACCAACTCCCCAGTAATGTTGTTGAAGCTGACACCCTGGGATCCTTCAAGAAGCTGCTTGATAAGATTCTGGGATCAATAAGCTACTAACAACCAAACAAGCAAGATGGGCGAACGGCTTCCTCTTGTTTGTAAACTTTCTTATGTGCTTGTGTTCTTATGATGAGGGCTTCCTAAATTCCACGCAAAACTCAATGAGGAACGGCCCTCTGAAACAACTGGTTCACTCATACAGTAAGTACAAATAATTATAAATGTTTACTTTGCTGCATTGCAATGTCATATTATACATGGTCAGACATGAACACTTTGTTACACATTCTGTAACATTCTATTGAAACAAACCAAAGCTGCTAAACTTTGCTTAACACTAGAAGTGCCAAACTGGTCATTTTAACGGTAGCTTTTTAAACAGCTGTAATATGATAATGAAAACAAATGATCGTATAAAACTCAAAAGTTTTATTTATGAACATCAAACATTTGCATAGCAGAAACACCATATTTAAATGGAAAACAAAACATAATTTTTTTTTTCAAAAGGAGCAGTACACAACAAAGAAAAACTTAAATGAAACATAAATAAAATAAACATTTCACTTGTAACTATTCTGTAACGGGTCTCTGTACAGACAAAATTGTTTAAACATTTTATTTGTTTGTAAAAATAACATCAAAGGATCTTTTTTCAAAAACAGCATATAATGCACTACTTCAAAACATAAATTACTATAATACAATAAACTATTAACATAACATATTTATTTAGCCTGCATGCCTGGCAGCTTTGTAACCTGCACAGTCCACACACAATACACGCTTCTCCACTTTCCTGAGCTTTTACCGCACACTGCCCTTCCACAACCGGTGCAGACATCCAAAGTTTTGTTGTCATTATTTCCTCTTGCGTGTGGGTGCAACACTGCCAGAAGGGGCATCTGTCTGTGCCCTTTTCTGATCCATATGTGCTTGCCGAAGCTCCATGGCTAACTGCAAGTTGAAATCCCTCCTGTTTCAGTTTTCCCGGTATATTCCTTGTATAAAACATATGCATTGATGGCTGCCAGGTCCAAAATGTTATAAAATACAGCCACAGGCTACCGATGAGATCTGCCTATGACTGAATACTGTCATGCCATCTGGTCCAGCACATCCATGCACTTTCAATGCACTTTGTGGCATTGTAGTATTCCACTGTCTCAGGCTTTTTTTTTTGCCATTGGTTCCGATCGCCACGGTTTTGTGCATAGAGCTGAGAATAATCCCTGTTTTGTTCTACTTGCACTTGTAAACACTGATGGTGGCACAGTCGCTGTGCATGAACAGTGAAGTCGAGTGCAAGGGTGCTCACAAGCCCGGAGCTGAAGGGGTAGTTCGCGTCTCACCTTATTTACAGTTCCTATCAGGGTGTTTTTTTATTCAATTCTCTGGCCAAATGCAGTGATGTGAAAAAATTGTCAGTGGTCACATTCCTCCTTTGTCGAGGTACGGCTCTGTCAGCCTCAGCACCACGTTGTCTCCCAGTCTCTGGCCAGCAGGGCGAGTATCATCCCCTGCCCAGGGGAAACCATTGACAAGATGTTTTGAAACAACATACGCTGCCAGCCAGAACTTGATGCCAAACTTGGCAGGTTTGTTAGCCATATACTGAGTGAATGGACAGCGTGATTTTGTACTTAACAGCTGCTCATCTACTGTGATGTTTTGGCCTGGCTTGTAACAGGCAATACTGTTTGTAATGAAACCGTTCCAAATGTCCGATGCCAGGGAAATTTAGCAGTCAGAAGGCGTGTCACTGTTGTTGCTCTCACGCCAAAACGAATATATTGCATTATTTCTCTGAACCGATTGTGTGCCATTGTCTGAGAAAAAGAAACTCCGAACTGCTTGGACCACAAGCTCTCCAGATGAACACTTTTGCCCCGGTATGCACCACGAACATACAACACTGCAATAAATGCTTGCAACTCCTCCACAGATAATGTCCATGAATCATTATTTTGTATGCGGTGTGCCTGCGTTACTGTACATTGTACTATGTGCATTAGCATTTGCATGTTGATCAGCATTATAAAAGCATTCAGTACAGTGTCAATGCTGCATCTGGCGTGCGGTGCTGGACCTGGTTTCAGTCACTATGTTTTCAGAAGTGCATCCCCATCCCCCAGATTTACACGTTCCCAGACAGTATCGTCTTTTCCGATCTCTTGAAATCCACTGCTTGGTGTCAATGCAGCGGAGATGTTGTCTCTGGTGATGGTTGTGCTCCATCCTGCAGATGAGATGTTAAATCAATTTCCTATGATGATGCCTTTGAGTCTGACCTTACAACCATTTTCTCCCATTTAAGGAACACTCCAAAGTATTGGCGTAAACCAAGAAGTGATGTAGATGCTGCTTGATGAGATAAGAAGCTGCTTGATGAGACAAGAAGCTGCTTGATGAGATTCTGGGATCAATAAGCTACGAACAACCAAACGAGCAAGATGGGCTGAATGGCCTCCTCTCATTTGTAAACTTTCTTATGTTCTTATGTTCTTATGCTATGGCTATGGTTTCTCACATTGAGCCCCGCAGAATGGACCTGGACTGACCTGGGAAAATACATCAAAGAGGTGAATGGGCCGCAGTTCAAAAACTTACCGATAAGTGAACTTGTTGCACGAGATCCTGTTAGTGCATCCAGGTTCATAGATAACAAGTTTCATGCAATCTTGGGTTTCATCACATCTGCAAATGGCCCTCTGAGGAAAGTTACACGTTATTTCTGGTGCAGAGAGTACCAGGGCCGTGGCATGCATCATTTCCACATGCTTCTTTGGGTGGAAGGTGCACCAGTTATTGGAGTTTTGCTGAAGCCACAGATTGCACAGTTCATTCACCAACATGTCACCTGCACCATTCCAAGTGACCTGATAGCACCTATGGTCTGAGACTGTGTCTTGAAATGGCAGCAACATAAATGCAACAAGTACTCAAAGAAAACCAAGAACAGATTGATGTCAGTTTATCGCTTTGGATTTCCCAGACAAGAACAATCAATCATGGTAATCCGAGATGTGGCTGAGGCAATCGCTGGCTGGAGAGCACTCAGATCTCACAGCAGACTCTATGATCTACCATGGAATATTACACAAGCCAGAATTAACTACTACAATCCAGTCATTTTACTAGCTTGGGAAGGCAATATGGACATTCAGTTTATTGGTGAACACTCTACAGCCCTCAACTGTTACATCACAAAATACCTATCCAAATCTGAGAAGAGTTATGCCTTTGGCATCATGAATGACATCAATTCCAACAAGTCTCTGGCCAGCAGACTGTAGAATGTTGCACTCTGTCCAACAGAGAATGTGGTGCTCGAGGCAGCAGACAATCTTCTAGGCATCGCTCTGTATGGCACGAATCCATACATTACTATCAAGTGGGTTGATATATCGATGATTCAGTAGCCATCGGGTGAAATCAAAGGAAGAAATTGATAAGTTACAGAGCAAAACCCAGATTTAACTGGCCTCTGATTTCCTTCCTGGATTGACTTGTACTATCCAAAACATCCAGAGGCTCTGGAAGACATGAACCTCTATGACTTCATTGCATGGCATGATGTGGTGACGGAAAAGCCCAAGAATGACTAAGTCCCTTGCTACAAGTTTCCGTTTGGATACGTCAAAAAAGAATAAAGTCCTACTTAATTCTAGAACCGTCGGGTTTATGTTACTACCTAGAATTGCCAGTAGCAGACATTTTAACGGTTACATTTTAAACAGCTTCAATTTGAAAATGAAAGACAAACTTTCAGATACAACTCAACATTTGCATAGCAGAAACACCCTATTTAAATGAAAAAATAAACATGAAAGTCTTTATTTTCAAAATGAGCACATGTAACGATGACTTAAAAAATGAAAACTATAATAAAATAAACATTTGAAAAGAAAATATTGTGTAAACAGGTGTAAACTGCTATATGTACATACAACATTGTAAAACAAAGTAATTATTTATAAAAATAACATAAAAGAAAATAACTCCCATTGTGCATCGTGAATGCGCATCCAGGGAAACATACTTCAAAGTAGCCCCATATTAACACAATCCACACAGATGTAACGCTTATCAACTTGTCGTGTGCATTTACCACATACTGCTCTTTCACACTGGGCACAGATATCAGAAGTTTTATTTTTATTACATTTTACCTGGCATTGTTTTCTGTTGCGGGTGTCACTTGGTGCGCACTGTATCCAGGTTGAGCTGCGTTTCCCTACCGCTTTGCAGTTTTCTGATCGATTTCTCCTACTGATATTTTCCCCGGTGCATTCCTTGTACAAAACGAAGAAATTGATGTCTGCCATGTCCAGTACATTGTAAAATATAGCAAATGGACAGCGGTGATTAAGTACTAAGTTTTGCACAGATGGTGGAAACTCTTTCTCTCTTTTTTACTGTTCCAACCATGCTGTTTTTTAATTACAGTGATATAAAAAAATTGTCATTGCTAACATTCATCCTTTTTCCTTAGTACAGTTGCATCAGCCTAAGCATTATTATTATTATTATTATTATTATTGTTAGTTTATTTAGCAGACGCCTTTATCCAAGGCGACTTACAGAGACTAGGTGTGTGAACTATGCATCAGCTAGAGTCACTTACAATTACGCCTCACCCGAAAGACGGAGCACAAGGAAGTTAAGTGACTTGCTCAGGGTCACACAATGAGTCAGTGGCTGAGGTGGGATTTGAACCGGGGACCTCCTGGTTACAAGTCTCTACAATCTGGGCGAATTTCAGCACAGGTAGGGTAGGGTCGACCGCCAGCCAAAATTTGATCCCAAGTTTGACAGGTTTGTTTGACATGTGTCCAGCGACACCGTGCTTTTGTTGGAAACAACTGCTTGTCCATGTAATGTTTTATGTTTAGCTTGAAGCAGTCGTTCTGAATTTCTGATGCCAAGGCAAATATATCTGTAGTTGCTCTCAAATCAAAAAGCAAAAATCTCAAGATTTCTCAAAAATTATTGTAATAGTAATATTATAAGACAGCAGACTATATATGCACATGTAGGCAGTTCTTCAAGGAATTGATAGGATTACAATAAATATAGATCTATACTTCAAGAGCAATACTCTATACAAATAATTACTGCTGAAAACTCAGTGGCGGTAGAGGGCATTCATCTATTGGCATGGACACTGTGCACTTCAAGCAGCAGTTGCAGAGTACAGCAGGCTGACCGGTCTTTACTGCCCTGATCAACACGTATAAGGGATCCATGGTGAAAGATTGTTTGTATTTCGTGACGTCAAAACTGCAAGAGCTACCACGTTCTGAGGGAACACATCCAGTCAGAGACTTGAGCAACACCAATCCCACCTCCTGCTATTCAAACACCACATTACAATGTCTTCTTCACTGCCAACTTTTAAAACAGAGCGGACAACAAGCCCTCAAGACTTTTGTTACCAACTATGATCAGTTGTCATCCACTACATCTCTCGGTACCGTGGACATTTGTCACTCCTTAGGAGAACTCTTGAGCAGAGCTGACCAGCAAGATGTTGTTGAGTTTCTCACCAAAATTGTGTCAAACTTGCCCACAAATATCTGATGTGCTTTCAGTCACCATAAGACACGACATACTAGGTACAGAATGTGAGTACTGCACATCAAATCAAGAGGTGGGGCGTGTGGGGCATGAACCTGATGGTAGACATTCCATGTGTTTGGAACAACTCATTGATATGGAGCAGAAGTGGGCACCCATTGACGGTGGCAGATGTGGCCACTGCCAACAATTCACACTAATGAAACGTGAAGTCCTTCAGTCAGCAGGAAGAATGCTTGCAGTCCAGCTTATGCTTTGGAAGGAAGCAAACGGGAATATTACAAAGCGACAACTTTACTGGTGTGCACAAGACTACAATTAATGTCGACAAACGCAATTACAAACTATCTTCCATTATCATACACAAAGAAGGGGAATTCCCTTCAGGACACTACGTGTGTGTCCTCTCAGTGCCTGGCACTACAAAGAGGGTGCATGGAAATGACACTCTTATTGAACTCAAACCATGGCCAAGAAATGCAAAGGACATGTACTGTACATGACCTTTTATCAACAGATCTAATGCTTTACGATTGGAGAACAAGTAAGCAAAAATACATGATTTCTAGCATTGCCATGTTCATGTCATTCACTTTACGATTGATATGCATATATAAGTTTGTAGCCAAGTACAAATAAATACAATGTTGAACATTTTGGGAAATGTACATTGTTTTTTACCATTGCTATGCTTTTATACTTTTGAACCAAAGTCAAAATCAGTAACTAGCAATAAAGTCTTGCAAATGTAGATGCTTCTTTACTACCGACATGCGTTTGAAACCTATTAAAAATGTAAAAATTATTCAAACTTTGAATGCTGTGAAATTTGCATTTAAATACTCTTGCCATTATACACACACACACACACTATACCTATCTATTATGTGAAAAAGGAGTGATATCTGAAACAAAACACATTTTCAATGTATAAAAGAGATTTTAAGTGGAGATGTCAAAACACAAGCCAAGTTTGAAGAAACAATTGGGGCAACCTTGGCCAGGACCAAGCAAAGGCACAACTGTCAAAGCGGAGAGGCCAAGGCTGCCCCAGTTGTTCCTACTAACTTGGCTTGTATTTTCACGCAAGTTATAACAAACATGTGACAGGAGACTGTCACTCGGACGCTCCTTCTAGTGTCACAACCATCCTCTAAGCACTTGTTACTTAAGGGACAGTACAAATAAACGTGCCATCAAGTATGGCTGTGTTAGTGTTATTGTAAACTCTGCTTATTATTATTATTATTATTATTATTATTATTATTATTATTATTATTATTATTATTATTATTATTGCTTGTACTGCAGTTCAGATAGCTTATATCAAATTTGATCTGGAAATTACATGCAGCTGGACTCTGATGTATTTCACTATTCATATTACATACTTAACTACCGCTATCATGTTAAACAGAGTACTCTAATGTATAAGCTTGGATTTATCTTGGCTGGACTTTTGATGTGTATGTTGGGTACCCTCTGAAACCTCTTGACACTATACCTACTTGTACTGTATCGTTATCCTTCAAGATTTGCACAATAAATTACTTTTGTAACGCTACTAAAGGCTTGCTGTTGTCCCCTTTACTTGTGACCCACTGGCCGCTCGAATAAAGAGCCCGTGACAAAACAATTAGGGCAACCTTAGCCCAGACCAAGCATATTGGCACAATTGGAAAAGTGGATCTAACTTGCGTGAAAACACAAACCAAGTTAGTCGAGACAATTTGACAGTTGTGCCAAATGCCAAGTGATTCAGACATTTTGGCTCATACATAGTGGTTCACAAGTATTTTTTAGGTCTTGGAAGGCAGAGTAACATCACAATCATAACATTGAATACAAAAATAAAATAGACAAACTTAATATTGAATATGGAAATGACACAAGAAAGTGGCCCCTGACCCAGCCTGACCCTTTCTGGTAATGTCACTGCCGGTAGCCAGTGTTGTGTTATTTTCAGGTACGTTGTAAACAGTGTTACTCAGGGCACTGCGCTTGCACGTGCATGCCTAAACAACTTCCGCTGAGAAAGCAGGGAAGCCCTTCATATCTGGTATGTTATGCATTTTCGGTCTTTTACGTATTTTTAAAATTTAATTTTCCAGTCTTTCACATTGTTATTAATATAATGTTATCATATTTTTCCACTGTTAAGCAAATATTTATCATATGCAATACATTGGGTCTTGTACATTGTTTTGCTTGTGCAACTTTGCAGTGGACTTGTCATTTTCTTGTTTTGTTTGTCATGAATTTTTTTCTTTTAGGGAAATTGATTGTCTGTTTCCAGTTTAAGTTTGCAAAAAGAATGTACAATTAATGATAAATGTACCTCCGTTTGACAATAGGAAAAACCCATCAGATAGCAATTGATTACACGGGACCAAAATCTGACAGCGTACCACCTTCAATGTGACAACGTACCACTTTCTGACATTACATGGGTCAAGTTTTGGTACACATACCACATTCTGATGATGTACCACTTTCTAACACTACAGTGTATCGGGTGCAGTCTGTACTCACATGTATTTTATTGTGCAGTGTATCGGTGCAGTCTGTACTCACTCAGAATTCATGTTTGATAAAACATGTGCTTCTTTCAAAACTGCACATTTGAGGCCTCTCTAGCTAATATAAGTGCAAAATGGGTCAGATTTAAAGAAATATTATGTTTGCCACAATTACTTTAATTTCACCAGCTTTTCAAGATCATTCAGACAGTTGTTCGCATCCACAGCAAATTTCTGATTCAATATTATATCAGTAGATCCCTGTAAAAAAAAAAAAAATGAAGCCATCATTATGAAGAAAACATTACTCAACAGTATTTGTAACGGGCAGTGTTCTGTGATACATTAGTGAGGTGAGATGAGATTAAAAGCTCTATAAGCACAAATGCCGCCAAGCCCAGCTAATTTGAATAGTGGTTAAGACACTCGCATGGGGGTGTGTGATATCTCATGGTACAACAGCACAAATAATACCATGCAAAAACACAGTACCAAGGGGTGTTTTGGACCTTATTTACACGTTTTTTTAACTTCCTAAACATACCAGAGCCCAGTGTATGAACTGTGGTCTCCAGTTGCGGACAGGTCTTATTATTCAGCTAATTAGCTCCATGATTGATTTGTTGGGTGCTACCATTTGACACTTGGGATCTCCTCAACCAGCATTCTAGACATTCCCCACATTTCCAGAGACCCGTCACAACACGGGTATTAATAACAGGGGGCCGGGAAGCAGGGTTTGGGTAACCAGCTTTGGCTAATGGCCAAGGGATTTATCTCTATAGGTAACAGTATTTGTGCACATATGGTGAACTGCGATAGGAAGTACACCAGAGGTCCTTGTTCCTCCAGCTGTGCTGTACGTTGTACATGTGAGCTGACAGCATGTTTGCACCCAGTCTAATTAGTTGTCAAACTGCTCCCTACAGGTGTGCCTTTACAACAGGGGAGTCGGTGTTGTGTACGGCAAATAGAGTCCAGTTAGACTGAGAGGTCCTGGGCAAGGCTGAAACTTTGAACCAACTGCCCTCTCCATAGTGTGGAGACTGAACTACTCCTCACCTTCTAAGAAAAGGGTGCTCCTTCCAGTCCAGGGCAGGCTTGAGGCATGGAGACTGAACTGCTCCCTCCCTCACCCAACTAAGAGAAAGGGTGCTCCTTCCAGTCCAGGGCAGGCTTGAGGCATGGAGAATTAACTGCTCCCTCCCTCACCCCACTAAGATAAAAGGTGCTAGAGACACTTAACATAGTCACTGCCACTGCATCCTCTGAGAGTGCAAATCGATCCTTCCCCAGGAAGACACTGATGTGCCCTCCCAGGGGCTGCATCTCCCTGCCAGGGGCTATTGTGGAGGCGGAACGTGTAGGCAGGCACGATGCTCTTTAGAGTCTGCATATCTCTAGAGAACCAGTTGCCTAGTTTTGAACCACTTAACAACATAAAAACATAAGAAAGTTTACAAACGTGAGGAGGCCATTCAGCCCATCTTGCTCGTTTGGTTGTTAGTAGCTTATTGATCCCAGAATCTCATCAAGCAGCTTCTTGAAGGATCCCAGGGTGTCAACTTCAACAGACCCTCATAATTCTCTGTGTAAAAAGTGCCTCCTATTTTCTGTTCTGAATGCCCTTTATCTAATCTCCATTTGTGACCCCTGGTCCTTGTTTCTTTTCAGGTCAAAGAAGTCCCTGGGTCGACATTGTCTATACCTTTTAGGATTTTGAATGTTTGAATCAGATCGCCATGTAGTCTTCTCTGTTCAAGACTGAATAGATTCAATTCTTTTAGCCTGTCTGCATACGACATGCCTTTTAAACCGGGATAATTCTGGTTGCTCTTCTTTGCACTCTTTCTAGAGCAGCAATATCCTTTTGTAACGAGGTGACCAGAACTGAACACAATATTCTAGGTGAGGTCTTACTAATGCATTGTAAAGTTTTAACATTACTTCGCTTGATTTAAATTCAACACTTCTCACAATATATCTGAGCATCTTGTTGGCCTTTTATAGCTTTCCGCATTGTCTAGATGAAGACATTTCTGAGTCAACATAAACTCCTAGGTCTTTTCATAGTTCCTTCTTCAATTTCAGTATCTCCCATATGATATTGATAATGCACATTTTATTGCCTGCATGCAATACTTTACACTTTTCTCTATTAAATTTATTTGCCACGTGTCTGCGAATTCTGAATGCTGTCTAGATCATTTTGAATGACCGTTGTCAATTTAACACGTTTGCTTACTATACCAGAATCTAAATCATTAATGTAGCTTAGGAATAGCAGAGGACCTAATACTGATCCCTGTGGTACACCACTGGTTACCTCGCTCCATTTTGAGGTTTCTCCTCTAATCAGTACTTTCTGTTTTCTACATGTTAACCACTCCCTAATCCATGTGCATGCATTTCCTTGAATCCCTACTGCGTTCAGTTTGAGAATTAATCTCTTATGCGGGACTTTGTCAAAAGCTTTCTGAAAATCTAAAAAACCATGTTGTATGCTTTGCAATTATCCATTTTCAATGTTAGTCCTCAAAAACTCAAGCAGGTTAGTTAGACACGATCTCCCTTTCCTAAAACCATGCTGACTGTCTCCCAGGATATTGTTACCATGTAGGTAATTTTCCATTTTGGATCTTATTATAGTTTCCATAAGTTTACATATAATAGAAGTCAGGCTTATTGGTCTGTAGTTACCTGTTCGGTTTTGTCTCCCTTTTGTGGATCGGTATTACGTTTGCTATTTTCCAGTCTGTCGGTACAACCCCTGTGTCAAGAGACTGTTGCATGATCTTGGTTAGCGGTTTGTAAATAACTTCTTTCATTTCTTTGAGTACTATTGGGAGGATCTCATCTGGCCCAGGGATTTGTTTATTTTAAGAGCTCCTAGTCCCTTTAACACTTCTGCCTCTGTTATGCTAAAGTTATTTAAAATTGGATAGGAACAGGTCGACATGTGGGGTATGTTGTCCGTGTCCTCCTTTTTAAAAACCTGTGAAAAGTAGTCATTTAGTATATTTGCTATTTTTTTCTTCAACTATGATTTTGCCATTTGTGTCTCTTAGACATTTAACCTCCTTTTGAATGTTCTCTTGCTGTTATAATATTGGAAAAACATTTTGGAATTGGTTTTAGCCCCTTAGCAGTATTGATTTCTATCTCTCTCTTGGCCTTTCTAGCTTCCTTTTTGACTTGTGTTTGCAGTTCCAAGTACTCTTTCTGTGTACTTTGTTTTAGGTCCCTTTTAAGCGCTCCGTAAAGTGCCTTTTTCGCTGAATATTTTTTAATTGATCTATTAAACCATTTTGGCCATTTTGTTTTATATTTAGATTTGTCTACTTTTGGGATGTAATTGTTTTGCACATCTAGTACTACATTTTAAAAAACAGCCATCCTTTTCTGTGGATGTCTTCTCTATTTTACTCCAATCTACTTCTGTTAGTCTCTGTTTCATACCTTCATAGTTTGCTTTTCTAAAATTTTAAACCTTAGCTTTAGTCATTACTACTTGTCCTTAGCTTTAGTCATTACTACTTGTCCGTCTCCCTGTTGATTACATTATTCTTATAGGCTACAGTGATCACGCTACTGAAAAAGTTTTCTTCTGCATCCAGTTGCTTTCCTGCTCGTGACAGTGTGGGATTCCCCCCTCCCCCACTCTCCTCATGTGATTCTCTGTGTTTTCCTGTCTTAACCACCTGTCCAGGACCCCCACTTTGTAGATTCTCAGAGCCAGCGTCAATTAAAGTGATTTACACAGTTATTCTAGGCGAGCTTTCGTCTCCTATAAATTTTTCCACTTGTCACATGTTGGAAAGTTATTGCCATCTAGGCAGTGGGACTATTATCTTAGCGATTATCTGCCTGATAGTATATAGATGACAATAGAGACCGAAGTGCTCCATGTTTGACCCCGGAGACTGTATCTTTCTCCGATCCCCTAGATCAGATGTTGTAGTCTGCTGGGGAGGTAAGGCCCTTTCAGTTCTTGATTTGCTGACGATGTAACCAGACTCATTGCTCCACGCGTGCAAGGGAGAAGGTCAAGTGAGCTGTGAGACGAGAGGTCTAAAGTGTCCTTCCTGCGAGCATCTGTCTGTCTGTCTGCCTTGCTGTCTTATTTTGAACAAGTGCAAAAGAGCAGGAAAAAGGTATATTATTTGTCATGAAAAGCAATACCAACTATGATATAATACTACTGTATGGATTTTTATTTGAAAATAAGTCATTTATAAGATTTCCTATTTAATATTACAACAAATAATTAAAACAATTCATCTCCAGACACTTTTATGTAATTCCTAGTAGTCATCCTTCATCATCAATTATTTAATTTAATTATTACGTAATAATGAATTATTCTTTCAGTCTCTGGGTATCTGTCTGTAGGTGTGTCTCTGTGCGGGTCTGATTTTTGTGTGAATCCATCTGTATGCATGTCTCTCTGTGTGTAAGTGTCTGTGTGTGCGTGCATGTGCGTGTGCATGTTCGTGCATGTGCGTGATGTGTGTGTGTGTGTGTGTGCATGTTTGTGTGTGTGTGTGTGTGTGTGTGTGTGTGTGTGTGTGTGTGTGTGTGTGTGTGTGTGTGTGTGTGTGTGTGTGTGTGTGTGTGTGTGTGTGTGTGTGTGTGCATGTTTGTGTGTGTGTGTGTGTGTGTGTGTGTGTGTAAGTGTGTGTGTGTGTGTGTGTGTGTGTGTGTGTGTGTGTGTGTGTGTGTGTGTGTGTGTGTGTGTGTGTGTGTGTGTGTGTGTATGTGTTTGTGCGTGTTCTTGGCAGGGGCACCCAGTCTCAAATTTCTCCATCTCAGAGGCTTGCGGTTAAAATTAGCTACAGTGAGTCTTGAGACGACAAGCCGCAGGCTGAAAATTATACAAGTTCAGCACAATCTGCATATCCTACACTTAACACTTCTGTTGCCTGTGTAAAGGTCTTTAACATAGCCTGGGCCTACAGTATTATATCTACAAGCCCCCTATCTAGCCCTGCTCCATCTACCTGCTCCTAATTATAACAGCTCCATTAACCCAAGCATGGACCTGCACTATTTACCCAAGCATGGATCTGCTACATCTACCCAAGCACGGACCTGCACTATCTACCCAAGCATGGACCTGCTCCATTAACCCAAGCATGGACCTGCTACATCTACCCAAGCATGGACCTGCACTATCTACCCAAGCATGGACCTGCTCCATTAACCCAAGCATGGACCTGCTCCATCTACCCAAGCATGGACCTGCTACATCTACCTAAGCATGGACCTGCTACATCTACCCAAGCATGGACATGCACTATCTACCCAAGCATGGACCTGCACTATCGACCCAAGCATGGACCTGCTCCATCTACCCAAGCATGGATCTGCTTCATTAGCAGATCCATAAAATTATCAGAAATGGCAACTTATTTAACAAATCTTGCACATTACAGATTCTCTTACCACTCTGCTTCTCGCTGCCTGTGTTGGACTGTCTCGCTGTCTGTCTATGGCACTATAGTACTGTGCTGTACTGCAACAGATTACTAGCAGTGTGATAACACGCTTGAGCTAAAACAAATGTTCCTGCTAATGCATTCATCAGTGCTATGGGTTTGATGCAAGGCTGTGTTTTGCAGCTCATCGAAGGCAAATGCCCATTAAAAGGAGTCACACCAGTCTAACAATACTAAATGAACAAGATGTAACCTAAAGCAGTACATGAAGGGCTTCTTCCAGTAAGTAAAGCAGTTCCCTGCTAGATTTATACTGTTCTGTATGTTTTACCCCACTGAAAGTTTCCCATAGTAAAAGCATAGTATAATAAAGCATTGCAAAAACATGGCAAAGCATAAGTAAGCATTGTAAAGAATAGCAATGTATGGTAAAGCATAGTTAAAAGATGGCAAACCAGGTAAACTATGGTAAATGCATGAGGGAAACTGCAACAATCCTGTGGTAAACTTCTATAATGTAAGAGATTCATCTTAGAAGATCTGTCTTTGAACTTTGGGCCCTTCTAGTCATACGTCAGAGTCTATGATTGAGTGTTTACAGTTAGCAGTGAACTGCCTGAGGAATTGCAAGCTCCACTCAAGTAGAAACAGATACATTACACTGTTGAAAGAAGCAGTCTACTCGGCTTTCTTAGTCTCTTATAGTTTTTATATTAGCTTTTTTTTTTTTTTAAACTGAATTCTAAACTCTGTTTTGCTTTCATTTCTATACACATGTATTGTATTTATATTTTCTTCTGTTTTGTCCTGTACAGTGCTTTGATACACTTTTTGTTTCCAGTGTCTCCAAGTGCGTACTCATCTGTAGTGATGCACTGAAGCACCCTGAACCGCTCTATTCAAACACCAGCCCACCTGGCTCTCACAGGGCTATTGCAACACTGAGCACGAATACAGGGGGAAGGAACACAACATGGTGTTCCTCCTGCCTTTGCAGGAAAAACACCGGCTTCACAGTTCATGTCTTTTATAAATATGCTCAATACATGATCAATGGGCTTGCTTAACTCCAAAGAACGCTTGAAGTCTCAGTTCACAACTTTCACTTGGGTGCTTTGGTCAAAGAGGAATAGTAGATGTTACAAGAAGAAGACCAGCACTCACTTCACAAAAAAGATGACTTTATTTAATTCTTCATTTGAATTTTTTTTTTTTCTTAAACGGCAGACCAGCAAGCACAAACGTGTTGCAGCTACAGAATTTAAAATGAAGAAATAAAGTCATCTTTTTTTCAAAGAAGCGAAGTGAGTGCTGGTCTTCTTCTTGTAACGTCTTTTATAAATATCATGCTGAGTGTCTGAAAATCAAAGGGCCAGTGGAAAAACAGTCTTTACTCAGAGCACTGTATAGAAATTACATAACAGCAGTGAAAAGGTACCCAGTGCCACCACTTGACTAATAAATGAAAGCTTTGATGACCACAAGTAATGCCAAGAGCAATAAAGAGGCAGGTTTCATTCTGAAAAGGAGTGAGGCGGTCGACTTGGAAACGGAATGCAGAACTCGCTACTCTCTGGAAGTGATGCAGCTCACTAGCTCCTCTTAGTGTCAGCTATCGGGATAGCAGGTAGACTTGCTCTGCTCTGCACTCTGGGGAGGGAGCTGTGATTGAATTTCCCCTTCTCAGCAGTTCAGGGAACAGTGAAAGTGTGAGACTGTGAGCCAGTGCGTGTGGCTCAGAGGACTCGCATACCACACATGCTCGGAGCTTAAGCCAGCAGATGTGCTGTTAAAATGACTAACAGGTGCATAATGACTCAATCCTACAAAGAGCGAGGAAGAGTAACCTGATCTCTTACAGGCGTGTACTGTATGTATAAACCTCGCCACCACAGTGTAGCTAGAACCAGTCCTCCCTGCTGTAAGTCTTAGTAATACAAGACGACTGTAGCTTCACTGCCTTGTACAGGCCAGTACCCTTATACAAGTTTACCACGTATTGTTGCAGTTGTCCCCCATGTTTTCCCCATGGTTAAACTATGCATGTATACCCTTGTTTGCCGTGTTTATCAATCTGCTTTACCATACCTCACTCTTCTTTACAATGCTTACCCATGCTTTATCTGAACTGAAGAGCAGCTCCTGAACTCTGGTGAGCCCAGGAAACATGACTCACCCGACTGCATGACATCCAACTGCATGACACCTGACTGTATCTCACCTGACTGCATGACCCCGACTGTATGACTCATTCACTGCATGACTCACTCAATGCATGACTCAACTGACTTTATGACTCACTCACTGTCTGACTCACTCACTGCATGACTCTCTCAATGCACGACTCACCTGACTGTCTGACTCACTCACTGCATGACTCACTCAATGCATGACTCACCTGACTGTGTGACTCACTCACTGCATGACTCACCTGACTGTGTGACTCACTCACTGTCTGACTCACTCACTGTCTGACTCACTCACTGCATGACTCACTCAATGCATGACTCACCTGACTGTATGACTCACTCACTGTCTGACTCATTCAATGCATGACTCACTCACTGCATGACTCACTCACTGTCTGACTCACTCACTGCATGACTCACTCAATGCATGACTCACCTGACTGCATGACTCACTCACTGTCTGTCTCACTCACTGCATGACTCGATCACTCACTGTAAATTATTGAGACTATCACTCTGGATACATGAGGTCTTGCTCTGTCCATCTATCCATCCATATGTCACGCTTACATTATTACTGATGTCTGGAAAACCCTTTGCATGTGTGATAAAACTTGGTAAGGACATTCTTTAGTAAAAGCACAAGAGTCTTGGTATATACTGTGTACAAGTGGAGGCTCCTTAAGGGAGGCAAGGGAGATAGTGCCTTCTTCATTTCAAAGTGAACACAAAAAATGATATATATATATATAGTTGTGTAGCATTATAATATAATAATGTTAAATAAAACAAAAACAAAAATGGTCTAAAATGCAAGACAATGCATGTTTGTCTCTTTCTCCTGCCTTAACAACTTTGCTTTGAAAATATTGTATGCAAAGTATGTTGTTGATGTGGTCTTCAACTCTAAATGCTGTATTCATGTTGTATACAGTGCATTTTAAACATACGCTGGCAGCGTGTAACAGTTACGTTTATTAGAATAAACTATGATGGGCTCCTGGTTTCTTTTCTCTGTTGGCTAGTGGGGAAAATGCACTTAACAGCTGAATTGGAGTAAAACTTGTTAAGACTGCACTGTAGATGTCTTGATCATCTACCCCTCCTACTGCTATGACTGGACTTGCCTGACCTAAGTATCTTACTGGATCCTCAGCTGATGCACTATCCTTGCACTATTGCACTACTAATATGTCATTGTAGATATAAGGTGTTGTAATCCTAACGTGTTGCATCCTAGTTCATATTGCATTTTAGTAGTATACTGTATTTAAACAGTAATCTTGCATTGTAACCCTGTGCAGCACTGCCCAGTAACACCTACAAGTCACCTTGGATAAAGGCATCTGCCAAATAAATAAATAAATAATAATACTAGTTTTGTGAGTCAGAATGCAATAATATGATTCTACTGTTGCTGGGGGTTTAATGGGACCAGAGTTAAACAAACATGCACACTTATATATTATGCCCCAAAGTATTTCATTGCACCCCAAGATCAAAGTTTCGGTCTGCAAGAATCTTCATCAGGACAAAGAACATAACAAACACCACAGTATATATACAATTGGTTAAATCATTATAGCCAATAACTATATGAGTAAAAGATAATAGCATCAATTAACAAATTCCTCAAAAAAAGCCAATTACATCGTAGCCAATTACGTAAAACGTCCCTTTAAGTATCTAAATTAGCAAATCATCTCCACATACATCAAACAAATTGTGTGAAGACATTATAACAAGCATATATGTTTTAAAAAAATAAGTCTACACAATTATACTTATATAGCAACAATTGTTACGAAGTAAAAAAAAAATCAAGCAGTTTATACACAATCCAAAAAGTACAGGATGACTGTTAATTATTATTCTGTGTCGAGATTTCCTCCTCTACGAGGGAAATGTACTCTTTCAATACCAATATTCTTTAGAGAGGATATATAATGGTTTTCTTTTAGGAAATGTACAGCTACAGGATTTATCATATCCTTTGTCCTAATGCTACTCCTATGTTCACTAATTCTGGTCTTTAAACATCTCTTTGTTTTCCCGACATACACTAAACCACATGGACATAAGCATATAGATGACATTAACTATTGATGTACCTACCAGTAACCGAATGGCTAAAGAAGATACATTTGTAAGTAAAATGGCACTGTGCATATTGACCACATGTATAGTTACCATCAGGGATTTCGTTGAGGAATGCTCTGTGTGCAATAGGAGGTAAATCTGACTTAACTAAAGATCCTTTAAGTTAGGTGGTCTTTTAAAGACCAAACAAGGTGGTTCCTTAAACACTTTACTAAATGACCCCCAAGCCCTCTGCCTTTTTCCTGCCTCCCCATTTTTGTGAGTACCGCTCTAACAGTTATACATGGAAGAATGGGCGTACAGTAGGTCACGGTAATCTGTTTCTTTATACTGAGAGCTTTCAATTTGTATTTACAGCAGTGGCAGATATGCTTATGTTCCTGAACAAACACTACAGCAAGGCAATAAAAATACATCTTGGCAGACAATTCGACAGAATGTGGTAAAAGTACAAAGGTGAAATCAGATTCTGAGGTCGGCAGATTTATGTCAATAAATGACTATAAAGAGAGAGAGAGTTACTGATACTCTGTCAACATTGTAACAGCTTTTAAAGGCATGCCATTCTGACTCATGTAACAGGCTGTTTTAAATGAGGCTGATCACAGTGCACTTCCCAAAGGTTAAAAAAAAGCATGAGGAGAAATAGTTTAACAGCCTGCAGATTCTGAACCATATTTGAACTCCCTGTTACAGTGCCTATAAACAGCCCCCACACTACCCACCCTCACAAAATGATTGGGTGAGTCATTGCATGACTCAAGCTAGCCAATGAGTTTGCTCCCACACAAGTTTCCAATAGTTCTTTATGTCTGGTCAAATGCCAATAGCATTGCAACCTGTCTGGCTCCAGGTAACTGAAAAACAACTGGTTGTTTTTAAACACAGTTTTGTTACAGCAATCTGGCATGTGTGTTTAATTCCCCTACTCTGATATGAAGAAGTCGTATACAAATCTTTCAAGATTTAATAACCACAACAAATTCATAGATGAAAACAAATATTGCGTCCGTACAGTCTGCCAATGGTAGCAGGCTCTCTTTCTACGACTCCAGTATCGTTGTGTTGCAGTCATGATTGCGAGTGAAATGGAGAGCATTGACATTACATTAGCTCTTGTTCCCTATTTGCTTAACCACGGTTACAATTTAAAAGAAGGGGAAGTGTTTGCGTAATGTTCTGTCAATGTTATCTTTTCGCATTCTCACTCTAAAGACCGTTTAAACCCGTATTTTGCAAGGCTGATAATGCAAATTAAAGCGTGCAACTTCAAATTGGATTTTCTGTTTCCTTTTTTTTTAAATGTGTTAAATTGTTGCACAAAATACACCCAAGCAAGACAGCGACCACAACGAACGACTTTTTCAAGCAGATGCTTTTCACAACCACCGCAGTGCCCTCCTGCTTTGTGCAACTTTCACTTCCCGAATTGTTTTTGAAGCAGAGTCGCACAGACGCACTGCTTTGTGCATTTCAGCAACTGTTGTCTTAATTACTTAACTGCTGTAGCTTGCTCTCTTGTTTTGCTGTCAGAAAGATGTCTCTTCCTCGACAACTTCGAGATGAAAGGTGAGCGTGAGTGTGTGGGGCGTGTGGTCTACCGCGTATACTCGTTACAGTTTATGTATGTATGTATGTATGCATGTATGTATGTATGTATTTATAATACTTTTACATTTAAGGCTCAGTTTTTGTAAAGAACTCAGCGAACTCTAAAACAAATTCAGCACATTCACTTTCAGGTTTTTATTGTTAAGTACACCCACTGAAGCTGGAACAGACACACCGAACATAATAATAATAATAATAATAATAATAATAATAATAATAATAATAATAATAATAATTGAAAGAAATCATGGCAACGAACCATCTCAACCGTGTTACAGTTTACTGTGATATCAGGTGCTACAAGTGTAGTAACTAAAGGTTCCCACCTCTAACTTACAAAAATCGGGGACACCAAAGTCATTTCGTACAAAAATAAATAAATAAATAAATAAAAAATCTTATACTTTGACATTTAATGTCCCGGGGAGTCTTACAGATTTCCTAGGACAGCTGCCTCAAAAAGAGAACAAACCAGGCAAAACCAGAACAGGTGGTAACCCCAGTCGTAACACACACACACACACACACACACACACACACACACACACACACACACACACACACACACACACACACACACACACACACACACAGAGTGTACACGGTGAAGATATCACTGCGCCATGTAAGTGTTTCAATGCAGAGGTCATAGATCATAAAATGCCAGTTCAATGAATAAACAAAACGTGGCAGGATTTCAGGCACACTAAATAAATAAATACAATTACAGGAAATGCAGAACTTTTTTTTTTCTTTTTACCCTTAAAAGGTCTAGATGGAAATTTTGCCTACAAGTGATGGCAAAGCATGCAATATTTCCCATGACAGTTGTTTTACCTTGAATGGAACTACCATAGTGGTATATTGACAGTAATAAACTTGTCTGTCGTCACAGTCTAATTTTTTCCCCAATGTGTATCAAATCCTAAGTAGGCCCACTTGTAGAATTTTGCTCATATACAGTGGCTCTCAAAAGTATTTACCCCCCTTGGACTTTTCCAAATTTTATTGTGTTACAACATGGAATCCAAATGGATTTAATTAGGAGTTTTGCCACTGATAAACACAAAAAGTCCATAATGTCAAAGTGAAAAATAAAATCTACAAATTGTTCTAAATTAATTACAAGTACAAATCAGAAAATAATTGATTGCATAAGTATTCACCCCTTGAGTCAATATTTGGTAGAGGCACCTTTGGCAGCAATTACAGCCATGAGTCTATTTGGATAAGTCTCTACCAGCTTTGCACATCTGGACACTGCAATTTGTGCCCATTCTTCTTTACAAAATTGCTCAAGCTCCGTCAAGTTGGATGGGGACCTTTGGTGAACAGCTATTTTCAACTCTTTCCACATATTCTCAATTGGATTGAGGTCCGGGCCACTCCAGGACATTGACCTTTTGTTTTGGCTGTGTGTGGCTTTGGCTGTATGTTTGGGGTCATTGTCCTGCTGGAAGATGAATCTTCTCCCAAGTCCCAGGTCTCTTGCAGACTTCAGCAGGTTTTCCTCCAGGATTTCTCTGTACTTTGCTACATCCATTTTGCCCTCTATCTTCACGAGCTTTCCAGGCCCTGACGCAGAGAAGCATCCCTATAGCATGATGCTGCCACCACCATGCTTCACGGTAGGGATAGTGTTCTCAGGATGATGTGCAGTGGTAGGCTTGCGCCAAACATAGCGCTTAGCATTCCATCTCAGCCGTGGAAGACTGTAACTCCTTTACAGTTGCCATAGGCCTCTTGGTGGCCTCCCTGACTAGTGCCCTTCTCGCCCGGATACTCAGTTTTTGAGGATGGCCTGTTCTAGACAGATTCACAGTTGTGCCATATTCTCTCCATTTCTTAATAATGGACTTTACTGTGCTCCGGGGATATTCAATGCCTTGGAAATGTTATTATATCCTACCCCTGATTGGTGCTTTTGAAGAACCTTATTCCGGATTTGCTTTGAATGTTCCTTCGTCTTCATGATGTAGTTTTTGTTAGGAAATGCACTAACCAACTGTGGGACCTCCCAGAGACATGTGTATTTAACCTTAAATCATGTGAAACACCTTAATTGCACACAGGTGGACTCCATTCAACTCATTATGTGACTTATAAAGACAATTGGTTGCACCAGAGCTTATGTAGGTGTGTCATAGCAAAGGGGTGAATACTTATGCAATCAATTATTTTCTGTTTTATATTTGTAATGAATTTAATTAATTAATTTGTAGATTTTATTTTTCACTTTGACATTATGGACTTTTTTTGTGTTGATCAGTGGCAAAAACTCCTAATTAAATCCATTTTGATTCCATGTCGTAACACAATAAAATGTGGAAAAGTCCAAGGGGTGAATACTTTTGAGCCACTGTAGGTAATTTTTCCAAATCATTTTTTAATGTGAGCGCCATCTTTAAATCAGTCCCCAGTATGCTGTTTAGCAGATTTGAAATCTTTCCGGTCACAAGGTAGTCAGACCTTGTTTTTGTAAGACTGGTTCAGAACAACTGTAACACTTCTCTGGCTCACTTTACTTTATGTAAGAACTGCGAGAAACAATTCTAAACAAGCCCTCCCCACAGTTTCACTCATTGTAGCGAGACAGTGTGAGCTGAGAGAGCGGAGCCATTGTAGACCAATGCAGCCACCGCTTAAACAGGTTCAACTGAGGTTTATACCTGAAATCCTGAGAGAAGGATCTTGTGAAAAGTCATTGCACTATATCATACAATACCGATTTCATTTATATAGCGCCTTTCATGTGCAAGCATCCCAAGGCACTTTACAAAAAAAGCAAGCCAAAAGAGTATTCTCTTCATCAACCTTGTCCTCTTTTTAATGACATTGACAATGGACTAAATCACTGTTGGTAACAGTTATAAAACAAATAGAGCTGGATTTTTAACATGTGTATTAATAATAAAGCATTATATAATAGTTATAGGACTGTGTGGTGGTTATATCAGCACTCATAGTGTTAAGTGGACCGCAGATTTCAGCCGTGGTCTGTTCTCTTCTACTCGTGCCGATATTACCAGAACACAGACGTTCACGTCCTCCAACCCTCCTGTGTGTACTCTCAACAACGTCCATTATAATCCTTCCATGTCTAGTTTAGTTCCATTTGCAGAGAACTCTGCATAGGTGAATCTGTAAATATTTAATGAGCTTTTAGTTCTGTTTTTAAGTTTTTACCTGCCGTATATTGTAAAAGTAAGGCACCAAAGTGTGCTCTCTGGCGCTGTGCCCTGAAAGAGTCACATTGTGTTTCTTGTTTCTCTGCAGTGACTTCGATCAGCTGCCCAATAACATTCCCATCTCTGCTGCCATTGCAGACATCGAAGAGAGGACAGGATTCTCTGCCTACTATGTGAGTCTCGCACGTTAATAGTCACTACTTTGTACAGCAGCAGCTAGTGTACCTGAAACCTACAAGTGATCACTTTTCCTTTGTTTTTCTGGCAATGCCAGCCTGTGCACTGTGCTGGCTTTTATGTAATGGGCAGTGAAAGGAAGTTTACAACAGGTAGCAAGCACTTTTACAATACATGGAATAGCCTACTATGTGAAGCACAGCGATCCGTCACAGTATCCGACTGCGGTGGGACCAGAGTAGGGCAGATATGTAAAAAGTCTATAAATGAATCCTGTTTTAAATACTATTATACACAGCTGTAACAATTACTATAGTCACACAATTATTGTTTTGAGATTCAGCTTTTATTAGGGAGCTCCCTAAATCTCTTGTTTAGAAAGATTCAGGGTATTAATGCTTGCTGCCAAGTGGGTGTGTGCATTCGCTGCTGAGTGACAGGCAGGAGATCGAGACAGAGGTTGAAGTTGATACGCCCTGCAGGATTTATTTACATATCAACACACTGAACAGCTCACGTGACACTACCAGCAATGAGTACATACAACACAGTGTATGAAAACTTTGCTGGGATCTACAGTCTGAACTAATCTCTGTTCAATAATAAACTAACGTTGCTGAAGAGGTTGATCATGGCGGATAAACGGTTAGCATGGATATGTGACGGGCGGATGGTTGGCTGTAGTAAGATCTAACACACTGGCAACATTTAAAAGATTAGATTCTGTGCTTTTAAATTAGATTCCCCTAGTTGGGCAGAATGGTGTGCTAACAAAGGATGAGTCTTGATGGGCGAATGGCCTTTTCTCATTCCCAAAATTGTGTCCTTATGTTCAGTGTTATGTGATGCACAGTTGTTACGGATTCTATCCCCTGTCAGAGATGAGGTTAAAAGCTCAAACCAGGAATGCAGAAGACACTGCTGAGGTGAAATGATAAAGGAAGTACCTGAGAATAAGGCAGAGAAACTAAGAGTACTACCAGATATTATGGTTTAAAATGAAACAAAAAATGATGTTTGCTATAAAATGTGTTTCTTTCAAAACTGCACAGTTGAGACCTATTTAGCTAAGAGAAGTGCAAAACAGGGAAGAGGATTGAAAATATTGTGTTGGGTACAATTACTTTAATGTACAGCTATGGACAGGTTTAGCATCACCTAAATCTTAGGCTTGAGACATAATTAAAAAATATATATATATACATGAACATAATTTAGATATTTTATTTAGCATCATGTAATAACAAAACTACAAAATGATATTGCAAAAGACTGCCAGAAGCCATACTAGCAGTACAGTATTTCATGTTAGATTTCGAAATGTCACATTTTTTAATTTGGCAGTTTTCCGTAAAGTATATGGAAGACAGCAAGCGGTGTGTAATTCAATATGTTAACGTAACATAATTCAGCAGGTTTCATTCGACATTATGAAGCATCATTAGTTTATTCTATAGGGTGATGCTAAACTTTTGGCTGTATTAGATGGAGTGCAGTTTCCCTTGCAGTTCATTGCAGGGGTACTGATGTGGAGGTCACACATGCTTGGAGCAGTTTCTCTGCATCGGTTCTTCTCTCTGCAGGAGTTTGTCATTGAGGTGAAAACCAAAGGAGCGAGCAAGTACTTAATATACCGGCGCTACAGAAGATTCTTCACCTTCAATGAGAAACTGCAGGAGAGATTCTCCGCTGAGAACCAGACAGGACCCTATACTTGTCTGCTCCCCTTTTCCAGGTAACCACTTGGGCTTCAGCAGCGCCCCTATATGTATTTTCTGTGCTAGTACCAACATTGTGCACTCTGCATTGTCTAGATAAGCTAGAACAAAAAAGTAGTAAAAGCATAGTAAAGTGTAGTAAAGCACAGAGAAAGCATGACAAAGCACAGGAGTCACAGGAAAGCACAGAGATGTACAGTAAAGCATATGGAAAATACAAACTATGGTAAATGAACCCTTATACAAGTTTCCCACAATAAAAACACAGCAAATTGTAATAAAGCACAGTAAAAGCACATTAAATCATAGGTAAGCACAGCTAAACACAGGGAGGTATGGTAACGCAAACTAAAAACGTGGCAAACCATGGAAACTATGGTAAATCCATAGTTTCTGCGGACAAAGTGTGGAACATTTTCAACTTTTCTGTGCAAATTTACCGTGGTAAACTATACTCCCAAGTCATATGGCAAATGGTCTCCCTGCGTCCGCCACCCGTCCGCTCCAGCTCATCCAGAACTCCGCTGCTCACCTGGTGTTCTCTCTGCCTTGCTCCTCCCACGCAACTCCACTACTCCGCTCACTCCACTGGCTCCCGATCACCGCCGCATCCAGTTCAAGACTCTTGTACTAGCCTACAGATGCCTTGACCAGATTGCACCCAGCTACCTCCAGACCCTCATCTCTCCCTACACCCCCACTCGACCTCTCCACTCTGCCTGCACTAGAAGACTGGCTCTACCTCCTCTACGCTCCCCTGCCTCCAGAGCCCGGTCCTTTTCCACCCTCGCCACGCAGTGGTGGAATGACCTTCCTACAGATGTCAGGACTGCCCACTCCTGACCACATTCCGAGCCTCCTCAAGACTCACTTCTTCAGAAAGCACCTGTAGAACTCCTCTGTTTTTCCCCGGGACACTTATCACCCTTCCTTAAATGCACTTTACTTGCTTTTATCTGCCCCCTATTTTACTGCATTTAATCCTGTACTTTAGAGTACTGTAATCTGCCTAGTGTTATTTAATCTGTAGTATTTTGTATTTAATTATATCCTGATGTAACTATCACTGACACTGTTATCTGCTGTATTATTGAATCGTATTTTGTCATACTTGTACTTGCTTGAACCAAAGTCATTGTATTTATCTTGCTCTTAATTGTATTATTACTTGTACTGTGATTTCTTGAAATGTATTTGTTTACGACTGTAAGTCGTCCTGGATAAGGGGTCTGCTAAGAAATAATAATAATAATAATAATAATAATAATAATAATAATAATAATAATAATAATAATAATAATATCATTGCAGGTTAGTTGAACATTGTAACTCGAAAACAAATGTAATGGTTGTCATGGCAACCATAGGCTAAATCACTTTTGGGGAATTCCTTCGAAAATTTCACCAGCACAGAGGGAGGTTGCTCAGAGAGTATAAGAGCCTCCTTTCTCTTCTCTGCTCCACCAGCACGGAGCAAGCTTGTTCAAACATTTTGAAAAGCGAAACTGCCTTCATACTACTGCCTTTTATGAAGAACAACTGAAAATGCAAAACAGATGTCTGGATGGATCCTGCCTTTTGGGGAAATACGTTTTTAATATACGTGTTTTCGGTTTAGTTTTGGAAATTTAAACGTACAAAGTGATACATGTTACAGCGCTAACTAGGATTTCGAATCCTTTTTCTTACCTTTACATTCGTGCTTTTTGTTGAAAGCAACCAGAATTGAGTGGTCTGAAGTGCGCTTCACTGTACTAGCTTTTGAATTGCAAAGGAGGTTGGAAAACGAAATAGGTGATCAAAGATGCTTTCAATGGTCTGTTTTTAAATGGGGGTGATTAATAATTGCATGTTTGCCAGCAGGGGCACCAATGTATTAATTCTCTCTTTTTCTTTTCTTTTTCCACCTTTTTGAACTTTTAAAGAACTTTAAAGGAGTGTAACCATCTTTAAAATCCATTCTTTTACAGCTTATTAGCTTTATTACTTTTATCACTGGCCCTCCCTTTAATGGAGTGCTGACCAAGACTTTCACTATTTCAACATTGCAGATGTGTAAGTAGGTCTAGTAAACTCAACACACCAGTTATCTAGACCTGGTAGTGGGTATTCCCCTATATAATTTCACTAAGAACTATTCACTTCCTTTTAGTAGGGTTGTCTTTTTGTTAAGTTACTTCATTATTTATTTATTTTACTGAAATGCTTCTGCAAAGATTTCAATACAATGGTGTGCTGCTGCAGTTCTCTAAGGCAGCTGAGTTGATGGCGGTGTGTTTTTTCAGGGAAGGTTTTCATGGGAAATAAGAAGGAGATTGCTGAGAAGAGAATCCCAGAGCTCAACTCGTACATGAAGGTCAGTGTGTTACACAGAGCGTACAGTACATACAGCTAACACAACCATGCCACTTAATCGTGTCTAAAATGTATTAACAGCACTGCGTAGATCTCACATGTTCCTGTATGAAAGCGGCATGCATTATGGTAAACACGTATTCGATTTTTAATGGTATTTTCTCATGGCGTTTGGAAACAATCAAACCGACGAACAGCTCTTCAACTCTGGTCAATGCCGAAATGAACCTATACTTTTGCAACCATTGTGTAATACACTGTCTGCCATTGAAGATCATTTAGGATATAGTTAGCACAGTGTGGTCCCATTCTACCAGCATCACCCTGTTGTAGCTGCCCTATACTTGTGCTACCATTGCTTCTTGGTATAATACAGAACCATTGCAATTGTAGTGCCACTACGTGCCAGTCTGCATTACCATTGTAGTCCCACTGTCTTTCTGTCTGTCTGCCATTGCAGATCATTTGGGAAGGGTATACATGTCTTTGTGGTCCAGTGGTTAAAGAAAGGGGCTTGTTACCAGGAGGTTCCCAGTTCAATCCCAACTCAGCCACTGACTCACTGTGTATGACCCTGAGCAAGTCACTTAACCTCCTTGTGCTCCGTCCTTTGGATGAGACGTAAAACCGAGGTCCTATTGTAAGTGACTCTGCAGCAGTTGTCGATGATGCATAGTTCACCCCCTAGTCTCTGTAAGTCGCTTTGGATAAAAGCGTCTGGTAATGCTAAATTCAGACAAAACAGAATTGATGATATTGGGACCTCAGGAACAATACAAGAATATGCACTCATCTGATTTTGTCTTTGTACAGATTTTAGAGCAAAAAAAAACAACTTAGGTGACATTTTTGACCTAGACATATGATGCATACATTAAAAATGTAAAACAAATAAATAGTAATAATTCATTTAAGAAACATTGCCACATTGAGAGGTATTTTTTCCAGATAGGATGCTGAGCGATTGATGCATGCTTTTATATCATCAAGAATTAATTATTGTAATGGTATTTTAATTGGTATTGGTAGCTATGTGATATCTCATCTGCAACTTGTACAGAATGCTGCTGTAAGAGTTTTAACTGGGACTAAGAGACGAGATCATGTCACTCTTGTGCTGGCATCTCTACACTGGCTTCCTGTCTGATTTGGGATGGATTTTAAGGTGTTTTTATTAACCTATAAGGATCTAAATGGCTTTGCTCCACCTTACCTTAAAGATCTTTGAGCACTGTAAGTCCCCAATTGGTCACTCTGATCTGAGGATGCCAGGTTACTTTCTATATCCATTATTTAGAAAAAAGACTCAGGTGGTAGATGCTTCTGCCACATTGCATCGAAATTATGGAATGAGCTTCCCAGTACTGCAAGTCACTCGGTTGATATTTTAAAATCTCAATTAAAAATACATTTTCAAGTCTGGTGTATCCAGTGATCTAAAATGATATTCTCTCATCTCTATATGGCATATTTAACTATTTTTACTATTTAGCATTATTTGACTGTTGTATTTATTTTAAATACTTGTAAATATTTCAAGGGTATTGTTCTTGTTATTAATACAATTACTGTTGTTACTTTGTTTTCTTTTTCTTCATGTGAAGTGCTTTGTGGCGGCCCTCGTTAAAGGCTATACAAAAATAAAGATTGATTGATTGATTGAAATGACTAATTAATAATAATGTAGTTAGCATATTGTGGTCCCATTGTACCAATGGCAGCTTCATCCCATTGTAATTGCGCTATACCTTTGCTCCCATTGTGTGATACAAAACCATAGCATGGCCATTGTAGTGCCACTGTCTGTTTGCATTGCCACTGAAGATCAATTGTACATGGCAGTGAAGTAGCAGACAGATAAATGACCTTCTCCTCTTTTCTTGCTGCATCCAATTATCTTATTGTTTGAATCTACAGGCTTCTATAAATACCCAGCTGTTATTTTACAGAATCAGAGATGTTCCTCATAGACTTGTACCACACTTTTCTATAGAGGAATATAGATTTATAGGGTAGAGTTACATGTTCTCTGAAAGCTAACTGCTATTTAAAAATAGACGATTTCCTGAGTCTCGATAAGGTCTGCATTTTTCATTCTATCTTTCTCGTTCTAGTCTTAGAAGCATTGCCAAAGTTAATGCAGCAAATGTATATATATATATATATATATATATATATATATATATATATATATATATATATATATATATATATATATATATGAGGAGGCTGCAGTGTACAGTTCTGGGATTTCTTCTGTTTCTTTCTTCTTCCCAAACACAATTCTCATCCTTTGATCAAGAAACCCCTCCTCTTTCAGCTGCTAGGATATTTCTCTCTGGTTTCAGAGGATGAAATGTGTCTCAATCTCTCCACTTTTCCACAGCTGACAGAATTGGGCCTCTCTGGGCTCCAGTGTAAACAAATATGGGTTCCCTGAATATTTGTTCCCAGCAGCAAACATTTGTTAACCCTTACATGAATGTTTGTTATTGATCTTATTTGTATGTAAATGCTAGTAAATGGGAGCAATGTTTGCAGGCTGTTCTCATGTGTTATTGTAGGTGAGACTGGACCGGTCAGAGGGACTGGATGGTACAAGTCAGGTTCAGGGTCAGGGTCAGGGTCAGGGTTATGGAAAGTGGTCTTAAAATAAAGGTTTAGTTGAAAGTGCACGGATATGACCTGTATGCAAATAAATATTACTGTCTTAAAAAAATAAATAAGGGGTATAAATATTCCTGTATATTGGTTCCTAGGGGAATGGATATTAATTTCTAAGGGGAACAAATATTCTGTGACACGGGTTTGTGTTTTGTTCCAACTCAAGCTGCAGTTTGTGGGCTCTGCCAGTGTTTAGAGTATCCCTGTACAGGGGCCTATTACAGTCCTTTCATGTTTGAAGCTGTTCTTCACAGTGTGATCTGTACTGGCTCACCACTGCTTTCCCCTCCAGTTAACCCCGTATTAAATCAAAATGTCAACCAGGATAAGCTAGTGTATGGCTTTGGCCGTGCTGCAGACTTTGATTTAATACCGACCCTTGTCACTTAAGGTATAAGACCCTCTCTATAAGATAATTGAACCTGCCCAGTTGACCGCCTCTCATGGAATGTAAATATTTTCTCGCTAATGCAATTTCTCAGTCCCGCCGCTCTCCCTCCCGATCTTTTCTCTTTCCCTAGTTGTTGTATGAGCGAGACGTCTCAGGTTTTCATTATTGGACGATAATAAAATGTTAATTCATGGGTTGAAATATTCTTGTTGTAAAAGGTTTCTTATTTGTCAAGCTCATGTTCTGCTACGTCAAGCTTGTTGTTTGCAAAGTCTTCAATAACTTTATTGAGTCTTAAACACTCATTAGGGCAGAATTTAAAAACTAAAATAAAATTAAATGACAGAAGTTTGACTTTGAATTTTAGATTATTTTAGTATTTCTAAATGTTCTTGCAAGTCCATTCCCCTCTATCTGTCTTCCTCACTCCCTCCCCTACCCTCTCTCTGTTTGATGCTCCTGTGCTTTCCCAACTTGTCTCCCCTTTCCTCTCTCTCTCTTTCAGAAGCTCCTGTTCCTCCTACCTGTTCTCTGCTGAATTATTTTATCCTCCTCTCTCACTCTTTTACCCCTCTCTCACTCTCCCACCCCTCTCCCTAGCCCCCTCTCACCCTTCTCTGCCTCTGTGTTTTAGAAGCTCCTGTGCCTCCCCACCTGGGTCCTACTGGATGATTTGATCCGGATGTTTTTCTACCAGGACGAGTCCGACAGCAAGCAGGTCCCCGAGCCCTGCGCCGCTTGTCCCCACCCGGAGAGTGTGAGTGAACTGACCCCCACCCCACCCGCATAGTGTGAGTGAACCGCCCCCAACCCGCAGAGTGTGAGTGAACCGCTCCCCATCCCACCCGCAGAGTGTGAGTGAACCGCTCCCCATCCCACCCGCAGAGTGTGAGTGAACCGCTCCCCATCCCACCCGCAGAGTGTGAGTGAACCGCTCCCCATCCCACCCGCAGAGTGTGAGTGAACCGCCCCCCATCCCACCTGCAGAGTGTGAGTGAACCGCTCCCCATCCCACCCGCAGAGTGTGAGTGAACCGCTCCCCATCCCACCCGCAGAGTGTGAGTGAACTGCTCCCCCATCCCACCCGCAGAGTGTGAGTGAACCGCCCCCCAACCCGCAGAGTGTGAGTGAACCGCTCCCCATCCCACCCGCAGAGTGTGAGTGAACCGCTCCCCATCCCACCTGCATGAGTGTGAGTGAACCGCCCCCAACCCACCCAGAGAGTGTGAGTGAACCGCTCCCCATCCCACCCGCAGAGTGTGAGTGAACCTCCCCATCCCACCCGCAGAGTGTGAATGAACCGCCCCCAACCCGCAGAGTGTGAGTGAACCGCTCCCCATCCCACCCGCAGAGTGTGAGTGAACCGCCCCCCATCCCACCCGCAGAGTGTGAGTGAACCGCTCCCCATCCCACCCGAGAGTGTGAGTGAACCGCCCCCATCCCACCCGCAGAGTGTGAGTGAACCGCTCCCCATCCCACCGCAGAGTGTGAGTGAACCGCTCCCCATCCCACCCAGCAGAGTGTGAGTGAACCGCTCCCCATCCCACCCGCAGAGTGTGAGTGAACCGCTCCCATCCCACCCGCAGAGTGTGAGTGAACCGCCCCCCATCCCACCCGCAGAGTGTGAGTGAACCGCCCCCATCCCACCCGCAGAGTGTGAGTGAACCGCTCCCCATCCCGCCCCAGAGTGTGAGTGAACCGCCCCCATCCCACCTGCAGAGAGTGTGAGTGAACCGCCCCATCCCACCTGCAGAGTGTGAGTGAACCGCTCCCCATCCCACCCGCAGAGTGTGAGTGAACCCCCCAACCCGCAGAGTGTGAGTGAACCGCTCCCCATCCCACCTGCAGAGTGTGAGTGAACCGCCCCCAACCCGCAGAGTGTGAGTGAACCGCTCCCCATCCCACCCGCAGAGTGTGAGTGAACCGCCCCCATCCCACCCGCAGAGTGTGAGTGAACTGCTCCCCATCCCACCTGCAGAGTGTGAGTGAACCGCTCCCCATCCCACCTGCAGAGTGTGAATGAACCGCCCCCAACCCCCAGAGTGTGAGTGAACGCTCCCCATCCCACCTGCAGAGTGTGAGTGAACCGCCCCCAACCCGCAGAGTGTGAGTGAACCGCCCCCAACCCGCAGAGTGTGAGTGAACCGCCCCCATCCCACCAGCAGAGTGTGAGTGAACCGCCCCCATCCCACCCAGAGTGTGAGTGAACCACCCCCAACCCGCAGAGTGTGAGTGAACTGCTCCCCATCCCACCCGCAGAGTGTGAGTGAACCGCTCCCCACCCCACCCGCAGAGTGTGAGTGAACCGCCCCCATCCCACCGCAGAGTGTGAGTGAACCGCCCCCATCCCACCTGCAGAGTGTGAGTGAACCGCCCCCAACCCGCAGAGTGTGAGTGAACCGCCCCCATCCCACCCGCAGAGTGTGAGTGAACCGCCCCCAACCCGCAGAGTGTGAGTGAACCACCCCACCCGCAGAGTGTGTTTTTCTTTATATTCTTCAATCAAAGCGCCACAGAGCTTTCATTGCATATTTGTGTGGGGTGCTTCCTGAGGCCCAGCCTGAGCACCAGGCCCCACCTCCACAACATTGCTTCAGCAAACAGGTCTGTGACAGTCGCCACTCTCTGGCCAAGCACGTGCTCCACAAGGACACGAGAGAATCTAAAATGAAGTGAAGCGATGTTCTCGTGTTTCTACGACTGTCGTTGATTGCATGTTTACATTTGTGGTTACAAAACGATCAAGGAAAACTTCAGGAAATGGATTCAGACACTGGATATACCCGGTGTGTGATTTAGAGATAACGATTGAAATATTTATTTTAAATGTGATCCATGAAGACCCTCGTTAGGTGATGAGGATGCCTGGCTTGTTTATTAATAATTGCGAGTGGTCAATGCAGGATCAGTCATTTGTATGAATAGAACATATTTCTATACAAAGTTTTTACTGAAGGAAGTCTATATAAAAATTCAATAGATACTTTTCTAGTTAGATGTAATTAAGTGCTTGATTAATATATGTTCTACAAAAATGAATTGTTGTAAAATCTACACGTGCAGCGATTTTATTACAGAGTAACCCTTATAAAAGTGTCCCATGTTAAAAGCACAGCAAAGTGTAATAAGGCACATTGAAAGCTAAAGCATAGGCAAGCACTGCAAAGCACAGAGAGGTATGGTAAAGCATGGGGAAGCATTGTAAAGCACAGAGAGGTCTGGTGAAGCATTGTAAAGGACAGAGAGGTATGGTAAAGCATAGGGAAGCATTGTAAAGCACAGAGAGGTCTGGTAAAGCATAGGAAGCATTGTAAAGCACAGAGAGGTCTGGTAAAGCATAGGGAAGCATTGTAAAGCACAGATAGGTATGGTAAAGCATAGGGAAGCATTGTAAAACACAGAGAGGTCTGGTAAAACACAGGGAAGCATTGTAAAGCACAGAGAGGTCTGGTAAAGCATAGGGAAGCATGGTAAAGCACAGATAGGTATGGTAAAGCATAGGGAAGCATTGTAAAACACAGAGAGGTCTGGTAAAACACAGGGAAGCATTGTAAAGCACAGAGAGGTCTGGTAAAGCATAGAGAAGCATTGTAAAGCACAGATAGGTCTGGTAAAGCATAGGGAAGCATTGCAAAGCACAGAGAGGTGTGGTAAAGCATAGGGAAGCATTGTAAAGCACAGAGAGGTCTGGTAAAGCATAGGAAAGCATTGTAAAGCACAGAGAGGTCTGGTAAAGCATATTTATATCATGGTAAACCATAGTGTAACCCATGGGAAAACTGCAAAAAGCACTGGAGAAAAAGGAAATTGTTTAATAGCTATATATATATATATATATAAAATACAGTTTCATAAAAATAGTTCCATGTGACATTGCTTGGTGTCAGCTCTGGTGTGTGTGGTCATAAGGCAACAGAGGTCTTATGTGGCCCTTGAAGAAATTGCAGCATGTGAGACGTAAAACCCAGGCCCTATTGTAAGTGACTACAGCAGCAGTTGCTGATGATGCATAGTTGACACCCTAGTCTCTGTAAGGCGGTTTGAATAAAAGCATCTGCTAAATGACTAAATGATGTGTGGCAGCCCTAAACTGGACAGCTTACACTTCAAACAGTAAGAAATACAGCTTCGGACCCCTATTACTGAGGTAATACAGAAAGAAACTAAACAACATGAACAAGTAACAAACCAAGTAAACCACGGACAGAATGAATTCACTGTCTCCAAGCTTCGTTTATACATTCAGAATTGCTAAACGTTTCAATTAGCATGGACAAATTCCAAAATGATTGTGTGATTAATATGTAAATGTTATTCACAGACAGTCCCAAGTCTTTAATTAATGTGCTAACTTCAGAACACGTCTGGGAAATAAAAATGAAAGTTTAAAATCCTGCTTTTTTAAATGATTTTTTTTCTTTCGTTCTTTCCACAGCAAAACTACAAAAGTGAAACCGGATCTTCTCTCATCCCCTAGAGCTGAGGTACATTCATTTTCAAATTTTGAGTAACCTCTTAATTAAAGATCCCAGTAATTAATTAATCTCAGAGTTAAATTCACTCTGTATCTAGAGCTGCAGTTCAGATCTCAGTGTTACTCACCCTGTATCTAGAGCTGCAGTTCAGATCTCAGTGTTAGACTCACACCCTTCTCTAGAGCTGCAGTTCAGATCTCAGTGTTAGGCTCACCACCCTTCTCTAGAGCTACAGTTCAGATCTCAGTGTTAGACTCACCCTGTCTCTAGAGCTGCAGTTCAGATCTCAGTGTTAGGCTCACCCTTCTCTAGAGCTGCAGTTCAGATCTCAGTGTTAGACTCACCCCTTCTCTAGAGCTGCAGTTCAGATCTCAGTGTTAGACTCACCCCTTCTCTAGAGCTGCAGTTCAGATCTCAGTGTTGTTACTCACCCCTTCTCTAGAGCTGCAGTTCAGATCTCAGTGTTAGACTCACCCTTCTCTAGAGCTGCAGTTCAGATCTCAGTGTTACTCACCCTGTATCTAGAGCTGCAGTTCAGATTCTCAGTGTTAGACTCACCCCTTCTCTAGAGCTGCAGTTCAGATCTCAGTGTTACTCACCCCTTCTCTAGAGCTGCAGTTCAGATCTCAGTGTTAGACTCACCCCTTCTCTAGAGCTGCAGTTCAGATCTCACTGTTAGACTCACCCCTTCTCTAGAGCTGCAGTTCAGATCTCAGTGTTACTCACCCTGTATCTAGAGCTGCAGTTCAGATCTGAGTGTTAGATTCACCCTGTATCTAGTGCTGCAGTTCAGATCTCAGTGTTAGACTCACCCCTTCTCTAGAGCTGCAGTTCAGATCTCAGTGTTACTCACCCTGTATCTAGAGTTGCAGTTCAGATCTCAGTGTTAGACTCACCCCTTTCTAGAGCTGCAGTTCAGATCTCAGTTCTCAAAGCTTGCAGCATGCTGTAAAAGCTGCGTTTAAATGAAGCATGACTTGCAGAAGTGAGATTACAATGACCTTGCGACACATAGATAAATACAATCCACACGCACTCTCTCACACACACACAAGCACACAGACACACACACACCCATACACGCAGACGCACGCACACGCACACACACGAGGCACACACACAGGCTCACACACACACACACACAGGCTCACACACACACACACACACACACACAGGATACCCTCAGGCAACTGAAGCCCCTGGTAAGCTGCAGTGTCCCACAGACAAAGACGACGCTTTGCCAGACTGACTCGCTGCATTAGCACCCCAGTCATGTAGCTCAGTGTCCTACAACAAAACGCTAATACTGTTATCAGTGACTCAATCAGCTGCAAAGCTAAACAGATCTCTTACTGATCTCCTCCAGCACAGAAACATATTTAACTGCATTGGTGTCCAGCTGCATTCTGTAGGACCCTGTCTGTGTATGTATGACATATGGACAGATCAATAAATGCAAAACGGCAGGGTTATTGTAGGGTTATGTATCTCTTTATGTGTGTTTTCTAGCATTCTATATTAATGTTTCTTCTTAGAATATTATACACCAGGCTTGCTAATGACAGTAGTGTCCTTTTTCAAACACTTTTTCAAAGGGAAAAGGTGATTTTAGAAAGTGATTTCTCCAGGGTGATACGCTGGAGTTAGATTGGGATCCCAATGGTGCTTTCTCAGGTTAAAGGAATGCTAACCAAGGCTTTCAGATCCATTCTCTTACCTCTTATTAGCACCTGCAACATTACCACAGCTCCCCTTTTCTTCTGATGATTTTTGCTTGTATTTTTGGCACATAAAAGAAAACTCTATAGATGGAAAATGACTACTACCTCCTGGTTCCTAATCTCTCATGTAAAGCAGTTCACATCCACTCCAATAGTCCAGCTACACCCAGAGCAACCCATGAATTAACATTGCTCTGCAGTGTTGTAGTTAATTGTTTGCATGTCCTTAATAAAACATTAAAAGCTGAACTAAAAGATTCTCAACACAATACAAGGGGAGCAGTAATATAATATGGAGAGACACTCTAAAGCCTGGGTTAGCTCTCTTTTAGCAGCTGTGAAGTGAAGGGAGTCCTTTAGGGATTTCGGCATCTGCTTCCTTTGAAGACTATAGTTCAGTAGCTGCATGAACACCCTGCTGCAGTCTGTTTGACCCTCAGTATAGCGTCCTGGCACAAACTGCATCGTCTGCAGTAGCATCAGTATGCTGCACAGCACCAAAGGGGTTTCTGTAGGGTTGTCTCAATGTACAGTTCCCTTTGTTTCAGTGTAATTCATTGGTGGAAAAGATTGAAGTACATTCTCCAGTTCTCCTGTTTGCTGTGAATGATGCTGGTGATTATGTAAAGTTGGTGAAATGAATCAGTGCTACAGTATGTTAAACGAAACACATTTAATATTAGCATCGATGCATCAACCTAAACTGATAGATGTCTTAGTGTAAATTAGTTTTCTCTGTGCCAACTTTAATTTGAAAAACAAAGCAATCTTTTGCCATTGTAAAACCCACTATACTAAAAATATTCTGTCCTGTACACAGCAATGCATGGCCATAAACTATAAAACCCAAATGAACGATAGCAACTACCTAAAGTGTCTATGTAAAGTTCTGATCTAATGCGCTGGCATTGCCTGCTATGTGCTGGGCAGAGCCTTGCTGTACTGTACTGTACACAGGGCAATGCTGACCGGATCACACTAATATAACACAATAAAACCCTCTATAGAACTACAGCAGCTACCCAACACGATGTCTATATAAAGTAATTTAGTGCGCTGGCATTGCCTGCTGGGTGCTGGGCAGAGCCTTGCTGTGCTGTACTGTACACAGGGCAATGCTGACCGGATCACACTAATATAACACTATAAAACCCTCTATAGAACTACAGCAGCTACCCAACACGGTCTATATAAAGTAATCTAGTGCACTGTCATTGCCTTCTGTACTGTCCTCTACACAAGACAAGGCTCACTTGACGACACTATAAAACTCTAAAACCTGCAATACAGCAACAACCGAACACATCTATATAAATTTCTGATGTAGTGTACTTGGCTGTCATTACCTGCTGTTTGCTGGGTAGAGCCTCGCTGTACTCCTGCACACAGGGCAGCGGCACTATATACATTTATACAGCACTTATTTAATGACTTTTACTGAATGCAGCCTTAATGCTCCACCACCCCAAAAATATGCAGGTTCTTTTAAGATTTCTAATGAAATGACTGTAAGTATATTGCCTGTATCCAGTATATTTAAGTTGGATTCGAATGTGTAAAAACATTGTTCTCTCAAGCTGCCCCTTCCTTCCTCCTGCATTGGTGTTCCTCTATACCGTGCGGCTTCTTGCTTCTGTGCACTGTTGACCAATACTAATACACGGACACAAATCAGTTCATTCAGCTCAATGAAAGTGTCGAACACTGGGTTAGATATTCAGAACTGTCTGAATCATTTTTAAATTCAGATATTATTTTTAGTTACTGCAAGTGCCATGTGTGTGTGTGTCTATTTAATGATTTAGTTTATTTATCTTCTGCAGTGTTGCCTTAAGGAACTAAATTAGGAGCTAGGAGTGTCAGGGTTACAAGAACCGCTTTGCATTACCTTTGCTGTGTACAGTGTTGTCCGTATCACAGCATTATAATGTTAAACATATCGCTGACACCTTTGAAATTTTTATTCCCACTTCACGAGTCATAAGTCAACTGGGGAATACATTTCTCAACATTTACTTGGCAGCGTTCGCCAGGAGAAAGATAACTTCTCTTTGTTGCAGGAGGGAGCGAGAACTGGATGCACTGCAAAGTTTAGAAGAAACAATCTCATTCTCCGACAAATGTTGAGTAAAAGTCATTCCCTAGTTGATTTACCTATTATGTGTGAATAAAAGTGTGAAAGAAATACTGCTGTGATACAGACGGCACGGGACACTGCACAGGTAACGTGATGCGATTCTCATAAACACTGAAGGGGCTTCTGGGACACTTGAATTTCATCAGCAACTTCATTCCTTCAACACTTTCTCACTACAGAGATTCTCACACTTTTTTTTATTTGAGACCCATTTTAAAAACTATTCTAAAAAGAGAATGAGAATGGGAAATCATAAACAAGAAAGAATGAAACTGCAGTAAAAGTAAATGTTCGATGTATTTTGTCTGTATTACAAGGGCTGACTTGCATCACACAGGTGACTGACGGCATTCGTAAATGAAATAGACTGCATATGTAACCTCTGATTAAACTCCACAAAGAAATACGTATCCCAGTCTCCACTGCGGTGCTCGACATTTATGCGATGAATCAGTTGCATTTGCTAGCTTTGCAACAGATATTAATTGTGAGTTTATGGCCTCGATATGGCAATACGGCAGTTAAAATGGGACCGCCCGGATGAGAGGAAAATTGGCTCCCAATCGGCTTTTCAAACACTCATTGTGGAAGTTAATTGCCATTGATTGGTGCTCAGTTGTGAAGGTGAGGGAAGGGCAGCGTTTCTTGTTAATCAATAGGTGTGTTTTGATTAAAGGCAAGTGCTCTCCACAGGGGAGATGATTGGGTGTGACCCTGAAATGAGCGTGTCCTTCGATGCAGTGGTAGCACCTTCAACACTGGACAAGACACGATCTGTTTCCACTAGAGCAATGAGAGATGTGGCCCTGCCCAGCATTAGAGCTTGTCAATGGCAGCCTGTGACGGGTTATCCGCTGACAGGCGGGAGAGACACGGAGGTCATGTTGACAACACAGCTCGGGGAAACAAATGGGGCAGCAAAAACTCACAAGTAATGCTACCAGCAATGGTAGAGCATGGAGGACATACAAAAAGTGTACAAAATGAAAAGGAAAAAGGAAATTCTGTGCAACCAAACTGCAAACAGAAGGTGCCATGAATACAGCGAGCTCAACTCCTCTTCAAAGGAGGTCCCGCTGACACACTGCGTTATACTCATGGGATTTCAAATCCAGAAACGGATCCCTGTTCCTGTAACAATGCTACAAACCCCCACCCGGTTACACACACGGTCGTCGCGGTTTGGACTTCTTACTCCTGGATCTCTGATCCCGGTTATACACACGGTGACCGGAGGGTCTCAGCTGTTATAGATTTCGTGTCCAGCTAGTGTGGACCCTCTTGGTCCTTGACTTATGACCTCTTAGCGGGTGTGTAATCTGGACCCTTTTATCGTGAGACACTCCACTGGGACACGCCCACTGGCTGGTTAGGGACCCACAGCTGGCCAATCAGCAGCTGCTTTTCTTTGCAACCGAACACAGCAGGTGGGACGTCCCAGACGGAGCGCCTGAGTCTCCAATAATTATTTACACAAAGCTATTTACTAAAATAAGCAAACACAAAACTCCTGAATGAAAATAAAGAAAAACACACAGCCCTGCTTGGAATCGAATTGTCCTCTAGATGTGCTACAGGTAGCTACTGGTCGTCTCACATTTTCGACAGCACCTGTTGGGCACTTTCTATTCACCTGTCAGTGTGCAGTTTTGATAGAAACACATAAGAAGATGAATTTGCAATTTCAAACATCACAGCTGATAAAGAATGTTCTCAGTTTGCTTGACTTGCTTTCAGGAAGTCTCATGCTGTTTCTCTTCCTAGGTCAGCAGTGTTTCTGTGACTGACTGTAAAACATGTCCGTCGCAGGTAATACGAACATTAAATATGGAACCGGACCAGAATTAATGTAAACTTTGGTTTCTAGGCTGATTTCAAATGGGATGCAAAGCTCCACCACAGCAGGGAGTTTCTCAGTATTGCACATAAAGGAGCTCTGATTTTAAGGTTTAAGGTTTCAAGCTGTAATAAAATTTAAGTGCTGATCTAAAATGTTCAATAACAGCTAATCATTAGCACTGCATTAGTCGTACCTTAGTGAAGATCAATTACATTTATCAGTCATGCCACTGATTTCCACCTCCCTTCTCCTCATAACACATAAGGTGCTTAAGATTAGCCATTGCATGTAGACCCACACAGCATGAGGGCACTGCATGCTTTGTACATTTACTGCTTTATGATGTGAATTGATGTGGTTACTCAATTGATCTAAACAGGTTCTGCCATTCAAAAGAAAATAGTCCCTTGAGAAATACAGTAAGTAAACTGTGAGGGGTTAGTGTTCACCGAAGAGTCATTTTTGAATGATTGCAGTGTGATCCACCACAGTTTAGATCCGCTGAATATATGTGTGTTGTAGGGTTACAGTAGTGCACAGAACAAATCATATTAATAAAGATTATTGTAATCAGTTGCATACTATGATATTGTTAAACCTTTAAGGTACAAGGGACATATGACTCCCACAAATAAAATGCATACTTTCTTATTTTTGCGATGAGGGCCACGAAACATGGTTTAAAGTTAATGACAGGTTGGTACTGCTCATCCAAATTGTCAGTTTCCTCCTGGTGATACTGGAGTCACTCTCAAATGTGTTTTAAGAAGAAACCGTTTGAACAACAAGCGCTCGATTCCTTGTGGACCTGAAGGGGTTAAGAGCTCTTCAAGTTGGTTTATTTGTCACCACTACAGAATACAGGTCTGGGAAAGAATTCAAACCGCAGAGCGCTGTAGTAGTATAGGAAAGAGAGCTCCACTGAAAACAGCAGACCAGTAAACTACTGTAATTGAATATATTAATCTGAACATGTGTGCCCATCTTTTATTATTTTTCAATAGAAGGCACAGGAACTGTGTAGGGTACTCTTTCTGTAAAGGTAGCGTTGAAGGTTTGTAAAGGTGTGTATTTTCTATTGCCTGGTCCTCGCTACAGAAATTAATTCAGATCTTAATGAAATTCATTTCGATTGTAGCTGCATAGAAACTGAATTCAGGGGATTTCAATATTACTGCAAAAACACTGGAAAGCTGTGCGGCTCGCGTCATGCACCTGCAGCTGCTAATTTCAAAGTTACTCTGCATATTAAACTTACAGCTATCTCCTGAGGTATTTATTTCTGGGCTATTAATGATTTCTGGAATAGAAGTTGGAATGCATAAAAACAACGCTGTTTTTATTATGGTACAGATCGCTATCCTGAACAGTGTTTGGTCCCAATGGTTTAGCTTTCTGTATTAGCATTCAGCTGCAGTCTTTCTCTCTCTCTTCTCTGTCTCTCTCTCTGCTTTTTGCTGTAGTGTCCCGGCACAGCCTGCTAGTAACGTAGCCTGTTAGCGGCTCTGTGAATGAGAAGCTCCTCACCCTCGCACTCTCTCCCTGTGTGTGTGTGTGTCTTACCTTGCAGGCTCTTCGATTTCAACGGGACAGGGAAGCTGGAGCTGAGTTTTCGGGCTGGAGATGTGATCTTCCTGCTGCAGAGAGTGAATGCAGACTGGCTGGAGGTGAGCTGAAGGGGAGAGAGGGAGAGGAGGAGGAGGAGGAGGAGGAGGAGGAGGGGGCAGTGGAAAAGGGAGGGAGAGAGCGAGAAGGATGGGGAGAGGGAAAGAAAGAGCAGAGGAGGAGAGTCAAGGAAAGAAGGGGAGGGCAAGAGTGATGTGAGAGGGGAGGGAGTAAATAAGTAGGAGGAAGGAAAAAAGGAGAGAGAGATAGGGCGGGTAGTGATGGAGGAAAGGGTGAAAAAGAGTGAGGAGAAGGGAAGGGGGAATGGGGGAGTAAACAGCCTCCCTCTGTGCTGCTGGAGCAGAGAAGAGAAAGGGAGGCTCAATGAACAGCCTCCTCTGCTCTATGCTGCTGGAGCAGAGAGAGAGAAAGGGAGGCTCATACTCTCTGAACAGCCTCCCTCTGCTCTATGCTGCTGGAGCAGCCTCCTCTGCTCTATGCTGCTGGAGCAGAGAGAGAGAGGAGGCTCTTATACTCTCTGAACAGCCTCCCTCTGCTCTATGCTGCTGGAGCAGAGAGAGAGAAAGGGAGGCTCTTATACTCTCTGAACAGCCTCCCTCTGCTCTATGCTGCTGGAGCAGAGAGTAGAGAAAGGGAGGCTCTTATACTCTCTGACCAGCCTACCATTGTGCTGGTGAAGCAGAAAGTGAAAAGGGAGGCTTTTCTACTCTCTGAGCAGCCTCCCTGTGCTGGTGAAGCAGAGAAGGTGAAAGGGAGGCTCTTATATTCAAGTTAAATTCAGGGTTGTATTACTTGAGAAAACAAGTAGCACTAAGTAGATCAGACCCATAAAAACGTTTGTGGAAAATGACTTCATATCCACAATGATCAGGAAAGGGGTAATGAATATATGAAAATAAAGAAACATTATTATTTTTTTTATTAGCAGTAGCCCTTCATGAAGAAAGTCAAGTACATTCATGTATTCTGCTGAGTCAGCTGCATGCAGCTTTTTTCCCCAAAGTATTTTAAGCAACGACTGTGAACAAAAAGATGGAAATTGGATCAGAGTAACCTTTTAGCACCTTTTGCAGAGGTAACATTCTGGACAAGAGCCACACAACTGCATACGCAGCGTGTCCGAGCGATACATAAATTAAATGAGCGAAGCAGAGGCAGCCGCTTACTGATGACAGGGCTCAGTGACTGGTTTAGAGGACTTAAAACAGCCCTCTCAAATGCATTCTCTTACTGCCATCAGCACAACCCTCCAAAAGGAACCAAGGCTTTACAATCCATCCTCTTGTCTCTTATTAGTGCTGGTAACATTATCGTTGACCCCTCCTCCCTTTAAAGGTTCTAACTAACACTTTATGTCTTTAATATCTTTATTTTTCATATAGTGCCTTTCATAGTGGACCACCATCACAAAGCTTTACAGAGGTAGGCTGTGAACTGTGCATTATATGTAGAGTCACTTACAGTAAGACATTGATTTAACATCTCATCCGCAGAAAGAAGTTAAGTGACTTGCTCAAGGTCACACAGTGAGTCAGTCAATGGCAGAGGTGGGATTTTTACCGGTAAACTTCTTGTTACAAGCCCTGGACTTTAATCACTGGACCACACTGCCGTATAAATACGTTTCTTAAAACCAGCAACAACACCACTGCCCTCCCCCACCTCCCACCCCCAGATCTCGATGCACCGTGATGCTGGTGAGCACTCCAGTAAAAGTGGAGGGATGCCAAATATATTGTGTGAAGCTCAGTGCAATGGAGGTGTATTTAAAATAAAATTAACAATTCTCTAACCAAGACCATCCAATATCCATTGTCTTGAAACACTGGGTGGTCTTCATTTTTCACCCCCAATAACAACAGTTTTCCAGCAGTCGTGACGGCCAAGAGACAGCGAGTTCTGAACCTGTCAGGCTGTAAGTCAGCATTTCTTGATGTGATATGAGTCTTCTGTGCCAATACTTGTTGGAGAGGAGTGCAGCTTTTAGAACTTGTTACCCCCCCTGGTGGTACAAAATTGTAACAGCATCATTACATTTTCTTTTTCAGAGAATTTCCACTTTAAAGTGATTGTAGCTGACAAGTGAATTATGTACATTGTCCAGCCATGCACACCCATTTACTATATAGATCTTGAATGTGTCGTTTTAAAAAAAAAGTGTATTTTCATGAATGACATGAATCTACACTAGACTTAAAGCAATCTCTGATTAGTTCTTAGTTCATTTAGTTTGTTTATTTATTTATTTGTTTTAAGTCTTTGTTAAGGAGTTTATGAGTGGCTCTTTAGTTCTAGTTGCCTATTAATACATGTGACATAGGCCAGATCAGCCAAAGTGTCTTTGAAAAATTAAGAGCCAGCGCCACCTAGTGATTCCTAATCTACATTAATGATTTAGATTCTGGTATAGTAAGCAAACTTGTTAGATTTGCAGACGACACAAAAATAGGAGGAGTGGCAAACACTGTTGCAGCTGCAAAGGTCATTCAAAATGATCTAGACAGCATTCAGAACTGGGCAGACACATGGCAAATGACATTTAATAGAGAAAAGTGTAAAGTATTGCATGCAGGCAATAAAAATGTGCATTATAAATATCATATGGGAGATACAGAAAATGAAGACGGGAACTATGAAAAAGACCTAGGAGTTTACGTTGACTCAGAAATGTCTTCATCTAGACAATGTGAGGAAGCTATAAAAAGGCCAACAAGATGCTCGGATATATTGTGAGAAGTGTTGAATTTAAATCAAGGGAAGTAATGTGTTCAGTTCTGGTCACCTTGTTATAAAAGGATATTGCTGCTCTAGAAAGAGTGCAAAGAAGAGCAACCAGAATTATCCTTGGTTTAAAAGGCATGTCGATGCAGACAGGCTAAAAGAATTGAATCTATTCAGTCTTGAACAAAGAAGACTACACAGCGATCTGATTCAAACATTCAAAATCCTAAAAGGTATAGACAATGTCGACCCAGGGACTTTTGACCTGAAAAAGAAACAAGGACCAGGGGTCACAAAAGGAGATTAGATAAAGGGGCATTCAGAACAGAAAATAGGAGGCACTTTTTACACAGAGAATTGTGAGGGTCTGGAACCAACTCCCCAGTAATGTTGTTGAAGCTGACACCCTGGGATCCTTCAAGAAGCTGCTTGATGAGATTCTGGGATCAATAAGCTACTTACAACCAAACGAGCAAGATGGGCTGAATGGCCTCCTCTCTTTTGTAAACTTTCTTATGTTCTTATCTGCCACTATGGATTAAGTTTCATTTTGTGCTGCTTGGAATACTGCACTAGATGGCGATGGTGCTTAATAAGAACATAAGAACATAAGAAAGTTTACAAACGAGAGGAGGCCATTCGACCCATCTTGTTCGTTTGGTTGTTAGTTGGTTCTTGATGAGATAATAATATAACAATAAGCCTTCACACAATTTAGTAACTTATAGTATGGGCCAACAGTACGGGATTAAAGTGAGTCACCACAAAATAAATAAATAAATAAATAAATAAAAATTAAATAAAATAAAAAGAAAATTGTAAATTAAAAAAAAATCGATACTGCGGTTTACAGTAGGTATCTGAATAATTTTTGGTGCTGTTGCAGACTTCTGTCACAGAACCTCTGACCAAAAAGACATTTTGATATTTCATATTTCATGTGAAACTGCTAGAATTGGGTCCTGTTATGAAACTGCCTTTTAACACAGAAAGGAAATGGCTTGCAGCTTGTTTAGTGTCAAAAGAGCCTCTGTGGTCATTGATGGAATCTTCCAGTGGACGTGTCAGTGCTTCTCTGCCTTACACAACAGTGACTGTACTGAATTCAGCATCACCACTGAACCACGTACGAAACCACAAAACCACAGCGCTGAGAAACACTAAGAACAGAGCCCTGATGGGAGGGCATTGTTGCCTGATAATGGTTTTAATACTTCATTTTTATTAAAATACACCATAATTCATAAACAATCGAAGAAAAAAAAATGATACCATTTTTTTTCTTACACAAGTTTAAAACAATAAATATGTTACAGTATATTAAAAAATACATTTTTATTTTTCTGTTCGACTTGGGGTTGTCTTGTAATGACCTCATCACGATGCAGAAAATTCACTTTACCCCAAACCGATCTGAAAAGAAGATTCGATACCAGAAGATCTGATACCCTTCATGTCAAAATGAGATTACTTTGAATTACTGATCTGAGTTTTCATCCTTTCATCTAAAAGTGAGACGATACGAGAAGAATAGTGAACTATTCTTGGGGTAGCCCCAAATGTGTCAAACTAGGCTACTTTAGAAATACTTTGCAGGCCTATGCTTTTAAATACAATTATCAAACCATCTGATTTATTTATTTATATATTTGTTTATTAATATTGTACGAAACTGAAGACGATCCTGTATGAGAGAAAGGAAAGCTAACTATTTTAAGCAACTATAAAAAAAACAACTACAAAAAAAGAACTGTGTACAAGTTTTTCTACATATATTCTACATATAGACCATGTTTATATAGTTTTCTAAAAGTGAGACGAGTTGGAATTATTTTTTAAGAAAGTGAATGCTATAGCCTAATGAATAAGTTGCAGACCTATGATTTTAAATAAAATGATCAAACCATCCGATTCATTTATTTATTACATTTCAAAAGCGCAAAAGTGGATCTTCTTCTTTAGATCGGCTTCAGGTAGAGTGAAATTTCTGCTTCACGATGGGATCATTCGCAAGACAACCCCAAGCCTAACAAGAAAAGATTTCACCGTTCTAAAATGGCAATTAACTCTCGATGGGGTCGTATTTTGACTGGTTAAAACCTTTTCACATGACCACACATAGATCCAACTATGTAGCCGTTACAAGGCAATAGATTTTACAAACTCCTTAATTGTAAGTCACCCTAGATAAGGGCCTACTAAGAAATAAATAATAATAATAATAATAATAATAATAATAATAATAATAATAATAATAATAATAATAATGAACATGCTCATTCTCCTCAACAAGAAAACCCGCTTTTGGACAAACCCACTTCCAACTTGCCGATGTAAACAAATACGATGCTCAGAAACTCCTCTGAGAATTCTTTGCCACAGTGAGAAAGCCTCATATATTAAACAGAATTTAAAGCCATATTTAGCACACATCCTTGTCTCAGTTATTTTCTTGACTAATTCATAGAACAAATATGGACTGCAGACCTCAGCTCATAGTGAAAACTAAAGGCCCTCTCGAGGGAAGAGTTATAGTCACCACCAGGGGCCTGTGGCTTCAGACATTATAGCCCCTGTCAGTAACTATACTCTAGTTCTTTCATCAGGGGCTACATTTTCCCACTATGAGCCTCCTCTCCAGTCAATATTTATTTAGTTTTACGTCACCCTAATAAATTAACAAATGTTGCTTCAAAAGTCACAATAAACTTGCTGAATAATGTTTGTTAACATATTGAATTACATAGCGCTATGTAGTTTTCCACTTACTTTGCAAAAAGCTGTCAAAAATTGAAGAAATTGACATTTCGCTTCCGTAGACTTTTATGATATCATTTTGTATGTCTCAATCCTAAAATTCTATGTGATGGAAAACATTTGGCCATAGTCTGTTCTATCAAGTACTCATCAATGCTGCGATGACTTTATGAATCACTTTAACAAGAAAGTCACTGACATTAGAAATCAGATACCTAACTGCGTACCAAATTTAGATGCATCATCTAACAATAATAAAGATACTCTTACCTTTGTTCATACAGCACCCAGACACACTTTACAAACTTTAGAGCATTTTTCCTTGCTTTGTGAGATCTGGTTACTGGACCCTATTCCCACTTCACTTTTTAAAGAAGTATTCCCAAAATAACCACTGCAGGTTTTAATAGTGTTAACAGTTCTCTTTATCAGGTACTGTTCCTAACTCATTCAAGACTGCTGTAGTAAAATGCATGATTACTGTAATACCCTATTCGCTGGTCCTCGTAGTCATGTTATTTCTCGTCTGCACAAAATACTGCTGCTAGAGTTTTAACAGGGACTAAGAGACACCTTCACCTCCTCCTCCTCCACCTCCTCCACTTCCTGTTCCTCCACCTTCTCCTCCTCCACCTCACCTCCTGCAGTGCTCTGATTGGTGGAGGAAAGAGGGTTCAATCTTTAAGAACATAAGAACATAAGAACATAAGAAAGTTTACAAACGAGAGGAGGCCATTCAGCCCATCTTGCTCGTTTGGTTGTTAGTAGCTTATTGATCCCAGAATCTCATCAAGCAGCTTCTTGAAAGATCCCAGGGTGTCAGCTTCAACAACATTACTGTGAAGTTGGTTCCAGACCCTCACAATTCTCTGTGTAAAAAGTGCCTCTTCTGTTCTGAATGCCCCTTTATCTAATCTCCATTTGTGACCCCTGGTCCTTGTTTCTTTTTCAGGTCAAAAAGTCCCTGGGTCAACATTGTCTATACCTTTTAGGATTTTGAATGTTTGAATCAGATCACTGCATAGTCTTCTTTGTTCAAGACTGAATAGATTCAATTCTTTTAGCCTGTCTGCATACGACATGCCTTTTAAACCCGGATAATTCTGGTTGCTCTTCTTTGCACTCTTTCTAGAGCAGCAATATCCTTTTTGTAACGAGGTGACCAGAACAGAACACAATATTCTAGGTGAGGTCTTACTAATGCATTGTAAAGTTTTAACATTACTTCTCTTGATTTAAATTCAACACTTCTCACAATATATCCGAGCATCTTGTTGGCCTTTTTATAGCTTCCTCACATTGTCTAGATGAAGACATTTCTGAGTCAACATGAACTCCTAGGTCTTTTCATAGTTCCCTTCTTCAATTTCAGTATCTCCCATATGATATTTATAATGCACATTTGTATTGCCTGCATGCAATACTTTACACTTTTTTTCTATTAAATGTCATTTGCCATGTGTCTGCCCAGTTCTGAATGCTGTCTAGATCATTTTGAATGACCTTTGCTGCTGCAACAGTGTTTGCCACTCCTCCTATTTTTGTGTCGTCTGCAAATTTAACAAGTTTGCGACTGTAAGTCGCCCTGGATAAGGGTGTCTGCTAAGAAATAAATAAATAAATAAATAAATAAATAATAATAATAATAATAATAATAATAATAATAATAATAATAATAATATACCAGAATCTAAATCATTAATGTAGATTAGGAATAGCAGAGGACCTAATACTGATCCCTGTGGTACACCACTGGTTACCTCTCCATTTTGAGGTTTCTCCTCTAATCAGTACTTTCTGTTTTCTACATGTTAACCACTCCCTAATCCATGTGCATGCATTTCCTTGAATCCCTACTGCGTTCAGTTTGAGAATTAATCTTTTATGCGGGACTTTGTCAAAAGCTTTTGGAAATCTAAATAAACCATGTCGTATGCTTTGCAATTATCCATTTTCAGTGTTGCATCCTCAAAAAGCCAAGTAGGTTAGTGAGACACTGATCTCCCTTTCCTAAAACCATGCTGACTGTCTCCCAGGATATTGTTACCATATAGGTAATTTTCCATTTTAGATCTTATTATTATCTTTGTTTTATGATTGCTTATATTTGATAATACAGTCATTTCTCATTAATACGAATTTCAAGGGACCAGCTAACAAATGTGTATTATCAGGAGTCTAAATGCATACTGTCAGTTTTATTGAAGTTACAGCAACACTGATATAATTTTTCAATTACAGAAGAAAGAAAGTATTATACATTTTATTACAAGTATTGTGCATTTTATTGAAAATACAGTTGGGAGTGAGCTTTTGCAAATGAACTGCATTTGCAATCTGCATGTCCCACTCTAATCAAGGGCAATTTTAAACCACTAAAGACGTCCTCAATATCAGGTTTTGAGCAAATCGGAAATGCTGACGACTTGCATCCACAGTTTGCTGTTCCTGGCCATGTAGAAAATTTGTAGTATCAGGAAATTGGTCCCAAGTTCGTTTCAAGGAGACTTGACTGTATTGTGTGTGCTTCTCCTTCCCCCACCAGGGCACTGTGAGGGATGCCGTCGGGATTTTCCCTCAGACCTTTGTGAAGGTGATCAAGCAGCTGCCGGAGGAGGACTCGGAGGAGAGTGAGGGAGGGAAACAGCTGAACTGCCTGCGCTGCTACTACTATGACGCAGGGACCCCACAGAGAAGGTGAGACAGCGAGTATTTACTACCATGACACAGGGACCCCACAGAGCAGATGAGACAGCGAGCATTAAGTTTCATTTTCTAAGTTAATCTATCTTGTGTCTCTTATTGTATAAGCGATTCCATATCGTGCAGTTTGGGTGACAGGACTACTACTACTACTACTACTACTACTACTACTACTATAATAATAATAATAATAATAATAATAATAATAATAATAATAATAATAATACATTTATAAATCCTTTGAAAACAATATCACCTCTTCGCAATATCATGCATAATTTATATTCAAAAACATTCTAGATCACAATCTTTTATTTATTTTTATCTAACCAGGTGCCTCGTTTACAAGGGGATCCTGGAAAAATACAAAGACAATTGCAAAGTACAAACGGCACAAGAATAAATAAGAATGAGGACTGAAGGAGAAGCATTGGCAGGAAGTTCTAATTAATTGACAAATAGGATCTTTAAAACCAGAGAGAGAAAGATGATCAAATTCCATCTTCACGCTTATGATGGAAACAGTTCCACATCTTCGAACAGCCAGATTAACAGAATCCTGAGAGCTGAACTGTAGCCAATGCCAGTCCTTTTACCAGAGCACTTAGATAGGGAAGTACCAAACACCTTAAACACAAAACAATACCAATGAAAAGCCTCAAGAACAAATCTGCCACAGCAAATCTCATTTATGTTCAGACTTCTTGCAAGCAAACTGGTAGCAGTCACTAACTTTAATGTTTAAACTTATAAGAATATTTTGTTTAAAATGATAAAAAAAACAGATCTAATGTTCCCTAGGTTTTCAGATTATGTTTCATTTAGAAGTTGTGATTATTTATTTATTTAGCAGACGCCTTTATCCAAGGTGACTTACAGAGACTAGGGTGTGTGAACTATGCATCAGCTGCAGAGTCACTTACAATTACGTCTCCCCCGAAAGACGGAGCACAAGGAGGTTAAGTGACTTGCTCAGGGTCACACGATGAGTCACTGGCTGAGGTGAGATTTGAACCGGGGACCTCCTGGTTATAAGCCCTTTTCTTTAACCACTGGACCACACAGCCTCTGTATAATATGTTGACATGTGTGGGCGGTCTCTTGAACCTGTTTGTGATCAAAGCCACTCGTTTGCTTGGCAGGTTGTGTCACAAGCAGGATGCTCCAGACGACTTTCTCATAGCCATCAGCTCACCTAGTAGAAGTGGTCAGTAGTCTTCGTCGTGCAGTAGCAGGTGTATTAATGCGTGTATGTCCATTCAGTAGAATTTCTTCTTCTGCACCTAATGTAATGAGAGTAAAACTCACCCCTGACGGAAATCAATCAGCATAATCTAGCAGCCAGACGTTTCATTGAGCGAGAAAACTGTGCCATCAGCACATTTCAGCAGCTCTATTAATGAAATGAATGGGCCGGTGCTAATTTATTCTGGAAGCACTGTGACAGGACTGCATGAATGAAATCTCTTTCAGTGAAATCCCTTTGCACTCCCTGACTATAACACTGTTGCTGATCTGCCCTTACAGGGACTAGAGGAACAATGAGCAATTCATTCCTCGATTCGACAGGCAATAATCAATAGTAGTTGATGCATTGAGAGCAATCTTGGTATTCAAAAGCAAAAGCAAACAAATGTGTAGGCTCTTCACACACACCTTGAGATACAATTGAGAAGGTGCATGTTATTATGCATAGGGCCATAGTTTCAAAGCATTTCTGTAATGGGCAGTGTTGTGTGATACACTGCTGTTACAAATTCTGTCCCCTGAGATGAGATGAGATGAGGTTAGAAGCTGTAAAACCATGAATGCAGCCCTCTTTGCATTGTGGTTAAGACATGGTGCGACGGTTGCCGGTTCATGCCCAGCCTGCGCGGTGTTACATTTACTCCAGTCTTTTTAAAAAAGAAAATTCGACACATGCATGTGCTAGCTGTATAATATATAGGAGAGCACTCAATAATGAATTAAATCGATTGTAACTGCCCTATACTTGTGCTACCATTAACTTACCATCCCAGTGCCACTGTCTGTCTGTCTGCCATTGAAGATCATTGAGGGTATAGTTAGCACAATGTGGTCCAATTCTACCAGACTCACCCCATTGTAGCTGCCCTATACTTGTGCTACCATTGCCCCTCAGTGTAATACAGACCCATTGTAGTGCCACTGTCTGTCTGCCATTGAATATTATTTGGGAATGTCTGCTAGTATAGAATGTTACTTATTTTGTTCTTAGTTTTATGCTTCAGTACCTTTTTTATTTGGGGTAACTTGGAAAGCCTAAATCTCAGTGTAACCCCGTGTATGACAGAATCCCTCAGAAGTGCCTGTATTTGAATGGTGTGCTGCTTTGCTTTGCAGAGATATCTGTGTGGAAGAAGAGCTGTCGATCCAGCCCTCCTACAACGACCTGCTGAGTCGAATGAGGTACCAACACACACACAGCTTTCACTGTAAAATGCCTCACAACAGTTATCCACGGCACATCTGCAAGGCCGAAGTTTTCTTCCCCTTTCTTCATTCTATATCAGTGTGGAACTATAATAATACACTTCATGTGAAAATAAATAGGCACATTTTACAGAAGGTTTTCAATTAAGACACATTTTAAAAGATTATATGAAGTGAGGCTACAGTACAGTTCTATTTTAACTTAATGCTTTATTCATTTGAAACAAAATTGATTTGTTTATTACATTGAAAATATTCATCAGCGGGTTTTATTCATATCAGTTACAAGTTAGTACACCTCTTTAGTCTAAAAATCACTAGACTACCTTAATACCTTGTTTTACAATCCTCTAGGGGCAGATGACTGATACACTGTGTTCACTGCAATTGAGAACATCTTAAAACCTAACCTGCAGTCTATCTGGAAGAGCTCGATTCATTGCAATTGAAACGACCCTGCAGTCTGTCATTAGGACTGTCCTTCGTTCTGACCACAGGATCAGCCCCAGTTAGGACGCTGCTCATAGTTCATTGCAATTGATCATGTTTATCTGCAGGGTCGGCTGCAGACTCAGTTCTGTGGCTCTGAAGGGCTCAGGAAGAGTTTTACAGAGTTCACTGCGCTTCTCAGGAAGTCTTTAAAAGATCTAGAGGTTGGCACCTCCCCACAAAAACAAAACATAACAAGCTGCTGTATTTCTGTGAGAATTCAATAGAAATGCAACAGAAGTGTGGTTGATTATTGCAGCTATTACTGGAAATACAAGCTTCCTTTTTGACACCCAGCAGTGCAATGCATGTATACAGTATGATGTGAAGGCGAAAAACATCAGCACTGTTGTGGACATTTTCCCTTTACAGTTTATCCAAATCCCGACCCGTTTAAAATGTAATTTAGAAACAGCATCTCGGTGGAAAAGAAGTGCAAAATCATGTCAGGGTCCGAAAAGAAATCAGGGCAGCTCGGATTGGCAGCCAAATGAACATGGAAACGCAGTATCAGGGCCAGCAGGGTTTTCAGCCCGGGTTGAGTGGGTTAGGATTGCAGCCTTTTATTCAAGGGGATCATCTTTAATTAGCTGATTGGCCAATTGTCCAGCCAATCGGTACAGGGATCTTATTAAGCTGGGGATCAGTCTATCTCCAGCAGAAATAGGCTCAATATAATATCATAAATCTGTTTTGCACTTCTGTTAGCTACAGAGGTCTCAAAGTGCAGTTTTGTAGTTATAGCAAACATGTATTTTAATTGTGAAACATCTGGCACTACACTAGGCTAAAGAAAGTTCCCAGTTCCCATGTGTTATTCTCAGTAAATCTGTTAAACTTGCACTTAGGTCATGTCACCTCAGCGGGTCATGTTTCTCGCTGAAAGCATGTCAGTCGCTAGAGGAAGCTTGTCATGTTTATTAGCTTTACCACACCTCTCTGTGCTTTACAATGCTGCCCTATGCTTTACCATACCTCTCTGTGCTTTACAATGCTTCCCTATGCTTTACCAGACCTCTCTGTGCTTTACAATGCTTCCCTGTGCTTTTACCAGACCTCTCGGTGCTTTACAATGCTTCCCTATGCTTTACCAGACCTCTCTGTGCTTTACAATGCTTCCCTATGCTTTACCAGACCTCTCTGTGCTTTACAATACTTACCTATGCTTTAGCTTTCACTGTGCTTTATTACACTTTGCTGTGGTTTTACTTTGGGAAACTTTTTATAAGGGAAACTGTTGAAGGTATGGGCATACCCTCCAGGTGACCAAGGAAATTAAAGAATATCTGAAAGCATGACTTGCAAACAGAGATTTCTTTACCTAGTGTAGTACCAGACATCATGTTTGCACAACAGGTAAGATGTAGGGTATTATTGTGTTATCTACAATGTCCCTCACCACTCACCAGCATGTTTACCCTGTAGGGAGCTGTTTCACAATGAAGACCTTGCTTTGAACTATCGAGACCCGGAAGGGGACATGATTCAATTCTGGACGACCAGGATGTAGAACTCATGGTGTTGGAGTGCAAAAGTCAAAGTGCAGCAGACAGGCCGGCCAACCAGTTTCCATGGGAACTCCACGTGACGCTAATCGACGACCTTTCTGTTTACAACACAGAACCGTGAAGCATTTATCACAGCAGTATTGAAGTTTTGGAAACCAGACACAATATAGGACTATAGGACTTTTCTATGACTCTACATTGAGATTAAATGTAATCCATCATTTTGTTTTTAACCAGAAAACTAATGTTTTGTCCAGTGCCTTCTTTAGTGTATTGAAGAAGCACCCTAGCCCAAAACATGCATCTGCTTGACTGATTATTTAAGTTGTGGAATAATTTTTCATTTACTGCAAAAGCTGCTGATAAGTGCAACAATTAAGAATTCTCACAAACACATAAATATATGTCCCCTAGTAAAAGCATAGCAAAGTGTATTAAGCACAGTGAAAGCATGGTAAAGCAGAGGTATGGTAAAGCATGTTAAAACAAGCCATGGTAAACTAACCCTTATAAAAGTTTTCCCTAGTCAAAGCACAGCAAAGTGTAATAAAGCACAGTGAAAGCACGGTAAAGTATAGGTGAGCATTGTAAAGACCAGCGAGGTATGGTAAAGCATGTTAAAAACAAACAAAAAAAAACATGACAAACCATGGCAAAGAGCAGTATTAGTAAATGCACAGTTTAACCATGGGAAAAGCATGGAAAAACTGTAAAAGTACTGCAAAAATACTGTGGTAAACTTTTATAAGGGTAATACTGCATCTCAATAGATGATTTGTTATGAATTTTACTGTCAGTTAAATTAAATGAATAACTAGCACCACAAAAATAAAATGGAACTATTATAATATTTACATTAAAAAGATGTATTGAATGAACAGTGAGAAGTAATAATGTATTTTAATACTGGAAAAATCTGCATGCAAATTTTACATTTTCCAAACAATACAAATCTGATGTTTGTTTGTTTTTTTTTTTTTTTACTAACTTGTCTGGTAATAAAATGTAAATTATTAACATTTGTCTGTCTTTTTTTTTTTTTTTTTGCTAAAGGATTACCACGGAATTGTGCAAGCCCCAGACTTTGAGAATTTCTGTGTAAGGCTTCTGAATCAGATTGCTGTGGAATATAATCACTGGCAGTCAGAGCAGATGTCAGAATCTGATTGTTTGCTCTGTTGTAGATTTCTGCTGGGTTTTGTGTGCGCATGACCCTGTTCACTGCGTTTGTTAGTACAGTCAAATCCGCTTATTATCATCACATTGAACTGTCCTGACCATACATGATTATAATGTGAGTCAGAGGAAGCAAGCTCCTGATAATATCCTGTTGGTTAATATCACACTCTGCTTAATATTAGGGAAATGTAACAGTCATGCAATTGACTTGCACCCCACTTAGCACTTCAAAATACCTGCATCAGCTATACTGTATTTTGACACATTCTGTATACACTGTACTTGTGGTCACATGACCACCCAGCTTGACTCGTTGAGGGCAGGAGTGTGTGTTCAGTGTTTCTTTGACCATTGCATGTTAAAATGAAAAAGTCTAAAAGATTTAAACATAGCCATAAAGGCTGAAATAATTGCTCTAACCGAGAACGGAGAGACTCTTGCTTACAAATTGTTTTTGAACCTCAAAGATTCTTAAACACTGAAATTATATTTTGAGAGCCTATCACAGCTGTCAAGTAACTTGTACTGCTAAAAGTGCTTACAGGAAATTACGAGGACTCAGAAGAGAACTTCAGCTGGCTTCAGTGTGTACGCGGTCGGTTGGTTTGTTAGGTTATTGATGAAGTTCTGATAATCTTAACTCTGCTTATTGTCACAACGTAGGTTGAGTCCCTTTCAAGTGTGATATGAAACAGGTTTGACTGCACTTCAATATACTATCAAAAGTATCACTGGACATGCACACTAATAATTAGATTCAAGATGTTTTGATTGCCGAAACATATATACTTATTGACAGATAGGGGAGAGACTCCTGCACCTGTCAAAGTAATTGTAGCTAACAAAATAGTTAAATTTTCTCCACCAAGCACATCCATACATTACGTACTATAGGTCTCAAATGTGGAGTTTTGAAAGAAACACATGTTTTAGCAAAAAATATATATATTATTATTTATTTCTTAGCAGACACCCTTATCCAGGGTGACTTACAATTGTTACAAGATATCACATTATTTTTACATACAATTACATTATTTTTACATACAATTACCCATTTATACATTTGGGTTTTACTGGAGCAATCTAGGTAAAGTACCTTGCTCAAGAGTACAGCAGCAGTGTCCCCACCAGGGATTGAACCCACGACCCTCCGCTCAAGACTCCAGAGCCCTAACCACTACTCCACACTGCTGCCCCAACATGTTACCTGGTACTGAAGTAGGTTAAAGAAATGTAAGTCATTATTTTAGACTGGCTTGTACTTCCTGTGTCACCCCTTCACTGGCTTCTTTCCAGGAACCAATGAGCTGCTTCCCCTGTTGACTGACAGGCTTTTAGCCAGTAACATGCTTTGACCCAGAAGACACAACTGGTGTGAATAAATAAAAAGAAAAAAAAGAAAAGAAAGACCATTACACAAAGAAACTGGAATGATTGAAATTGTAAAAAAAATGCTACTATTCAGCAGGGTTTTGAATAAATATTAATGTGAAATTGCATCACGTTGATTAAACACAAACAGTTGGCAGTTGCTCCCTCTGTATACTGCATACAATGCACTGCTATTTCCAATGAAAAGACTTCTAGGAAGTGGCTGCTTGAATGACAAATTTGCATGTTGTGCAACAGATGTAGGCAGTTGTGAAAACGCCAGCTGACATCACACCTGTTTTTATGCAAACTATAGAAGCCTGGCGACACTGTGTACCTTTCCACCCTGGTGCTTTGCAAATTAATAATTAATAATCGCATAGTAAAAACACAGCACAGTGTAAATTACAATGAAAGGAAGTATGGAAAGCACAGAAAAGATAATGAACCAGCCCCTTCTCAAAATGTACTGCTTTGGTATCCCCCTGGTAAAAGCACAGCAACGTGTAGCAATTTACATCAAAGAAAACAAACTCTCTTTCATAAAAACATAAGAATATAAGAAAGTTTACAAACGAGAGGAGGCCATTCGGCTCATCTTGCTGGTTTGGTTGTTAGCAGCTTATTGATCCCAGAATCTCATCAAGCAGCTTCTTGAAGGATCCCAGAGTGTCAGCTTCAACATTATTAATGGGGAGTTGGTTACAGACCCTCAATTCTCTGTGTAAAAAAGTGCCTCCTATTTTCTGTTCTGAATGCCCTTTATCTAATCTCCATTTGCGACCCCTTGTTTCTTATTTCAGGTCGAAAAAGTCCCCTGGATCGACATTGTCAATACCTTGAATCAGATCACTGTGCAGTCTTCTTTGTTCAAGACTGAATAGATTAAATTATTTTAGCCTGTCTGCATACGACATGCCTTTTAAACCCGGATAATTCTGGTTGCTCTTCTTTGCACTCTTTCTAGAGCAGCAATATTATTTTTGTAACGAGGTGACCAGAACTGAACACAATATTCTAGGTGAGGTCTTACTAATGCATTGTAAAGTTTTAACATTACTTCCCTTTATTTAAAGTCAACACTTTTCACAATAATGAACAAGTCCCTTCAAAAGTTTACAGCAGTATCCCAGGTAAAGGCAAGTAAAGTGTGGTAAAGCACAGTAAGAAAAAAAAAAATGCAGAATACAAAATAGGGAAAACACGATGTTGTTTAAAGCGGTCAGAAGTATTGGCGTTGCTTTTTATTAGACAATATATTTACTTTCTACATTTTGCTCACTTATTAACCACACAAGTAGCTTGTTTGTCCTTTCCAGATGTTGTAAGACGTACAATTACAGTAACTGCAGAACACGTAAACTAGTAGGCATTTGCACGCACTTCAGGCAGTACGGGACGATTATCTCAAGTAAACCAATAATTAGTGAAGGGGTGTGATAATAGAACATACGGTAGCCTATAAACATGTACACAAATACCCCGCCCGAGTCGTTCTGGGCTTATTAATCTATACCAAAAGCAGTTTTTTTCTGTTCTTTGCGTTTGATTAATTCGGGAAGTTGCAAAGCAGAAAGCTTCATTATATCGACTCTCCCTCGCAGAAACCTAGCGCTGCACTCACTGTACAGTAAACCTCAGTTAACGTGCGTTTCCTACTGTTTTCCCGAGGCGTGAGTAAGGGAGCAACTGATTTCTTAGAAACCACTCCTTCAAAAGCCCCCTCATCTAAAACTGGAACTGTCGACGTACAAGAGGAAGCGTGTAGCTGAAATGTACCCGGCGATACGTGACTGGTCTGCACAACAGATAAGCGAGCACACTTCTGCTTTCTTAACACGCAGTCTCGTTTCAACACAGGGTAAGCAAACTTTGCTTTGTATCTCCAAAAATAATTAAGTTAGATTGATAGAAAAATATGTTAAGCACGTACAGTATATATGTAGCCATCAATAGAATTCTACTGTCTGAAATACATTATACAGTCTGTATGTGTTTTTGTTGTTGTTTTTTAAATTTAGGGGATACAAGTTAAGAAAGATCCACCAGTTACGTGTTTTCTTTAATAGATTGATATTACATAGTTAGTACCGAGTTCTCTATACTTGACTGTATTGAATTAGCTGGCTCTCAGATCCCCAGTATAGTACAAAGTTATCTATACTTGACTGTATTGAATTAGCTGGCTCTCAGATCCCCAGTACAGTGCCGAGTTATCTATACGGCTGTATTGAATTAGCTGGCGCTCAGATCCACAGCACTGAGTTATCTATACTTGACTGTACTGAATTAGCTGGCTCTCAGATCCCCAGTACAGTGCCGAGTTATCTATACGGCTGTATTGAATTAGCTGGCGCTCAGATCCACAGCACTGAGTTCTCTGTACTAGACTGTATTGAATTAAATGGCTCGCAGATCCCCAGCACTGAGCTCTCTATACTAGACTGTATTGAATTAGCAGGCTCTCAGATCCACAGTACTGACTTCTCTGTACTAGACTGTATTGAATTAACTGACTCTCAGATCTCCAGGACAGTACAATGTTATCTATACTAGACTGTATTGAATTAGCTGGCTCTCAGATCCACAGCACTGAGTTCTCTGTACCAGACTGTATTGAATTAGCTGGCTCTCAGATCCACAGTACAGCGTTCTCTGTACTAGACTGTAATGAATTAACTGGCTCTCAGATCCCCAGTACAGTACAATGTTATCTATGCTAGACTGTATTGAATTAACTGGCTCTCAGATCCCCAGTAGGGGAGGCCGGGGTTGGTTGTCACACGGGTTGGTTATCACAGTGCTCATAACTATGAAACTAGATGGCAGGTTATACAAACACTGAAATGTGTGTTCTATTATCTGGAACTCAACCATCTTGTAATTTGAGGTCAATTCCATCTAACATAAAGGTGAGCACATATTTCATTGTTTTTCATCTCCAAAGTAAAAAATGTATATCTTGTTATTTATGTTATAACTCTTAGTAGTATCGGAGTTTGTTTGAACTGATGGCCATGTTAATAGAACCAGATACTGGCTTGATCTTTTGGTTGATCTGATCTTTTGGTGTAAAAACAAAACCAGTAGGTTTAAATTATCATGTAAAGTCAGGTTGGGACAGGTTGTCACATAGTTTTTGGGGTTGGTTGTAACATGTAAATCCTATAGGAAGAAGACTTATATTTTTTCTTTCTACTTTTTTTTTACACTAACATGTGGGATATGTCACCATATAATGCTTATTTAATTTATTTACTGTTTGTCCTCCGGTTCTGTGGAGGCTGTGGTATCATTTTGTAGCATGGGTCAACATTTCAAATATATATATAGGTCTATATTTTTATATTCACATAAAAAGTAAAAATACAACTTTGTTGTCATTGTTCACAGTAGAAACTTTATGTTATTTATAAAATCTAAAAATGTTGCCTTATTGTCTACTGTAAAAGCAAGAACATACTTTGTGACACCCAACCCCATACCGTGTGACACCCAACCCCAGTATGGGGCAGGTTGTGACAGGTGACGGCGCATTTTCAATTGTCTAAATATCATACTTGGAATAAAGTTATGCTGAAATAAAAAAAAATATTAATTTGTGCGTGAAGAGTTATTTTTCAATACCTCGCAGAATGTCACCAGACTGAGGAAAATAATAAAGAGTAAAAGTGTGACAACCAGCCCCGGTCTCCCGTACAGTGCTGAGATCTCTATACTAGACTGTATTGAACTGGCTCATAGATCCCTGTACAGCACTGAATTCTCTGTTCTCTACACTGTGTTGAATGTCCTTACTTTCTTTAAGTGTAGATGGTTCCCAGGTAAATTGTTCCAGTGATGACCCTTCTGCATACTAAGCTTCATAATCCATACTTTCATTGTGACTTATTACATTTTGTCATGCTTTTACTGCAGGGAAGTTTTATAAGGGTTAGTTTAGCATGGTTTGTTTTTAATACACTTTACCATACCTCTCTGTGCTTCATTGCACTTTGCTGGGCTTTTACCTTGGGAAACTTTTATAAGGGACATATCCCTTTAAAATGCCAAGGTTGGTCCTATCTGTTGTTTAAACATCATGACTGCACTGTAAGCAGCAGTAGCAGTGGTGGAGACGCTTGGTAATGAGAGGGAGATTCCTGCGCTGCCCTTCACAGCACAGCAGACTACACACCAACTGCAAACACACATTTATTTACAATCTATAAAACAAGAAGGGTAAATAAAACCTCAAAAATACATGCTTAAACTACCGTGGCTGGTTTCTGCACACAACAAGATAAAGAAGGCTTTGTGAGGGTTAGACACAGGCAATCAGGCAGCTTCTGAAATAATGATGCTACTAAGCACTTTTATTTAACAAATAATAACACTATGCAGTCACACTTTAATAACACTATGCAGTCACTCATTTGACTGCTTTTGGCAGCAATCCACTGGCTCTCCTTCCTAAGCCCCACACAGGCCAGGTGCAGTTTCCTATACACCTGCATAAGTTAAACTAAACTGAATAATTAACTGGACAACCAATCAGGGCTCACGGTTTTCTCCATTCTATCCACATTCTCACATGGGAAACAAATAGTTATTTCAAGGCTAAAAACGAACAAGTTCCTGGGTTTAACCCAAAATATTAAACAGTCATAAAGTAAACGCATTTAAATAACACATTAAATACTGCTATTGATGTAGCTGGTGGAATAATAATTCTGCACATTTAGACTGTAGAATATAGGAGTGAATGAAAACAAGTACTGGTACAAAATAAATACGTTATTAACATCAAATGCACTGCAGAAATAAACGCTATCTACATGACGGGTTTTCTCCCTGTCACATGTTACATTGCAGCAGTGAAAAAGATGAAGTCAGGCAGGCAGTGTGGTTCAGTGGTTAAAGAAAAGAGCTTGTAACCAGGAGGTCCCCGGTTCAAATCCCACCTCAGCCACTGACTCATTGTGTGATCCTGAGCAAGTCACTTAACCTCCTTGTGCTCCATCTTTCGGGTGAGACGTAATTGTAAGTGACTCTGCAGCTGATGCATAGTTCACACACCCTAGTCTCTGTAAGTCGCCTTGGATAAAGGTGTCTGCTAAATAAACTAATAATAACACAGATAACACACACAGCTGTGATGCACTGATAAGGGCTGTTGAAATGTGTGCAATCTCATTGTTACAAGAGATGACATCTCATTTCGCAGTTTGTGTGAGGGACTGCAAAGAGAAGCGGACAGCTCAAATTGTGCACAATGATTTCTGTTATAATACAAACAACATATTCACTTATTATAAAGCACAAAAGCGAAGTTATACTCAGGTGCGTCTATTAACAATAGAACAATGTAGAACTATGCACAGGCTGGCATCTATAGACACATTCTTAACAGTGATTGGTTGATTACTTGTGTGTGATCTACAGCGTATGTTTCTTAGTGTCCGGTGGCTACTTCTAATCAAGTTGAGAGTGTATTTCTCTTGCACCTGTTGCTGTGTCAGGGGTCTGTGATACAAAGAGTGTTTAACCTGTTTATGTAGATTCTGTTGTGGTTAAACATTTTGAATGCTTTGTCATTGACAATCTCAGTGTGAGATCTACACTCTCAGTGGAATTATAAAAGCAGTAGTTGCTGCTAACAGGGTCCAATGTGACTAATGCCGTTAACCCTAATCCTAACCCTAGCCATAACAGTATAAGTGGAGTAATGCACTTCTGTCATTTCTATAATTTGAATAATTAATTATGATTTGTTCTTGCTCAAGGCCTCCCATATGGCATTAGGCATCCTAAATTTAGATTGGGATCTCTTTAGTGAGAGAGGCTGTTCATTTAGATTGGGATCTCTTTAGTGAGAGAGGCTGTTCATTTAGATTGGGATCTCTTTAGTGAGAGAGGCTGTTCATTTAGATTGGGATCTCTTTAGTGAGAGAGGCTGTTCATTTAGATTGGGATCTCTTTAGTGAGAGATGCTGTTCATTTAGATTGGGATCTCTTTAGTGAGAGAGGCTGTTCATTTAGATTGGGATCTCTTTAGTGAGAGAGGCTGTTCATTTAGATTGGGATCTCTTTAGTGAGAGATGCTGTTCATTTAGATTGGGATCTCTTTAGTGAGAGAGGCTGTTCATTTAGATTGGGATCTCTTTAGTGAGAGATGCTGTTCATTTAGATTGGGATCTCTTTAGTGAGAGAGGCTGTTCATTTAGATTGGGATCTCTTTAGTGAGAGAGGCTGTTCATTTAGATTGGGATCTCTTTAGTGAGAGAGGCTGTTCATTTAGATTGGGATCTCTTTAGTGAGAGAGGCTGTTCATTTAGATTGGGATCTCTTTAGTGAGAGAGGCTGTTCATTTAGATTGGGATCTCTTTAGTGAGAGAGGCTGTTCATTTAGATTGGGATCCCTTTAGTGATGCTGTTCATTTAGATTGGGATCTCTTTAGTGAAAGAGGCTGTTCATTTAGATTGGGATCTCTTTAGTGAGCGAGGCTGTTCATTTAGATTGGGATCTCTTTAGTGAGAGAGGCTGTTCATTTAGATTGGGATCTCTTTAGTTAGAGAGGCTGTTCATTTAGATTGGGATCTCTTTAGTGAGGGAGGCTATTAGTTTGTACCGTTAGAAGTGCTGCTGCTTTCATTGTGTTCAGCGTCATTTCTGAGACATTTGAGAAACTGCTGCATAATTACTGTGCTCAGCTGTACGCTGTCTGACTGCAAATGCAACATAAACTGCTTGGGAAGAAGCAAATATATCAATAACTCCAACTGAAACATTGGCAGAAATCCTGCATTAATTTAATTTTAAAAAATGAAGTTATAATTATAAAGTGCATTAATATAATTGCCTATTGTGATCTCCTTGCAATCACTCCCTCTTGTTGTCAAATAGTACATACTGTCAGCGCAGGCACTAGCTGATGTCAATGTTACATTTGAAATAACCCCAAGCACCTCACAGCAGCTTGTGTAAATGAACTGATCCCGGTCTGGGGAGCCCTGCTTCGTCAGGGTCATGTGGGAGAGAATGTGTGTATGTGCTGCGGCCCCTGAAACCACCCGCTGCCCCCAAGGGTCCCTGGGCCCGAGTCTGGGAACCCTGGCTTAGCATTTGGGTCGCTCCATAGCGGGTTACACATTTAGATACTGAAACAATTATTTCAATTTTTGAAACATGGAATATATAAGATAACATACGGGTCCAAATTATTATCACCGCTAGTCTGGCTTTGGACTTTTATCGTGTCCCAGAACACCCTGCAGTGTTTATAAGAAGCATCACGTTGCCTGTGCTGTGTCCTGTGGTGCCTGTATCGCAGTGTTATATTTTTAAACATACCACCAGCTCTTATGACAGAAAACCAACTCGAGACATCTATTAATATGGGATAATATATTCTGAACCATGTATTGGCCTATGTATATAGAAATCTATAGAAGGGGAGTGTAAATGTTAAATGCATGTTATTACGTAGTAATTACTAAGTCGTTACACATTAACTACAGTGTGAGTTATGTAATGATTCTGTAATAATAAACATTAATATGTACAATGGGATACGTTGAGAATTAAGCAGTAATCACATAGGAATTAAATATAATAAGGAGAGTAATTTAGAGGAGGACCAGCGATATGTTGCTAGTGTGGATTCTAAAGCCTTGGTTAGCAGTTTGAGGCTGACACCCTGGGATCCTTCAAGAAGCTGCTTGATGAGATTCTGGGATCAATATGCTACTAACAACCAAATGAGCAAGATGGGCTGAATGGCCTCCTCTCGTTTGTAAACTTTCTTATGTTCTTATGTTCTTATGTTTAAAGGGGATCAGTGATAATGTTGCATGTGCTAATAAGAGGAAAGAATGGATTTGAAGGTCTTGATTAGCAGTCATTTAAGGGGATCGGTGATAATGCTGCTGGTGCTGATAAAACACTAAACAATGATGAAGTGGGTTTGAAGCCTCAGTGGTTTCTTTAGTCACAGTGTTTCTCCCACCCCAGCAGCATTTCAAATTGTGCTTAGGGAGGATTTTCCTTTCCTGCTAAAAAACATTTCTGAGAATTGCATCCAACTGCTTCCTGATTCTTTGGTAGTTTTTTCACCAGCATATGAAAATAGATGACTGTTGTAAAAATGAAAAAGGGGTTGGTAGATATACATTTGTTTTTTCTTCTTTTTTGAGTGGTAAGGTTCTGCATATTGTTGTCTGTTTAGCATGGTGTTTTGGCTTTTATTAGACACTTCTATTCTTTAAATTTTTCAGTCCCTCAATTTGTTCACGTTGCTCCTTGGTTGCTCTATTGCTCAAACACCCTTTAAATGTTAATGACAGAGTCTGATCCCGCAACAACTTCCTATAGGGCAACTAGGAGCCAAAGTGAAGACATTGACAGGACTGAAAAATTTAAGTTTATAAAAAACACAAACACCATGTTAAACCGACATTAATATGCACAGTCTCTCTCTCTCTCTCTCTCTCTCTCTCTCTCTCTCTCTCTCTCTCTCTCTCTCTCTCTCTCTCTCTCTCTCTATTAGTCTTACCAAGTGGTAGTTAAAAATCTGGCAAAGGCAAAATGTACCAATATTTATGACTCCAACTCTATGAAAGTCAATGGAGTTAATTCATAAATATTGGTACCCTGTGCCTTAACTCAGTTAACTCACCAGATTTTTAACTACCACTTGGTAAGATGAATGAGTGTTCAACACACTCACAAGAGGTATCATTGCCATGTAAGTATAGTGTTTCAAACAATATTTATACCACTTAATACATTGGTAAATAACATTGTTGCAAATAGAGGGTATGTAAACTTTTGACGACAACTGTATGTATGTAAAGTGTGTTTGAAAATAAACACTGGAGGTACTTCTCGGCTTTTGATGCCGACACTCATTTCTTTCCTTTTAAATCTATTAATGTGCTTCTGATGTTATTCACTACATGGTTAATGATGTATCAATCTGCTATTCCTTTCTATTTAAACCTTCAGGCATCGTGGGATTCAGTCTATTCATCCATTTATTTTCCTTTATTCTTCTGTATTGTACATTATCTAATTGTTTTTCTTAATTACAAATTGTAGGTCATTCATGTTGTGTTTAATTTTTGTAAAGTGTTGAACTATTGGTTCATTTACTTTTTATTTCTTATGGTTGGTAGATGAGTCTGTATTCTTTTATATAAAGCTATACCTGTGTCTCCTATGTATTTTTTTTTTGTTGTTAAATTTTTTGCAAGATATACCATAAACAAGGTTGCTAGTTTTTATTTTTAAGCAGACACCCTTATCCAGGGTGACTTACAATTGTTACAAGATATCACATTATTTGTACATACAGTTACCCATTTATACAGTTGGGTTTTTACTGGAGCAATTCTAGGTAAAGTACCTTGCTCAAGCGTACAGCAGCAGTGTCCCCCACCTGGGATTGAACCCACGACCCTCCGGTCAAAAGTGCAGAGCCCTAACCACTACTCCACACTGCTGCCCAACTTTCTATTTGAAACTTTTAACTTTACAAATATATTTGCACACTTTACATATGCCTAAGGGTTTTAATATGCTTTAATGTGTCTATGATCTATTCTGTTTGTATGTGTTTATGATATGTTTATGTATATATAAACAAAGTATACAAACCTATCTACCCATCCTATTTGCTTCTGAGTTTATCTATTTGAGAATAAGCGGTGGCCCAATGAGATCCTGAGAGTTGTCTGCACTCACAGTACAACAGCCATCTATTTATATATGCTTGTGAAAAAACAACAATTGGGAAGCAGTTGGACCAGTGCTTTAGAAATAGTTTTTAGCAGAAGAGAAAACCATATGCTAAGCACAATTTGAAATGCTCTTGGCTGGGGTGAAATGCTGTGACTAAAACAGGCAGAAACTTTTTGAAAGTAATTACTCTTGTAGAAACTGAAAACTAGTGTGGTGCTGATTTAAAGAAAGTAAACATGATGACAAAAAATTAAACCACAGTAACACTTAGTCATCTCTGAATCATCGACGGGTAAGACCTTCGTTTTAGCTTTATTATTGTTTGAGGAAAACTTTCTTCATTGTTTTATGAAATAAGATAAGCAACATTTTCTTAATAATACAAATCATTTTGGCACTTATAATATCCTATAATGTGTTATTGTTTGATAAAATTCAGCTTTTTATAATTCTGCTTGTGTGCAGAGCGCAATGCTACTATGGAAAAATAAGGCATCATATGAGAAGATTCAGATATTAATCTCAAACTAAGGGCTCTAGCCAAAACTTTAGTCCTCTTGACTTATTTTCTTCTAAATGACACTGATGTGCACCAGCTGAAGCATTTGTCTGCTTGACTCAGTTTCTTCTAGTGCCACCTCAATAACATTGATGAAGGCACTTTCTTTTGCTTTAGATCAGAATTGTGGAGAGTTGGAGGTGATGGCTGATTACATTTCCCCTCTCTCTTATAGGTACTGAGTGAAGCCTGATGCAGAGAGCTTGAGAGACGACAGTGAGAGAATCTATTCATCTTGCCTTAGCACCACTTCTTCTTTTCTGGGTTTGAGGGGAAATGACTGTGATTAAGAGCGTCACTGCCACCCTGATAACATTGAGTGTGATCTGTGGGGCCAACTCACCAGATAAGGGTAGGGTGAATCTCATACCTTTCCACTTGACTAGTTTTATAAAGAGCTCTGGTTTAAAAGATAACACATGTAAAAACAAAGCTGAACATCAGAGGGGATAGGTGGCTCAGCCAGAGCCACAGAGAGACTAGCCTCTCATTCTTGCTTTTCACCTTCCTCTGCAGGTCTGGGTTCCACCCTGTTACACTCACTACAGCACAGAAGGTTATAAGACAGCAGGCATCTACCAGTAGAATGTATCCCACAAATACTTTGTATTGGACCATTTTCACAACTTATGTTTTTCATGACAGATTTAAGGATTGTTTTGTTAAGGACTGTTTCTGGTTTTCAGTTCACAAAACCTTTTTCAACTGTCATACACAGGGTTATACATCTATTCTCAGTTCTCAAAGAGCTGTTCAACCTAAGATAATTCCTATAAACAGTCTCAAAACCGTTATTATAAAAACAGTAAGTACCTTCACATTGCATTTCCGTTTGCAGTCCTGCTGAGGGGTTATAATTGCAATTACTGTTACTGGTTTTCATTTATCTTTTGTAAGTCTGTCTTAAGGTTGCTTTTGCTTGACTTCAGAAATCCCTTTTCTTAGTTTCCATAGATATGTAATGTGGGCTAGATGAGCCAAAATGCCTTTTTAGAAATGAGAGCCAGTGCCATCTAGTGATGTGCCACTTTGAATTTCTTTAATTTTTCAGTAGCCGTGCACTAGATGGCGCTTCCTAATATAAAGATGGTCCAGCCTCCAAGACTTCTCAAAAGCAAACACTATTGAATAATTGATAGCGACAAGAAAAAGTCTAATGATAGCAAACACACATAGATAAATGAAGATACCTGCTCTTCAAGATATCCTTTGTGTTTCGTGGACAGTGACAATGTTGCTAGTGCTAATGGATCTGGTTTTAAATGGTACTTTGGTCTCCACAGACGGGCTCTTGTCACACAGTCTGCAGTGCTACAATGACTACACATCCTACACTGTCTGTACCTGGAGAGAGAGTGTGGAGGCACACAGATTGCACCCATAAAGCTCTACCGCATCACCTTCATGGACACACGGTACTGTGCAAATTGGAGAGGCTTCTTATACACACACACACACATACATTTATTAAACCGTCTTGTGATTCCGTAAAACACTGTCACATGACAGATTATAGTTTGCACTATAGTGCCCTAGTCTATATTCATAGCAATGGTCCATATACTTTATTTCTACCATAGGCTGGTAGAATGGGACCACAGTGTGCTAACTATTCCCTAAATGATGACAGACAGACAGACAGACAGAGGCACCACATTAGCGATGCAATGGTTCTGCACTATATCTTGGCTGCATCTCATCATTTTCTTTTCCGACTAACCCATCCCATCTTTTCTCTTGCAGGATTGATTTTGAATGCAAGCAAATCAGCCCACTTGAAAACGTCTCTGCGTCTGTGATTGGCTGGAGTTGCTTGGAGAACAGCACCAATTTTGTAGTTGGAATCAAAGAGCGGTACATTTTCGAACCAGCAGTGCCAATTCCAGTGCTGAGGAAGAGCGTAAATCTGTCTGAGAATGGTGAGACAACATGCTTATATACCTGACACTCTGAATCAACATGCATTCACTTCAGGAATACAGTCTGCTGCTAGATCCATAGTGGTTTAATATCCAGTTACATGAATTTCATATGATTCTCTGTTGCTGTTTTCTTGTCTTTGTTTCCCAGACTTATTAACTAACGTTCTTTTCCAACCACGGCTGCTTCTAAAAAGACTCAGAGACTCTGAGAAGGTTTTAGAAATGCAGTCATTCTAAAATGCACATTATAAATCACGCCAGAAATCAGCCAATCACAGTGCAGTAGTTGCCAAAATTCCATCAGTATTCTGTGTAGAGATGCCATCCTTTTGTAAAATTTTGATTAACTTGATACTAGTTTCTCCAAAGAAAATATTACCAAAATTTTAAAACCCACATTTCTCCTGCTGCACTTTTGTTCTGAATAATAGTCTCACCACGACACAGCGCCTGTATGCCTACACACATCATTCAGGGACAGTGGCAGGTCCATTCTGGACTGCACCATTACACAGCTAGGGAAGGGGGTGATAAAAGTTATGTTTTATAAAAATAAAATAATTTTTTATTTTGAAGCTATTCCTGAGTACAGTCTTGATTTGTGTCATTTGTTTGTAAATGTTCTTATGTTCTTATTTATAATAAGTTAATACGTCATGTAGGGTGTCTCTCATTGTATAAGACGTCACTTCACACAGTTTGAGCAGACAGATCCAGTTTGCACAGCTTCCCGGCTCTCTCGCCCACACTGCATTCCATTACATCTCTTATACAATAAGAGACACCCAACCTATTCACTTATAAACAGGGTTGTTAATAGTTTATAGTTTAAATGCTAGAATGTTTCCTACACATTTTAACCGTCAAAAATGTGCATGCCGAACAGCCCTTAGCCTTGGTATTTACATAGTAGTAAATGTACAGAGTAAGGATTAGTTCATTGTAAATATGCTTGTGTTCATTCTTTAAATGCTGTGCTCATAGTCCTTATCTAAATGTATTTTATTGTGATTTGTATTTGCTTTGTATTGTACAGTGCTTTGAGATACTTTTTGTATCAGCTCAATTAAAACGGAAACTCTTCTCTTCACAAATATTCTATTATGTGTTATTTTTAGTCAGACCACGACCTCCCGTGACCTGCATGCTAACCTGAGCGAGGAAGGTGACATCACCTTGAGCTGGCAGACAGATTACCCGCCCGCAACCGTCTCCATGGGCGATTCCAATACCAGATCAGCTACAAGAGGGCCTTCCAGGATTGGCAGGTACCGTGGCAACGCACAGACTGGCAGCATGAGGGGTTGGGGCTTGAAGAGTGGAGGTGGAGGAGTGGCCTGCTTAATAGTCTGAGAAAACCCAGACTGTATCCTAAATTGCAGCCTTATGAGGGTTCCAGATGTCTCCCCTGGTAAAGGCACAGCTGCATGGTGTGTAGTGGGGTCCTGGCTGTCCAAAGTTTCTGGTCTTTGCTGGGAATTCCATAGGGAGCTTCAACTGGCTCTGGTGCCAAAGTTTCTGGTCTTTGCTGGGAATTCCATAGGGAGCTTCAACTAGCTCTGGTGCTACCGGAATTATGAGGGCAAACCGTCAGGGATTGTTTCACAGCGCCCCTACTGGCCAAGCAGCTCAAGCTGACACCTGCAAGGCTGGCCTTTGTCCTCCAGAGGCTGGTAGATCACATTCGCTGTAGAGTGTGGAAAGAGGCAATTGGCTTCAGTTCCAAGCTGTTTGGGGAGTGTTGCAGTGAAGGAGCGGAATTGGTCATTCTAAATTGGAGAGAAAAATAATTGGACACTTTAAAATAAAATAAGAATGGAAGAGAGGAGGAACAGCCTTATATCCGTTGTTGTTTTTGTCTGCAGAGCTCAGAGCTGGTTCTGATTTCAGAAGACGTGACCGGTTTGTGTTTGGGACGCCACTTTTCATAGCGGGAGTGAGTATGAGGCACGAGTGAGAGCCAGGCTTCAAGATAATGGAAAGTGGAGTGAGTGGAGCCCCTGGTGGATTGGAAGACTGCAAGAGGTGAGACTGAAACACAGAATAAACATCTTCAGCAGAAATGAAAAATAAATCTTTATTTAATTTGTGTTTTACCAGGTTCTCTAAGATAAACACATTTGTAAAATTAACACTATTAAAACCAAGAATCGCACCTAATACAGTAATCCGTATCCTCCGTCACATATCCCCCTAACCGCTTACCCGCCATGATCAAGCTCTTCAGCAACATTAGTTTATTACTGAACAGAGAAGATTAGTTCAGAGATTGTAGATCCTACCAAAGTTTTCATACACTGTGTTGTATGTACTCATTGCTGGTAGTGTCACGTGAGCTGTTCAGTGTGTTGATATGTAAATAAATACTGTTCGCCTGCGGGCGATCAACTTCAACCTCTGTCTCGATCTCCTGCCTGTCACTCAGCAGAGAATGCACGCATCCACACGGCAGATGGCCACTCTGTCACAGCATGAATACCCTGTATCCTTCTAAACAAGGGATTTAGGGAGCTCCTAATAAAAGCTGAATCTCAAAACAATAATTGTGTGTGTTTCAGCTGCATATAATGATATGTAAATGAGATTAATTTATCTGAACTTTTACATAGCTGCCCTTACTCTGGTCCCACCTCTGCTGTTTTTTCTTCCTTTTAATAGAAAAACACAAGGAACCACGCATTACATTCCCCTTATCTTTTTTTGAAATGTTTGCAGTTGTTATCAGTATTTGCAGTTACTCAAATACAGTTTTGTTCAGGTGCTGCCCTTCAGTTCTAAATTGAGTGACAACAGTGTATTGTAATGAAGTATTTTAGGATGTCTATGAGTAAGAAACAAAATGTTACAGCCTGTAACTGGGAAGATCTGTGCTGACTGTCTGGCATCGTAGTTCTGCAGGAAGGGCAGCAGCCTTGTAAGGTCCGCCTGTCAATCATGGCAATGACACGGAGAGGTTGGGAGGAAGGTGTGTTGGCTTTCCCTCTCTGAGTGGTTGAGAGGCAGGCCTTGAGTGGTTGAGAGGCCCATAAGAACTCCGCTGGTTGTGCATTCAGGTGGCCATGCCCGGGAAGCCCAGTGACGCTTAGCTGAGGAGGCGGCGTAAATAAACATTGAGATCGAGAGAATAAAATCAGGCAAGCACGGCTGAGGAAGCCAGCCTTTAATAAACTATTTATTAAAATATATGGTTACGTGCACCCAAGGGGACGGTGCAGCGATAGAGGAACCTTGGCCAGCCCAGTGTATAGTGCACAGCGAAGCGTAGGATCGGAGACCCGTGCTGACCGGCATAGCGGCAGTGGGGCACCGCGTAAGCAGCACTTTGTTTTGTTGTTTTATTACTGTGTTTTATTTTCCTTTTCATTTCGCCTTTGGATTTAATTGTGCTGGTAACCTGTGGTCCTGATTACCGCTGCTGGTATACAGGCCACAGACAACAGCCCTTTATCGGCTAAAATAAATAAAAAGAAAATAAATAAAACTGGGCACCTGTGCGGTGTTTTCAAGTTCAATGTTCTGTCTCCCATGTCAGTGAATACCGCCACCCTTCCACACACCCTGATTAGCAAAATGCCAAAAGAATAGCCTTAACAACAACAGTGTGGTCTCTCCTGTTGATCAGATTAGCTGGCCTGCGCTGCTATTGTTCAAACCTGAGGATTGGGTTAAAACATGGCTAGGCAAAGGTGAGCCTGCAGCCATCGACACCAACTGTAAGACACGAAAACCACAAGGAGATGAGAACTTGAAGCTATACATGGAGGCTTCTGTAAATCGAGATCAGCACATTTGGTCTATAAACAAAAATGCTCTCCTCTTTCTTAATTATAAGATCAGGTATATTTTTATTTACAGATTAACCCCTGTTGCCATATATATATGCCATCTCGTGATCTTCCCCATTGGATCAAGTTTCCTTTAGTTGTGCTTCCAATATGCCAGTAAGCATTGGCGTTAGTATAAAGGCACTTTGACTAATTATACATTGTCTAGGGCAGCCAGCTAGAACTGAACAGTAGCTCCTGAACTCAGCACTTTGACAAATAAATACATGCACATTTGAGTGACTGCAATAAGAACATCTAAAAATGATTGTAAACATAACAAAAGGTAAAGGGACAGTAAACGAAAAAATAAATTAAAAGTTTAAGTTGCATTGAAAGCAGGGGTTCCATTTATTTGTGATCAATTTTTACCAAATGAAAGCACAAGATGACACATCACCAGACAGACTAGAACTGCAGCACTGCCTGCACGAGGGACAAACTGGACAAAACCTTGAAATGCTGAGCGCCAAAAATATGAATAAATACTCATAAATCAAGGGCCTGCTAGTGAGCCTCTGTCCAAAGCAATCCTGACAATGATCAGACAACACAAGGTTGAATGCAATGATCAGACTCCACAAGGCTGAATACGATGATCAGACTGCACAAGGCTGAATACAATGATCAGACTGCACAAGGCTGAATACGATGATCAGACTGCACAAGGCTGAATACAATGATCAGACTGCACAAGGCTGAATACGATGATCAGACTGCACAAGGCTGAATACGATGATCAGACTGCACAAGGCTGAATACAATGATCAGACTGCACAAGGCTGAATACGATGATCAGACTGCACAAGGCTGAATACGATGATCAGACTGCACAAGGCTGAATACGATGATCAGACTGCACAAGGCTGAATACAATGATCAGACTGCACAAGGCTGAATACGATGATCAGACTACACAAGGCTGAATACGATGATCAGACTGCACAAGGCTGAATACGATGATCAGACTGCACAAGGCTGAATACAATGATCAGACTGCACAAGGCTGAATACGATGATCAGACTGCACAAGGCTGAATAAGATGATCAGACTACACAAGGCTGAATACGATGATCAGACTGCACAAAGCTAAATACGATGATCAAACTGCACAAGGTTGAATACAATGGATTCAGAGACTAATGGAATTGAAGACATTTCATAACTGTCAACCCATTCGAGTCTCAAGGACACAGTGTTTTCTTTGTAGTCATTTTGATTGCCTTCATCTTTGAGACCTACGAATGAGTGATATTAAAGTTTAGCTCGAAATACCACAGTGCTCTTCACTAATGTGCGCTTCTCTGACACACTCTGTTATCGATTTCTGCTTCACTCATCACATCCTGTGACTTTTTAAAAAGTGTAATGCACTCCCGTGGCCTCAATAGAGCTCTCAAACATGGCTGCTCTCTCATACATTAATCTGCCCCCCTGCAACACTGCCCCCTGGTGGATGTAGGAAATATGTAGTAATACTAATAGAAACTGACATGATAAAGTTTATTATTGTTGTTATTGTTACTATAAGTCCATAGTGTGTAGGGTGTCTCTTATTGTATAAGAGAATTGTGCAGAATGATGTTTTATACAATAAGAGACACTCTACACACCACATATGACCTTATTATAAACCACGCAAATGAAGATTGTACACAGGAATAGTATCACCCTAGTACGCTGTATTGCTTTGATTCATCTTTTAAAGACGCAGTCTAGTGTACTGTATATGCATTGCAGTGTGTGTCATATAGTCCTGTTGTACATGTCTAAACATTTTAATACTGTGCAGAATCTTACACATGCAAACCTTCAGTGACTGCAGGGTTGGGTTTCATTTAACATGGGGCACAAACTGGTTAAAAGGCTAAGCAATCTGTGTGTTTTATTGTCCAGCGGAGGATGCAGACCCTCAAAACCTACAGTGTGATTACGATGGACTGCAAGAGGTCATCTGCACCTGGGAGGTCAGGAGAGCTGGCAGAATCTCTGAAATCCAACCTTACCTACCGTGATGGCCTTGAGAGTGAGTATTGAACAGCATCTGAATAGACCTGTTATTAACCCCACACTGCTTCACTCCCTCCCAATCATTAACCCTAGACCAGCCACACTGCTTCCTCTCTCCCAGTCATTAACCCTAGACTAGCCACACTGCTTCCCTCTCCCAGTCATTAACCCTAGACTAGCCACACTGCTTCCTCCCTCCCAGTCATTAACCCTAGACTAGCCACACTGCTTCCCTCCCTCCCAGTCATTAACCCTAGACCAGCCACACTGCTTCCTCCCTCCCAGTCATTAACCCTAGACCAGCCACACTGCTTCCCTCCCTCCCAGTCATTAACCCTAGACTAGCCACACTGCTTCCCTCCCTCCCAGTCATTAACCCTAGACTAGCCACACTGCTTCCCTCCCTCCCAGTCATTAACCCTAGACCAGCCACACTGCTTCCCTCCCTCCCAGTCATTAACCCTAGACCAGCCACACTGCTTCCTCCTCCCAGTCATTAACCCTAGACCAGCCACACTGCTTCCCTCTCTCCCAGTCATTAACCACTATACTAGCCACACTGCTTCCCTCTCTCCCAGTCATTAACCCTAGACTAGCCACACTGCTTCCTCTCTCAGTCATTAACCCTAGACTAGCCACACTGCTTCCCTCCCTCCCAGTCATTAACCCTAGACTAGCCACACTGCTTCACTCCCTCCCAGTCATTAACCCTAGACTAGCCACACTGCTTCCTCCTCCCAGTCATTAACCCTAGACCAGCCACACTGCTTCCCTCCCTCCCAGTCATTAACCCTAGACCAGCCACACTGCTTCCCTCCCTCCCAGTCATTAACCCTAGACCAGCCACACTGCTTCCTCTCTCCCAGTCATTAACCCTAGACTAGCCACACTGCTTCCCTCCCTCCCAGTCATTAACCCTAGACTAGCCACACTGCTTCCCTCTCTCCCAATCATTAACCCTAGACCAGCCACACTGCTTCCCTCCCTCCCAGTCATTAACCCTAGACCAGCCACACTGCTTCCCTCCCTCCCAGTCATTAACCCTAGACTAGCCACACTGCTTCCCTCCCAGTCCCTCCTCATCTCTAACCCCTAGAACCACGCAGCTTCCCTCCAAGTCTAGGCTCTGAGCACCATTATTTACTGTGTTTTACAGAGAGAAGGTGTGCAGTCCAGAAGTGGTGAGATCCGATCCAGAAGAGCCAGTTGTCTTCTTTCAGTGCAAATTCCCCACAACTAATTTCTCTGAGGTCCAGATCAGCGTGAAACCAGCAGAAGAGCACAAGGAGATCATGGCCAGCCATAACAGTGAGCTTCCAGCACTTCTAATCAGGCATCTGAATGCACAGGAAAGATCTGCATTAATACATTACTCACTGGGAATCAGTGGGATCACAGTCTTTATCACCACTTTACAGATTGATAGATTTTGTAAAACGTGTATAACTTAAAGTGTATAACTTAATTATGTAAAACGTTTATAACTTAACCTGTTAGAAACAGGGCATCAGTAGAAGGCAGTATTGCACTGTACTCAATGGTCCTCATCGGTTTGGTATACTTAAACTGCCCGTCGCATCTCAGTGAAATAGCAGATACACGACTTTAATCCACCCCCGTTGTGGGAGAGAAGGAAAACAAAAGCAATCAAGTGAACCAAGAAAACATTAGAAAAAAATCGTGAAGGAGAGGAAGAACTAGGAACTAGGGAGACAGTTGCAATTAGTGGGAGTTAATACATGGTTTAAGTTAATCAGGATTATCAGGATCATTTTCAACAAGACATCATTACAGTATGTCATTAACATACAACCATCGTTATCAAGCAAATAAACCATTACTAAGGGTAGTTCTATTTGTTTTGCATTAAAAAAATCAGGGCTGGGTATCATGTAATTAACACCTCCATGCTCCTCCCTGCATCGCCACTCGCTGTATATGCATTGCACTTACTGTGATGGTTCATTCATAACTTATCCATAACCAATATGTCGTCAGAGATACAACACATATTGCCTACACAGCGCAGTGCCATGCTACAATGCTGCACTTCTGGTCATACGTAGCTGACAATCTAATTGAAAAGGTCATTAGCTACCCTAGTTAGGGGTGTAACGACACACTCATGTCACGATCACGATATGTATCACGATATGAGGGCCCGATCCGATGTGTATCACGATACAGGTGATGGTCCTGATGGGCTGCTTTTCATTATGCTTAACAAGATTGTTAAGAGACAAAACTGCTGTGAGTTACGGAAAGTATGTATTCAGGAAACACAGTTATTCATTCAAACTTTAAAGAGTAAGTAGTGGGGTTCCAAAACTATGACGTTACACGTCCCCACGTTTAAATAATGTACATGTCATTTTTATTTTCATTGTTAACATCCTGACAACTTTTACACTTATAACTTCAAAATGTCCACTTTAGTGCACTGGTAGTATAAGGATTATTGCCCACATTGTCAGGTAAGACAACAGTAACGATCCATGATGTGGTATGGAACAGAAAAGCCAGAGCACTTGTTATTGTGTTTTTTTGGGGTTATTTAGAGGTCAGATCTCAAACCCCAGTGCACTAGAGCCGCCATTTTGAAAAGAGCTTAAAAGTTATGTGTAAAAGTTGTCAGGATGTTAACAATGAACAGTAAAATTACAGGGACGTTATTTAAACAGTTGTAGCAACACGCTGGGATGTATAACGCTATATATGTGGAGTAGTGGTTAGGGCTCTGGACTCTTGACCAGAGGGTTGTGGGTTCAATCCCAGGTGGGGACACTGCTGCTGTATCCTTGAGCAAGGTACTTTACCTAGATTGCTCCAGTAAAAACCCAACTGTATAAATGGGTAATTGTATGTAAAAATAATATGATATCTGTATAATGTGATATCTTGTAACAATTGTAAGTCGCCCTGGATAAGGGCGCCTGCTAAGAAATAAATAATAATTATTCATTCCACTCAGTGAACTACAATGAGCTAAGCTGTGCTTTTGGTCTTGTATCATGATACAGGATATGATGTTTTGTGCAAGGAAAGTGTCTTGATTCATCAATACACAATGCATTGTTACAGCCCTAACTCTAATGCATGTACCAATGTGTAAAGGAGTATGGCTAGTATTGTCTCTCTTCCTCTTTCAGTTAAGCTCTGGCCTCCGACCAACGTCTCTGTTGAGCTGGTGAATAAAGATCATGTTCTGAGCTGGAAAGCTGTGGCTCTGCGTTATCCGTCCATCCAGACGAAAACTGAAATCCGCTACAAGCCAGCCGAGGATCCCTGGGAGGTAATGAACTGGCCTCAGGCTCCAGCTGTTGTGTGTTGGGGTTTAAAGTGGGCGAAACTTGCATGCAAATGGAAATCTGTGCCTTAACTTCAAGGAAGCAAGTTGCTGTGCGTCACACATTTGAACGGATTTAAAACAAGCTCTCAGTTTGCGGAAAGCAGGATGTTTGTGCGCTTGGTCTGATTTCTTTAGTCCGACCTTGGAATTCTGCGGGAGGTTATGAATGAAAGGGTACAAAGGCTATCAATTTGAATCATATATACTGGAATAGAGAAAAGGGTACTATAGTAAAAGCACAGCAAAGTGTAGCACAGTGTTAACTAAAGCACAGGGAAGCATTATAAAGCACAGAGAGGTACGGTAAAGCATAAGGAAGCATTGCAAAGCACAGAGAGGTGTGGTAAAGCATAGGGAAGCATTGCAAAGCACAGAGAGGTGTGGTAAAGCATAGGGAAGCATTGCAAGCACAGAGAGATATGGCAAAGCATAGGGAAGCATTGTAAAGCACAGCGAGGTATGGTAAAGCATAGGGAAGCATTGTAAAGCACAGCGAGGTATGGTAAAGCATAGGGAAGCATTGCAAAGCACAGAGAGGTGTGGTAAAGCATAGGGAAGCATTGTAAAGCACAGAGAGGTATGGTAAAGCATAGGGAAGCATTGTAAAGCACAGAGAGGTCTGGTAAAGCATAGGGAAGCATTGTAAAGCACAGAGAGGTGTGGTAAAGCATAGGGAAGCATTGTAAAGCACAGAGAGGTATGGTAAAGCTTCAGCCCTGACACAACGTCTTTTTATAAAAGTACTTGAGAGACATCAAAGTCTCACTTGAACTCCAAAATCATTTCGTTTTAAGCACAGTAAACAGATCAGACAGAAGGATTTGGTAAATTCTTGAGTGGTTCGATCCGAGTTGGGGAATCATACTGGAATCCAGTCTAATGGTTGCACTGTGTTCCAGGCAGCTGGTTGTAGAGGCCTTGCAGGGGCGCCCAGTCTGTCCCTCTCAGCGGACAAGCTCCGCCCTCCACCAGATACACTGCGGAGGTGAGGATGACCACCATCCCCAAACACTGTCCGGGTGCTACAGGGGCCGTGGAGCGACTGGAGCCAGGAGGTCAGCTGGGAGACACAGGCAGGTCAGAGGCATCCCCTTTCTGACTGATGACCTTCTCATCTGCATTCCTGTTTACATTTACACTGACAGAAAGTTACACTAGCCCTGCTGCTGCACCTAGTCCTGGGGTTCAGAACTCCCCTCAATGAAGTCTAGTATTATTAATATTGAAATGATCAGGAGCCAGGAGTTTGAGCAGGGTTAGAAACTCACACTAGCCCTGCTGCTGCTGCTGCTGCACCTAGCCCTGGGGTTCAGAACTTCCCTCAATGAAATCTAGTATTATTAATATTGAAATGATCAAGAGCCAGGAGTTTGAGCAGGGTTAGAAACTCACACTAGCCCTGCTGCTGCACCCAGTCCTGGGGTTCAGAACTCCCCTCAATGAAGTATTATTATTATTATTATTATTATTATTATTATTATTATTATTATTATTATTATTAATATTGAAATGATCAGGAGCCAGGAGTTTGAGCAGGGTTAGAAACTCACACTAGCCCTGCTGCTGCACCCAGTCCTGGGGTTCAGAATTCCCCTCAGTGAAGTATAGTATTATTAATATTGAAATGATCAGGAGCCAGGAGTTTGAGCAGGGTTAGAAACTCACACTAGCCTTGCTGCTGCTGCTGCTGCACCCAGTCCTGGGGTTCAGAGCTCCCCTCAATGAAGTCTAGTATTATTAATATTGAAATGATCAGGAGCCAGGAGTTTGAGCAGGGTTAGAAACTCACACTAGCCCTGCTGCTGCTGCTGCTGCACCTAGCCCTGGGGTTCAGAACTTCCTCAACGAAGTCTAGTATTATTAATATTGAAATGATCAGGAGCCAGGAGTTTGAGCAGGGTTAGAAACTCACACTAGCCCTGCTGCTGCACCCAGGGTTTCAGAACTACCATCAATCAGTAATATTATTTAAATCCTTCAGTGACCAGGAGTTTCAGCCATCCCTGTTAAACACATTGTTCCTTCCCTTATAGCTGCATGAATAACAGTCCTAACAGTCAACCTCCAGATTCGCAGGGGAGACTGATTCAAGTGTGAACCATTCAGAGCAGATTTAGCAGGGGTACTGATTGTTCAAACTCCTGGTACCTGTTGACTTCAATAATATACCTGAACAAGGGGAGTTCTGAACCCCAGGACTGGGTGCAGCAGGGTTAGTGGAAGTTTCTGACCCTGCTTTCCCTTTTCTGTTCCTATTCCCATTCCCTCTCTATTCAGTTTTGTTTTTGGAGTTCTAGTCAGGGAATAACAGGATTTAGCCCAGCCTTGCCAGAGTTATGTTGACCCGGATTGGGATTTATCCAAGATCTCAGGGATAGCATACTGTTTACTGGGATCTGGAACCAATCAGGAAAAATATCTGCTGGTATTCCCTTCCCACAGGCCACTGTATAAAACTCTACCCTGTTCTTGCACTGCAGATTCCATGGTTCCAGCCTATCTGATCGTGCTGCTGTGTTCCATTGCTGTTCCTGTTATGTTGGTGTATGGATGCAAGATATGCAAACGGTCAGTAAAATAAAGAGTACTGTAATTCAGACAGACACTCTCCTGCTACTAGCTGCAGCAGAATATACCAGCTGTTTGTGGTGCTCCTGATAATTAGTCTTTGTGAACGAGCAATTTGGTACAGGCTTGAAATGCCACAGCTGTTTTAACTATGCATCTTCTTTAGATTCACGTTGTAGATCACTGTCTGCTTCAGTCGTCACATACTGTTCACTTAAGCTTAGCAGTTAACAGCACACCTGTGACCTCAATAGAGCTCTGAAACATATCTTCTCTCTAAGTACAGCTGGTACACCAAAGTATAACCACAAACCTGTGCCCCTGCAACACTGTAAGAAATACATCAGTTAATTATAGAATAAATGTAGGGGAAAAAAACTTGTGGGGAGAGTGTTGCAGGGGACAGGTTAATGGTTCCACTTTGGGTAATATTTTTGTTAAAGGGTGCAATGATGTTGCTAATCAGAGGTAAAGCATGGATTTGAAAGCCTCTGGTAACACTCTTCAATATCCTGAGCGATGGTGTCTCATTGTGTTTCAGGTTGAAGAATAAATGGGACGCCACGATTCCCAGCCCTCTAAACAGCAAAGTCCTGGCAGACAGACAGGGGTAAGCCTTCCTCTGATTGTTTCTCAATCTCCAGTGGAAAGATGCTCTGTATTATTAGATTTGATAACTGAAGTTCTATTACCGGACCTTTCACTGTCACATTGTTTATCCTCTTGTCATACCAATCATTCAGACCGCATGCTTTGACACAGGATCTTATATGGCTGCCATCTTGAGCTCATGTGAGGTTTTCAGTTTCTTCTGTATGTAGACAGTACACCTTTGTTTCTTAGTATTTGGTTAAGAGCTTCTAATTACCGGTGGTGTCCAGTAAAAACAAGCCCTTTGAATGCCACATTGTTTAAACTCTGTCCATATCAATGATTCAGAACACATTCTTTGACATAGAGTCTTTCTAATTGGTACACTGCTTTAATCTATGATTCTATTAATAAGGAGACCTTGACATATTTCTACTTAGTGCAGAGCTGCATTTCAGGATTATCTCAAGTTCAATTACAGTTGGTGTCCAGTAGAAATTAACCTTTTCATTGCCACAGTGTTTTAGTCATAGGAATGAGAGACCACCTTGCAATAAAGGAAAGCTTTTAAATGAAAACGAGGCTATTTTAAAGTGTGTATCTCATATGAAAATGCTCTGTTTCTATGTGTTTCTCTCTGTCTCTCCACAGGCAGCCCGTGGTCCTCTCCTGTTCTCTCAGGACAGTATGGAGAACCCTGTATCAGCAAGGTGCAGATCTTGGAGTGTCCGCTAGCCTCACGGCACGGACATGCATGTAATACATTGACGGAGCAACTTGGTTAGGGTTTGAAATACCACAGTTAACTAAGCATTTGCATTGTTTCGATTCACTTTGTATGTACTGTTCTGTTTCAAGAAATACACCAGTATGAAACAAATGTGCTGTTTATTAGATGACTCATGTTTACATACAGTATTGTAAGATCAGAAATCAACCAATCACAGTGAAGTATTTGCCAAAATTCCAGCCCATGCATTGAACACCACACCTAATTCCAATGTTCACAAATCTAAATAATAAGAAAAAAAACATACATTCTGTGGCTTATCTAGCCAATGTAGAGTGCTGACACAGATCAAGCTGCAGGGAACACATTGTGACAATAGGGGGCGCTGATGAATCCCATGTGTGCATATCACACAGACACTAGCTTGTTTTGCATTGTATCATGCAGTGATGTTAACATGTGTTGTGAGCTTTTGTTTTATTTATTGCGTCATGACCACAATGCTGCATATATCCTTGAGTGGATATATCTACTTTGAGTGGCTGTATCCCCAAGCAACTTCACCCCAGCTCTGTATATTAAAATGTAATGAGGTCGGTATTTTCATTAACAGTATGATAAAGTAGAATCTGATTGTAAGTACCTGTTTTATGCTAACCCACAGACATTGGAGTGAAATAATAAAGTATATACTGAAAGCAAAGCAACAAAAATGCAATTCTGTGGTTCCTCCACTAGAGGGTGATCAATCACTTTTTAAATGTAACAGCACAGTGTGTATCCAACTCATTCAGACAGCTTTCCTGCATTCCAGTATCTATACTTTTCTGGTTTTAATTATACGTATTTTTCTACCATACACAAAATGGCAAAATAACTGTAAAACGATTAAAACAGAAAAACCTGAAGCAATAGAAAGGAAATAGTATCATAAACATACTTAAAACAATCAAATAAGTCAATACTTTGGCTATAGTTGAATTGATAAAGTTATTTTAGTATTTCGAGTGCTATGGACGAAATATCTTATACATAAACGACTGTGGGTTTTGAATGGGTGAAAACTGATCAATTCATGACTTTAAAAAAAAGGTTAAAATTGACAAATAAACATGTTTTGGCTAGTGTCTTCATCAGTGTACTGAAGTAGTTGTCTATTTTGTACAATGGAATGTTTTTTTCCCAGCATGAACTAGTTTCATTTAACACGCTACAGAAATCCAAATCTGTGTATGGTGACTTATCCTGTGGCAACGGAGTGATCTGATTGGTTGAAAAGGTTGTGATGGTGTATAATTCTCGACTTCTGTCTACGTTACTCCAATAACTACATTCCAGTTTGAGGCAGTGAGCAGAGATCTGTGATATAAGTTAATGCATCATGTGTAGGGTGTCTCTATTGTGTGGAGGCGCCAGGTCACTGCAGTTTCTGGCTGTTCAAACTGTGTGAAATGACATCTCTTAAGAGACATCTCAATAGGAGACACACAGTCTCGCTTATTATACATCACACAATGAGGATTGTACTCAGGAATAGCTTTAAAATAAAATAAAAATCTGTATTTTTGTAAAACATAACTTTTGTCCCATGTAGCCTACAGGTGCTGTGTCGTGGTGGTGTTGTGTAAAAAGTGCAGCGAGAGAAATGTGTATTTTTAAAAGTTTGGAGAGATTTTGGTAATATATTCTTAAGAGAAGTTCATTGAAATTTAAAGAAAGTGTGCAGTAATAGGATGATCCATTTTACAAACGGTACTGAGTATGTGTGTGTTTCTTATTGTTTTGTTTTGATTTTGTGGTGTTTTATGCACGGCATGACATCTGAACACAGGATAAGAGGTACTGGGAGTTTGGCAGATACTCTGATTGGTTGAGTTCTGATATGTGATGTATAATCCGGCACTGGTCTGTATCCCACAGGACTGAGGAGAAGATGATGACTGAAGACGGGCTGTACCAACAGTTTGCAGGGAGAGACTTTACAGTGAAGGGCCTGGTTAAGGCACTGACCTACTGGCCGCTCAACGACCAACACTCTCATACTCTCGCAAAACAGAGCCCGCCTTTTCATTTCAGTGGGCCCTACATCATGTGTCCACGCCCAGTTCTCTCCCAGACGTGATCCTAGCATCCGGACGGGATTCTGAAGTAAACAGAGGAACTAACTTGGGATACGTCTCCACCCAACCTCAGTCACCTCACCAGAGCCTGTCCCTCATTGCAGGGAGCCTTTCTGGCATTCCTTACAAGATAAACGGGTACGTCGATGCTTCTTTACTGACAGGAACAAGCAGAGCAGAATCGGAAGAGTTGAACCCAGAAAAGGGGAAGGCCGATTCTTCTGGCTACATCCCTGACATGGATTTGTTTCAAGGACCTCGAACGGATTTTCTCTTAAGCCGGAAGTTCAGTGCATTGGGGATTTGGCTTTCCAGGATGGGTATATTCTTGGACCCCTTCCTGATTCGGACTTGCCAGGGAAGGCTATAGATCTTTCAGGGCTGGATGTGGGTGAGAGGGTTCCTGAAGTGATGGGGAGCTGTGAGGCTAACCAGCCTTCGAGCTCACTTCCAAACAGCATCATCCAGAGTCATTTAATCCAACCAGGCGGGTATGCAGGGGAAAAGGATTGCCTCTGCAACCAGACCTCCCCACCATGCCTCTTCTTATGAAGCAGGTTGGGGACTATTGTTTCATCCCAGACCCCCAGGGACGAGACTGGGGTTCATCTCCTCCTTCTGGGATCTACGCTTCCAATCCTGCCTCCTGCACCAGTCCTGAGAAAGGACACCCCAAGCAAAGCAAGCCTCTGACTAATCCCTATGTTGTGCTGGACAAAACCTTCGGTGTTGAGTGCTTTCTCTTCCTACTCTCATAGCGTGGGACCACCCCACCTCACGCCATATACACATGTTACAGCTTTCTACTCCAAGCTTAAAAGCTTTTATTTTTTGTTTAGAAAGGAACCATTTACAGAATAAAGATACCAAACCCAAAATTGTGTAGGGACTTTATAAATAGGCTTAAGTTGTTTTTTGAAATGGTTTTAGAATTGTAATGTTACTGTTCTAATGACGATCTGGAGTAATTCGCTTTGAGAATCTAACACATGGTTACACTGGTGAAGGCACTAGCCAAAATGGGTCTTCTTGACTGATCAGGTGACCTGCTTACCTCCTCATAACTTGAAGAAATACTAAAACAAAAAATTAAAACAAGTTTTGACTAGGCTTTTAACAAGGTTACTAGTTTTCTTTACTAGTTACTAGTTAACTTGTAACAATTGTAAGTCGCCCTGAATAAGGCGTCTGCTAAGAAATAAATAATAATAATAATAATAATAATAATAATAATAATAATAATAATAATAATAATAATAGTTTTATTTTTTCTACGATTACTGAGTTTTACGAAAAGCACAAAACACTCTAGCCTGCAATAATTTCTGTCCTAAGACTGTTTTCCTTGTGTGTGGCACATTGCATTGTATGAAGAATAATGTACTTACAGTATTGAATTACATGGAGATTATTTAATATTCTCTTACATTTTTTGTGAAACTTTTTTAACAGTTAATATCACATTGAATATTTATACTTTACAGTTTTAATAAACATTTAAAAATACAACAAACAAGTATATTTCTATTTTTTTCTGATTTCTATTTCAGTTAAAACTGTGTTATCCAAATGTGGGTTTCCATTGTTTCCTCTGAACAGCCTCCTGGTAACATGTCCTGCTGTGTCCAATGCCATCTCATTGTCATAATGAGATGTTGTCGAATGTTATTCACAGTCTCACTGTGCCTCTTTTTCAGTTATGTGTGTAAATATGAGGATATTGGGGCCTACACTGTGTTAGGGGCTGTTTGAAGGAATGTTTTAAGATCTGTTATTTTAAGGACTGGTATTTTAAGGGTTGTTTTGTTAGAAAGTTTATAAGCATTCTCTTCTTTTCGTTACATGAACTGCAAATTTGATTGAATTATTCAAAAGAGGATTTCAAAAACAGTCCCAAACAAAACATTCCTTAAAAATCCTTTCAGAGCCCATTATAATTATTATTATAATAACAGTTTGATAAACAAACCCTTTCAGAGCCCAGTGTAATTATTGTTCTAATAATGTTCTTATAATAAAGTTTGATAAACAAATCTGTTTCACAAAAAAAAAAAAACTTGGAGGTAGGGGAAATGTATTTGTGTTAAAGCCTACAGGTGAAGCACTGTCAACTGATTTACTGTGTTAGCCAATTACACTCCCTTACTGCAGCAGTTCCCCACATCAGCTCATGTGAACTGAAGGTCAGTAGGCGTCCTCCGATCCCCAAGCCAGTCTTTACATCCAGGAGCTGGACAGCAGATGTTGGAGGACAAAGGCATCTCAACGTGGGTATGCCCAGTAGGGTATGTATGACTCACCCTACACATCACATAGTTGTGCCTTTACCAGCTGAGTCACCCATATTAGGTGAATATTAATGATATGAAGCATCTATTTAGTATCAATGTGTGTGTGTTTGCCTATTCTGTTGACCCTTGCCCAATGTATCATGCAGCTCTCTGTATGAATCCAGCTCACTCCTCAGCTCACTCACTCTCTCCAGTATCTTCTTAGCAACCTCCTCTCTGCTTCCGTTATAGAGAGAAGAGATATCAGAGACAGCCTGCGCTCCAGTGGCTAAGCTTTCTACATTCATGCCTGACTTTCCCATTTTGCCAGTTAGCAAACTCTTTGCTGTTTTTTCAGAGCTGGGTTGTTCAATACCTTAATAACCTTGTTGCCACTAATGAAACTGGTAGGTTTTGATTTCATGTCTTCCAGCAGACCTGTCTGGTCTGACAAACCTTTCTGCTCAGTTTCGCTGGCCTCCAAACATGCTTTAACACAGGCTAGCTCTTCTGCATACTTCTGGAAGATTTTTCTCACTTTCTTCTCATCCAAGGCGCGGCTTGTTTCTGCGATGCTAACTATAGGCCCCTGGGACCACCTGCTTTCCTGACCACTGCGCTGCTGCTGTAAGTGCTGTGGAGGCACCCCCAGTGTAAGGAGAGAGGGCAAGCCCGACATGGCAAGAGTCTTACTCAGAGCACCAGCAGATCTGCCAATGGTCTTGGTCAAGGCAGTGCTCTTGTGTGTATCCACCATACTGTCTGCAATGCTTTCCAGCTCCTGGAGATAGCCCTGTAGCTTTCCCTCTCGCTCAGAGAACAGCTTTGTGAAGACATCGTCGCTCCTGTTCATCAGCGAATGAAAGAAAATGCAAAGGAGATGTAAATGCTGTTTGTTAAAACGTTTATTTTTTTTAAAGTTCTTGTTTTTCTACCCAGTTTGAAGTTCCCTAATTCAAATGAAAGACAGTGGGCCACCTCTGTTTCTGCTGTCAAGCAAATTGCCTCTTTCACCAGCCGAAAGCAACAAATACTCCATTGAGCCCACCCAAGAGCAGCTATAATGGGGTGAGGCTGCTATTGGTAGAATGCAGTCACAGTATGATAACTGTACCCTCCCAAATGATCTTCAATTGCAACGCAGACAGACAGACAGACAGACAATGAGACTATAATGGCAGAGGTTCTGTATTACACTGAGGGTCAATGGTAGCAGATGTATAGGGCAGTTAGAATGGGGTGAAGCTGGTAGAATGGGACCACAGTATCCTAACTGCAGACAGCTACGCTTTATCAGGATGCCTTGGGAGAAGTCAAAATATTCTGAGTAGCGACTGTACCAATTAAACAGAGGAGAGGCTTTTGAGACGATCTTAGTGAATAGAAAAAGAATGAAATAAATACATCATTTAAAATACAAGTCCTTTTTATTTTATTCCTAAAAAAACAAATCACTGTTTTATTTCTACATCAAACGAGAAAGAATGAAGTCCCATCTTATCACAAGGTGAGGCACCTATGATGTTGCCATGCCAACTTTTCAGAAAGATTAAGAGATGTACCTGCTCTCCTCCAGCTGTTCTGTATGCCCAGGTTTTTGCTTCAGGTCATCTGTTTCCATGTCAATGTCCATTCCACTGTTTTGGGCCATTATACCTTTCTGTTTGTGTATCTAAAACAATAAGAGCCACATAAGTATTACAGTTTATGGCCCCTTCTTTCTCAGACTCCCATAGTAAAAGCAGGACAATGTATAAAAGCATAGTGGAAGCATGGTAAAACAGAAGTATGTATTGTAAAGCCCAGAGAGGTATGGTAGATATAAACATAGACATAGATATAGACATAGACACAGATACAGATATAGACACAGATATGGACGCATATAAAGATATAGACACAGATTCAGATATAGCTATAGACATATAGATAAAGATATAGATGTAGATATAGATATAGATAAAGACATAGATGTATAAAAAAAAGATGACACAGAGGCAGAGAATGTGCCATTTTATAACATGAGATGCTAGCTTAGCTGCAGGGTACCCGAATGACGTTGAAAAACTGTAAGCTGAGCAAGGAAGCGAAGGTCCTTGAGCACAAACCTGTTTCCCTTTCTCCCTGCAGGAGGAAAGTAACCGAGGAGAGAGAGAGAGAGAGAGAGAGAGAGAGAGAGAGAGAGAGAGAGAGAGAGAGAGAGATGGTGCGTGGGTGTGTGGGGAGGGATCAGCAAACACGTCAAACATGTCGTGTGTCTGGCAGCAAGCACCTGACACTATAAGACAGAGGGAGAGAGAAGTACTGTAATACTTTATGATAGGCCTGTACTGTGCAGACGATAGTGGTAAATCCAGCCAGTGAGCCTGTCCAGTATCCAGTAAGAAGAGAATTATTTGACTGTCTGCTGCAGTAAATCACAGGTAAGTGAGCACTGCAAACGGACACTTGACCATAATTCTCTATTCTTTGCAATGCTTACCTATGCTTTACCATGCTTTCAACGTGCTTTATTATTACACTTTGCTGTGTTTCTTTTAATATGCTTTACCAGACCTCTCTGTGCTTTACAATGCTTCCCTATGCTTTACCACACCTCTCTGTGCTTTACAATGCTTCCCTATGCTTTACCATACCTCTCTGTGTTTTACAATGCTTCCTGTGCTTTACCAGACCTCTCTGTGCTTTACAATGCTTCCCTATGCTTTACCAGACCTCTCTGTGCTTTACAATGCATCCCTATGCTTTACCATACCTCTCTGTGCTTTACAATGCTTCCCTATGCTTTACCAGACCTCTCTGTGCTTTACAATGCTTCCCTATGCTTTACCACACCTCTCTGTGCTTTACAATGCTTCCCTATGCTTTACCAGACCTCTCTGTGTTTTACAATGCTTCCCTGTGCTTTACCAGACCTCTCTGTGCTTTACAATGCTTCCCTATGCTTTACCAGACCTCTCTGTGCTTTACAATGCATCCCTATGCTTTACCATACCTCTCTGTGCTTTGCAATGCTTCCCTATGCTTTACCAGACCTCTCTGTGCTTTACAATGCTTCCCTATGCTTTACCAGACCTCTCTGTGCTTTACAATGCTTCCCTATGCTTTACCATACCTCTCTGTGCTTTGCAATGCTTCCCTATGCTTTACCAGACCTCTCTGTGCTTTACAATGCTTCCCTATGCTTTACCAGACCTCTCTGTGCTTTACAATGCTTCCCTATGCTTTACCATGCTATCACTATGCTTTATCACACTTTAATATGCTTTTACTATGGGAAGCTTTTATGAGGGGAGTTTTTTTAACTTGGCACTTTTTAAAAGCCTGTGATAATTACTGTACATTTTCACTTTTGTTTTTAAAATGGACATCCCCAAACATTGTCTGGTATTTGCAATCTTTCTGAATGGTTCTTGTTGTAATTACTTTGTGCTGCTAGCATGTAATAATTGCACAGCTCTCATAGCTTTTGTTCTTTGGTTTTTAAAAGCTGCTATGAGGTAATACACATGTCCTAGGGATTGTCTGTATTGAGGAGCTTTGACCTGAGTTCAGCAGCAACTCTTCCATTCTAGTGGAAGAATTCAAATCAATCGCCAGCACATCTAGTCTGCAGTTACTGTGCGTGGACAGCAAGACCAAAGGAAACTGGTTAGAGAGTTAAAAGTAAAGTTATGCTAAGACTGTGATGGACCCTACCTAAAATACTTTTGTTGCGGTCACTGTTGAAGAATAGCATATTACATGTAATGCGTTGATGTAATCTGATTACATCGTTCAGTAACTTGCAACTAATCTGATTACATTTTCCAGTAACCTTTAACTGTAATGGTTTTTCAGACAAGTAATGAAATGGGTTAATGGATTACATTTTATGTGAAAAATAACGCAGTTACTTTTGGTAAGAATTATAAAATGACTGTAGCAAATGCATATTGTGGAAACTTCAACAGTGCAAGGCAAGCCTTACATGTCACACGAATGCCCTTTCATCTTGTTAGAAATGTCAGAGGAGGGAATGAGTGGGTTCGATAGCTGGATCCTCAAAGAATATTTCGAGCTGCAGCCTGACCAAACTGGAATTTTTTTTCTGTAAAATGTAAACAGTGCCTGAGAAGTAACTATTTGTAACTGTAACTGCTTACATTTTTTAAAGTAATAAGTTAGTGTAACAGGTTACAATGTGGTTCAAGTAACTTGCAACTGTAACAGAATGCTTTTTAACAACACTGGTTTGGTTGTGGTCAGCACAACGAAGGAACCCTGATGGAAAGTGTGCAGTATAGGCTAACAGGCTCAGGAATGAACAACACAAGAAAGTGAGAAAGAAGCGAGAGGAGGGCAAAGGGTTAGAGAGAGAGAGAGAGAGAGAGAGAGAGAGAGAGAGGTTTCTGACAGAGCGAGACAGAGCTGAGGGCAGTGTGTACGCTCCTTTGGGAGGACAAAGGGTTAGAGAGAGAGAGGGGTTTCTAGACAGAGCGAGACAGAGCTGAGGGCAGTTTGTACGCTCCTCTGGGGGACAAAGGGTTAGAGAGAGAGAGAGGAGGTGTTAGACAGAACAAGATAGAGCTGAGGGCAGACTCTATACTCCTCTGGGAACTCACCCCTTTGCACCCGCTGTGAACTGGAGAGTTTATCTAACGTAACATCAAAGTCACTTTCCATATGTGCCCCCAGGCCTACATCTGGGTATCAGGCAGCTGTATTGAGTTGCCCTTCCGAATAGCAGTCTCATCTATTGATTGGCTGTCAACACACATTTATATAATATTGCTTTGAGAGCTGATATACCGTTCAACTCATCAGAAAATAAGCAACACCATTGTAATGCAAGTGTTACAACAGATATAGAAAAATAATGACCTTTCTGCCACCAGGCTAAATAAGTGATCTGTAGATCAACGTACAAAGTTGGGGCTAAATTTAATATTTCCGCATTTCAAGTTTACTGTTTTAGGACTGCTTTTAAGGACTGTGTATACAATTTCTATTAGATTCAATTTATTTTAAATAAACCTTTAAGTGGATGAAAAAGTAATTTGAAGACGGTTTAAGGAACTATTTTAAGGACTTTTTCTTCTAAATCCCATTTTGATTTATTAAACCAAGTTCATGGCATTGTTTTTGAGAGGGTTTTATTAATTGAATATTCATTATTTTGATTTTTTAAAAGCTCTATTGAACCAAAGAGAATTTTTATAAACAGTCCTTAAAGTGTAATAAATATGACCTATTATAAATCTGGAGGTGATTTATAGTATACATATGACTATTTTCATAATGAGGAAAACTGCTAAAAATTAAAGTTACAAAATGTATGTATATATATATATATAAATATATATAATGCTGTAGCACATAGTTATCAACAGAAATGAAGGATTGACCAGTTACCTTACTCCTGGAAGAAGCACATTTAAAGGAATCATCTACTTGCTTATATTATTATTATTATTTATTTCTTAGCAGACACCCTTATCCAGGCAACTTACAATTGTTACAAGATATCACATTATTTATACATACAATTACATTATTTTTTACACATTATTTTTTCATACAATTACCCATTTATACAGTGGGGTTTTGCTGGAGCAATCTAGGTAAAGTACCTTGCTCAAGGGTACAGCAGCAGTGTCCCCACCTGGGATTGAACCCACGACCCTCCAGTCAAGAGTCCAGAACCTACCCACCACGCCACACTGCTGCCCTTATGTTCTTAAGTACATGTAATTCTACTTGTATTCACAATATAATCTCATTAACTTACTCCAACAGTTTATAGTTCATTTTGTCCTTTCGCTATAATGAACCCCTCGATATAACGAACAAAAGGCTTGGACCCCAACAGGTTTGCTATAGCGAGGATGTACTTTATTTTAAATGGTGGCTGTATTTATACTAGAGGTGGGATTTTCGAGAAATATATTGCTCAAATATGGTAATCAAATCCAACGCCAGACAATACTCTCCTCTACATACTGGTGTACTTAAGCCTCCCAGTCATTGCCACAAGTCATTATTTATTAAGCTTACTCATTTCAGTATAATATGATATTAAACAGGCATGACATGTATAGAACATGCAGTAGCCCCTTTTCTTTTCATTTCAGAACTTTGCTCTTTGGAACATATAATGTAAGCATCCTTCCTCACACAGACCCAGAACTCACGACAGAGGAAGCTGGTTTAGTTTGTTTTCTAGTTCCGAGTCACAAACACATTAGGAAATCCTGACGCACTGTTTCTTCCTGTTTCTGTGAACGAGGCACGGCAGCTTTTCTGTTCCCCGAGGTGACTTGTTTTAATGACTGGGTGAATTAACTTCAGAACTTCTCCCTCTTCAGCAAAAATACTCGGTACTCCAGGGTGATTGCACAGTTCTGTAAAATCATCTCATAAAACCTGCTTAGCCCAGCTGTGAACAGGGTCATCCAATTGAGCCCTATGTATGCTTACCTTCTAGTTTATAGTATAAGTGTGCTTTTTCGCTCGAATAAAATGCAAAAGACTTTGTGAAATTACTTATCACAAAGATATTTATCATTTTATCATTTGATAATTTTAAAAACATACAGTATGTGTCATTTCCATGACTTACGTAACATTATACCAACAAACACAGCACCCACACGCCAGTGGGACTGTTATGTTCGATCCTGGAGCAAGCCATTTAAAAAAGTTATTTTTGGTTAAAAGCTATTATGGATAAAAATAATCCATATTTGTGCGATTTATTATGTTACTATGTCGTGTTAATGGTGTCTCTCTTGTCATTTCACACAGTTTGCATTGCCAGAACCCCTCAGCTTGTCTCTTGTAATGACACTCAAAAGAGTCATTGACATTCAGGTAATTAAAAGTATAGATTATTATTTCAAGAAAATGCCCACCAATGAGGACAGAATTGTATTTTAAGCCTAACGTGTATCTCTTTCTCTCAGCTTCCATGCTGCCTTGCTGAAGAGTGGCCCAGTTTGAATCAAGACCCCATGAACACTTCCTGTCATGTGGGCCTGTCTGAAAAACCAACCTCCCACCAATGCTAGCTGCCCTTTGACCCTTGCCCTTTCTGTGACCTCCACGACATATGCCCTCATCTTCATCCCCTTGGGGTTGACCTTTAACCTGCTGATCCTTGTCGTCAACTTCCGGCAGCAGGAGTCCATCAAAATGCCTGACATCTACTTTTCCAACATGGTGCTTGCTAGTTTGGTGTTAAACTCCGTAACCATTGGACGACTGCTGAGTTGTGATTGGGCCCTGCGGGTGAGCCCTGCCTTGGCTTCTTTGTCCTTTTCAATGTGTCATCGCTGGTGTTCATTTATTCCTCCACTTTACTAGGCCTGGACTACTTTATTGAGCTCACACTTTCCTACACGCATCTCTCCAGCTTACAAGACGCGTCGGCGTTTGTGAATTCATCTGGGGGCTCAGCACTGGCCAGCCTCTCTTCTCTTCTCTCCACACCTGCGCCAAGATAGCCGACAGCACCCAAAATGTGCCAAGCTGCACCCCGTGAATTGGGTGATGCCATCTTGTTTTTCGTGGGCTTCCTGATACCTGGGGCTGCAGTTCTCTACTCTCTAGGCCTCATATACCGTTTGAGAAAGGATCTCCTGCCTTTCCTAAACCCCCAGCCCTCCCTCTGCTGCCTTCTCTTGGTCACAGTGCCCTGACCTTCCTCCTCTGGCTCCCCTATCATGGATCTCTCTTCCTGGATCTGGTCCAATCGCTAGGCCCCTGGGAGTGAGCCACAGAGTCCGGGACTCTGACTCACATTAAGACGGCCTCTGAAATCCTGGCCATCCCTCTCCTCTACCTCACTCTCAGGAAGAGTTTTGGGTGAGGTGCAGGAGGGTACTGGCAGAGGCGGGTGCCACTTCAGCTGCTTGTTGGACCATTCAAGAGTGGTCTTATAGACAGACAGACAGACAGACAAAATATCTAGGTGAGTTAAATCATCTTGAAGCTCTCCAGAGTGCTTCGGCAGAAACATCTCGATCAGAAAACTGTAAAGCAATAGGCTGCTGCAGCTCAATGTGGATTCAGTGTTGCACTGAATCCAACGTTGTATGTACACCTACCTGTTTACACACTAGTTTATTTTGAAATGTTTATTTTATTATAGTTTTCATTTTTGAAGTAGTGCTTTATATGTGGTAAGTTAGAAAATAAATCCTTATATCTTTAATTGTTCATTTAAATACAGTGTTCCAGCTGTGCAGATGTTTGATATGACATGCTTGAATAAATCTTTTGAGTTGTATCTGATAGTGTATCTTTCATTTAAATACTGATGTTGTTTAAAATGTAACCATCATAATGACTGCCGGCAGAGGTTTTAGATATAAGTATAACCACGGCTGTTCTAGTGTAGCCATGTTTTATCTTCTTAAAGTGGTTGCTAACACAATAATTTCATTAATCTTCCCTCATCTGCACGTCAATTCTCTGTACAGGTCTGAAAAGTGCAGTTTTGAAAGAAACTCCTCACCAGTGTCTTAGGGGTGTCACAAAGACAGCCGGAGTGGGTGGTGACGCCAGACCAGAGACTGGGAGCAACACAGAACAGACAGAGACTTGGGGTTTTGGTGAAGCTGAGCGTGATCGCACCCAGCATTTAATAATCAACAGGACAGAAAATAAAAGGTTTAAACACAAAAACACAGGACACGGCACTTTCGCCAAAATAAACAGACATAAACAAAACGAACTAACACAAAACAAACGGTGCACGGAGACAAACAAAACACGGTGAGTGACAACACTTATTCTTCTTCTTCTTATATTTATATTTTATACCTCCTCTCCACACCCGTTCTCCACTCACCGAACACACCACCCGAGTGAGTGAATCGTGCATCTATATATACTGTTGTGCTGGGATTCAATTACTAATTAATTATTTACTTGAATCCCAGCACGTGAATTAATTAAGTGCAACCTCGTGCCTAACTACAATTATACAATTTTAAACACACGTGAAACACAGACCCGCTTATATCCCCGTGTACCAATCGCTATACACCAACATTAACACATGCAACATGCAACATATAACACAGAAATGCACACAGGGGCGGGGCACATTGCCACAGGGGCCAAAGCATGTTACTGGTTGAAAGCATGTTAGTCAGCAGAGGAATCAGCTGGTTAAACAGAGATTTCTTTAACTTAGTGTAGTACCGGATACCACGCATTAAAAAGAGTCTACTAAACATGCGGTTGTTTCAAAACTGCACATGCAAGGCCTATATAAAGAATGGAAGTGCACAGCTGGTAAGATTCATGATCCCAGTAAAAGTGCGACTGGTGTCCCTTGTCTTTGTTTTAAGATCGGTTGCTTCTTTGCTTGTGTTTCATACTTCAGTTTGGCAAATATTTCTAATAAACCACTATAGACGTTGCTTCCTGTACTGTACCTCAGTTTCTTCTCATGGTTTAGCTGCAGTCAGGTCATGTGACGTACCGCACAGGACTTGATTAGATACCAAGAAAGAAAAGTAAAGATGTTTTTTGACAGCGTTTTACTTGAAAAATCTGATTATATCAAAAACAAAGAACCACGAGATCTTCAACAAAAGGAAAAGGGGAGCAGTGATAATTCTGGGAGTGCTGATAAGATGGTTAGCACTCCTTTAACTGTGTCCTAATCCTACTGCCATTGTCCACATATAGATTCCTAGACTCCCTAAGTAATTATAGCTAACAAAACAGTTTCATAAATTGTCCCCGCCATGCTATGGCCAAAGTTGCATCACCTGATAAAATTAACTAATTTGCTTCATAAAGTCAAATGAAACCTGCTGAATAATGTTACACTAATATATTGAATTACACACCGCTTTGTAGTTTTTCCAAATACACGCAAACACACATATATGCACTCACACACACACATCCTTGGAGTCCAGATTTCATCTGAGACAGAAAAGTAGAGAAAAAAGCTAATAAAGAGAAAGTACAGTATTATTTATTAAACCTTTTGGATAATACCGTCACAGGACCAAACATAGTGTACAAAACTCTCCTGAATGATTTTAGTTATTTATTAATTTTATTATTTGTATTTCATGTAGCAAAACATAACTAGAAAACAAAATTGAAGAATAACACATTTGTAGTACAGTCAAGTTATTAATATATATATATTTTAAACATGAAATAATAACAGTTCACCCCGAAGAAAACAAAGGGAACAGTGAACAGAACCTAGACACAACCAGACACTTGTGCAATTTAAGTATTTGCAATCAATAAAAACGACATATATCAATAAAAACGACATACCTTTTTATGCTGAAACACCTGTTCAGTTGTGAGTGTTTATAATTGCAAAAACACTAACCTGACATAGATTAAACAGTACAAATTAAGCTGCCTCAGCCCCAAGTGTAAAAACAAATAACCTTGTTTAGCTCTGCAGGTGGCACCATTTTACCCCTTAACTTCCATACAAAGTTGTGTCAGATTAAACATTCCCTTCACTCAAGGAGTGGAGAGGACAGACAGGGAGTTCTGTACAGATGTTTTCTTAAAAGAAAAAACAGTCTAGTTCAGCTGGCAGATTGTTACAGGTGAATCAGAACAATAAAGCCCGAGCCCAGGATAGAGTGGCTCAGTGAATGTGGTTTGGAATCTGTACAGGAGGGTCATTGTGTCAGAGATGCCATAAAATGACAGAGTGCCAGCATTGAAGTCCAGATACACTCCTATTCTGGGGAGCAGGGGCAGATATTTCAATACCATTGTAATTGTGTAGGGCAGAGTAACTGAAATCAGTGCAGTACAAACTCCAGGACTTGTCATTGAATCCAAGACCACAGGAACCATCCTCTCCTTTCCTGCTGATTCCTTTATATGTAACACCTATTAAAGTCACCCCACTCCACTCAATCTCCCAGTAACAACGAGTTCCAGACAAACCCTCTCTGCAAAGCACATGGGCCCGGCTGTCAAATCTCTCTGGGTGGTTAGGATATGGCTGAGTCTCTCTCCCTGCGTGTCACCTTTCTGTTCCCTTCAGACAGACAGAGCTTTCTATTAGCTGTGTTGGGGTCCAGTGTAAGCTGACAGGAATCTGATTGAAGAGAAGAGGACGGGTAGAGGAGAGGGTTAGAAAATTCAAATCACTGAGAAAATCTCCACTAGGTTTGAATGGTACAGAACCAACAAAAGGGAGATAGATAAATACATATTACAGCAGCTTCTTTGACGTCAGGCCAGAATGCAGGAAGAAAAACACTCACAGGTAGGTACTGCAGGCAAAAGATGCAGCGTGCACCATTTATTTTGATCACAGAACAAAATCAATAGTTAAACCAAAACAAAATCAATACAGGACAGGCTGGGCTGTCACTGATCCTGTATCCTTTTAACCCTTTGCTGACCTGGTCCGACATTGCAATTTTTCCTATCCGTTCCAATGTCAGACCCTATCCGACATCATCAAAAAATGCAAAAACTGGTTTGTAGTCGTTTTTCTCCGGAAAAAGCTGAGAAACCATTCAATGGCCGAGTGGGAGTGACAGGAGCGAGACAAGCTGAAAAAGGGTATCTTATGAATAGTCATACTTGCCCCTGGCATCAGATAAGAGGCTGACCATAAGGAAACAAGCTGGCTGTTACTGCATCAGTGCTCAAAGAATATCACATACATTTGCAGAGCTTTTTCAGATGTTATAGTAATAAAACAATGCTTGGATCGCATTATTGAGGCGTTTGGTGATAAAACGAGTGATCAAGAGATGATTGATCGGTATGTACGACTATTATTATTATTATTATTATTATTATTTATTTCTTAGCATATGTGAAAGCTATAGCAAACAAAAGGGTGGGGCGGGGCTGGAGATGCCTAGTGAGTGCGTTGTTGATATGCAGGGCCTTTTAAACCCGTTTGACTGTGGAAAAAATTACTTTTAAACAGCGTGTCTAAAATTAACTGCGTGTGTGAAAATAAATTGGACCTGGCGCCTGACACACACTTAATAAATGGACTGCAAAGGGTTAATCTTTTCTTTTCTCTTCTTTTCTTTTCTCTTCTTTTCTTTTCTTTTGCTCTCGCTCTCACTCCTCTGTACACCCACCATCCAGTGCAGAGAGCTGCAGGTTTTATACAGGTGACCATCTCCCAATTTAGCAACAAATTAACCACTCAATTAATTAGGAGATGGCCACCTTCTGCATGAGGTTTTGATTATTCCTGGAAGAGGACGAGCACCCAACCTCACCTCTGCCAGAACACATTTAAAATAAAAACAAAACAATAGCAAACCATGTGGCTCATGCGTGTGGTAAAGTAGTAGAGGGGAGATACATTAGTGCAAGATCCCAGGATTGTACTTTTTCCTTTAACTGGAGGCAGAGGGAAATGTATTCCTGGGAAAGACCAGGACTACATTTACTAGCATGCACTGCACCAGGAGGCAGGTGAAGCACCTGGTTCTGATGAGCCCTTGGATAAAAACAAGGGAAACCCTGATGGTAGGGTTCTTTGTGCTTAGATCTAAGGCCTCATGGTGGAAGGGACTGAGACTCTGTGAACTAGGTAAGGTATTCTTTATATTTGGTTTAAGTTTTGATTGAAAGTGCAAGTAGGGGGTTATATGTTTTGCCACTGGTAAGCAGCATAGCTGTCCACTATTTATTTTAGGAAAACTACAACGGTTTAGTTTAGGCTCGGATATGAACTTGGATTTGTTTTTGTTGTTTTTTTGTTCTCTATTTTGTGGAAACCCTGAAACTAATAAAATATCCAGGTACTGTCCTGGTTTAAACTATTCCTGGGTGGAAATCTACTGTTTTAAGCACAAAGTAGACAGTGAACGAGTCCTGACTTAACACGTGAGAATCGCTTCTCCTTACAGCCGTCATATATATATATATATATATATATATATATATATATATATATATATATATATATATATATATATATATATATATATATATATATAAATCATAATACAAACACAAATACGACACAGGGGTGGAGGTGGAGACACCGTTCTAAAACAAATAACAAATAAATGTACAGGGCTCCTAAGCCCTGTTACAGGGAGTAATAGGATTATTTGTATTATTTTGGGGTGTTTTTGTGTATTCATTTTGCAGCTGGTAATCAATGCACAAAGCAATGATACTATTCAGGGTAAAATATTATACACTCCAGGAAGTATTGGTACATATGAATAAATGCAGAACCACTGGGGGTGGGGCATTTGTTGCCATTTACCCCCTCAGACCTCTTGCTTACTAAATATCTTGAATAGAATATCGTCCACTCTTCAAATATATGTCTAATATTTTAATGAACAATCCATCCCACAAGTGCAGTGATATTGCAATATACATTTACTACTAGCACATGATGACTGTGAGGGATAGCTGTTCTTTTACCCCAAAACTGATTTTACATGTATTGTACATGTATTAAAAGATGGGATGATGATCTATTTAGGGATACCAAGACATTTAGGGAGAGAAAGGTCTGAGTGGAAAAACAGGCAACAAATGCCCCTCCCCAGTCATTCGCATGTATTCATCTGAACCAATACTTGTTGGAGAGGAGTGTAGATTAATGGCTTCACAATTACTAATAAATAATAATAACAATGTTGTGACACATATGTCAATCAAATGTTTAAGTGAAAACACACTTACATTTTAAAAACTCAGCTCTGTTCCTTGGCTCTGGAGCCTGCATACTGTAAATTGTAACTTCATTCACTGGGTAGAAAAAAGAGAAAAATAGAATTGAAACATCTGGATTAATAACTACCAATGACTGCAATACTGAATCTTCATAATTAGTTATTTTATGTAAAGTTTTTGGTCATAATTATAAAGTCAAAATGCATTGTTCACACACCCCAAATCTCTGTAAGTAAGCCTTGGATAAAAGCGTCTGCTAAATAAACAAATAATAATAATAGTAATCTCAGTTTAATACCCAGCTATGTATTGTCAACAGAAATCTTTCAGTCTAATTTATACTACATCTCCAGACACTCTTTTGCTGAGGCATTAGGTCAAAAAGAGAGAATGTCTCTGTAGATAAAATGTTTTACTGGCAGAAAAGCCTAAACTTTTGAACGTCTGTCACTGCTCCTAGCCCCAGGATTTAAACTGCTGTTTCTTTCACTAAATAAAATACAGAAAACTGTGTGTTTTTGTTTTTTATAAATTTAGTCGTTGCCAATTATTTTTATTATTTTCTCCCAATTTGGAATGGCCAATTATTATTTTGAAGCTCAGCTCACTGCTACCACGCCTGCGCTGACTTCGGCAGTGCGAGACGAACACACGCTGTCCTCCAGGCGTGTGCTGTCAGCCGACCACTTTTTCACACTGCGGACTCACCATGTAGCCCCCAAGAGCTACAGCGTCGGAGGACAACGCAGCTCTCAGGCAGCTTACAGGCAAGCCCACAGGCTACCGGCCAGACTACAGGGGTGGCTGGTGCGCAGTGAGCCAAAACACCCTGGCCGACCTAAACCCTCGACCCCCCGAGGCGAAGCTTGGCTAATTGTGCGCCACCCCCTGGGAGCTCCCATCCACGGTCGGCTGTGGAATAGCCTGGACTCGAACCGGTGACGTCCAGGCTATAGAGCGCATCCTGCACTCCACGTGGAGCGCCTTTACCGGATGCGCCACTGGGGAGCATAGAAAACTGTTTTAAACCAATGACTTTACTGTAGAGGATTTTGAATACAAACATAAGAACATCATAAAGTTTACAAACGAGTGGAGGCCATTCAGCTCATCTTGCTCGTTTGGTTGTTTGTAGCTTATTGATCCCAGAATCTCATCAAGCAGCTTCTTGAAATAATACTGGTTGCTCTTCTTTGCACTCTTTCTAGAGCAGCAATATCCTTTTTGTAACGAGGTGACCAGAACTGTGCATAATATTCTAGATGAGGCCTTACTAATGCATTGTAAAGTTTTAACATTACTTCCATTGATTTAAATTCAACACTTCTCACAATATATCCGAGCATCTTGTTAGCCTTTTTATACCTTCCCCACATTGTCTAGATGAAGACATTTCTGAGTCAACATAAACTCCTAGGTCTTTCTCATAGATTCCATCTTCAATTTCAGTATCTCCCATATGATATTTCTAATGCACATTTTGTTGCCTGCGTGCAGTACTTTACACTTTTCTCTATTAAATGCCATTTGCCACGTGTCTGACCAGTTCTGAATGCTGTCTAGATCATTTTGAATGACCTTTGCTGCAGCAACAGTGTTTGCCACTCCTCCTATTTTTGTGTCGTCTGCAAATATAACAAGTTTGCTTACTATACCAGAATCTAAATCATTAATGTAGATTAGGAATAGCAGAGGACCTAATACTGATCCCTGTGGTACACGCTGGTTACCTCGCTCCATTTTGAGGTTTCTCCTCTAATCAGGAGAATCTAACATGACCACTCCCTAATTCCTCTACATCTTTGATTAGAAAGTGCAGGACAAGAAGTTAGCATTCTATATGGAATGAATGTGTTTAATGTTTGAATGCTATTGTGTTGTTTTCTCATGTAATGCCTTTAGAAACTCTCTTCCTTCCTGCTATCATCACTTGCAATGTCAGTGTAAATGAGGTGGGATGTTTCAACCTGGGGAAATCATTTGAAATAAAATATCTGCAAAAGGTCTTTCTTAATGTCTTACAGGTCCTGTCGCTCTTCAAGCCATGGTATATTTGAGAAATCTCTATCAAAGGAATCTATTTCACACCAACCTGTTGTGGTTATGTTGACTAATCCCCTTGCAGAAGTCCTCAATATGGTCTTTAAGTTCAGATACAGCTTTCCTTACAGCCCCAAAAGAGATGTCTGTATTGACAGTAACGCTGGGTAAGTCTTCAGCTTCAGGAGGGGCACAGAGGGACTGGAAATTCTAAAATAGAATAGTTTTTCAGTGAAACAGAATGGGGTACAAAACATTCCTGGGAAAACCAAGGATTCATTCAATTGGTGAGGTTTGTCTGAAACCGTCCCAGATATCTACTTGAGATTTTCTAACGAGCAGCTACCTGTAGAAAATTGATGTGATCCTCTGTCTCTGAAAGCTGTTTCAGCTCTGCGTTTCTCCTCCTTAGCTCATTGATCTCCTGCTCCAGTTCCTTCATGAGTCCTTCAGCCAGATTCACTGCAGCCTTCTCTTTAGCTCCAATCAGCTCAATAACCTCAGTGTGGATCTTCTCAATAGATCGAATCAGCTCAGTAAAGATCTTCTCACTTTCCTTTATTTCTATGCATGCAGATCTCTGAGTGAAAGAACACAGTAGGGGAGACATATTTGCAACTTAAATAAATAAAGTATTGCTGTTCTTTAAACTTCTGTAGATTTATCAGTTTAGAAATATTTTCTTTTAGATGTTGGATTACACTAAAGAATAACATAATATAAAGTTACTGTAGTTTGTGTCTTCAGTCTGATCTAAAACTGTGTTATACCCACTTTCAGTGACTCCACAGCCTGTTTCAACTCCTCGACTTCTTTCAGTCTCTCCTGGATGCTCTGTTGTATTTCTGTCTGTGTCTCTCCCAGCTGCTTCTGTGTAGAAACACAGTGACACACTGACATTTCTGATGGGGCATTGAGTGATATACTGTTACACTCAACACAGTATATTTCAGAGCAGGCTGTGCTATTCACAGCTCTCCCCTTAATATGGAATTAGATGAACCCTTAGCGGTCCATTTATTCAGTGCGTGTCAGGTGCGTCAGGTCTAATTTATTTTCACACGCACAGTTTATTTTAGATCGCTGTTTAATAGTATTTTTTCACAGTAAAACAGGTTTAAAAGGCTCTGCATATCAACAGGACACTCAGTACTGCATCTCCAGCCCGCCCACCCCTTGTTCGCTATATTTTTCAAATGTCCCTTAATAATAGTACATACTGATAAATCATCTCTTGATCACTTGTTTTATCACCAAACTCCTCAATAATGCGATCCAAGTCGTTATTTTATTACTATAACATCTAAAAAGCTCTGCAAATGTCTGTGATGTTCTTTGAGTGCTAAATGTGGAAGCAGCTATCTTGTTTGTTTATGTCCGTGTTATCTATGTGGTGTCGGGTCTATCAGTATTCATGAGATACGCCCTTTTATTTATTTTATTTTTTCGGCTTCTCTCGGCTCCTATTGGTCTCACTCAGCCATTGAATGGTTTTCTCTGCTTTTCGGAGGAAAAGCGACTAGAACCTGTTTTTTGCGTCTTTCTGATGATGTCGGACAGGGTCCGACATTGGACGGAAAGGGAAAATTGCGATGTCGGACCAGATCCAACATAGGACCACAAAGGGTTAACAGGCCACGCTTTATTTTAAGGGACACCTATTAACTATTAACAACAAGCTAATAAACATGCTAATACACATTATTTATTTTCTGTTAATTGTTAGTTAATATGCCTATTAACTATTAACAACTAGCTAATAAACATGCTAATAAAAACATCATTTGTTTTCTGTTAATTGTTAGTTAGTAAATAGTATAGCTGTCCAACTAGCCTCTCCCTGTCAACTCCTGCTAATTGTACTGTCACGGTCCCCTAGATCTCTCGCTCACTTTCTCTGTGAACTCGACTATCTACTCTCCTCCCTTCCCTCTCTGTCTACCCCAACTGTCCTATTAGGTAATTTCAATATCCATCTCTCCAACCCCAGCCACTCAGCCACTCTGTCAGATTCCTCCCTCTCCTTCAGTCCTTCAACTTCTCTCTCTCTCCATCCCCTCCTACCCACAAACTGGCCATCAACTGGACCTCACCTTCTCCAAGGCCTGCCACTCCTCCACCCTCTCTGTCACCCCCTGGACCTCTCTGATCACTATTTCATCTCTTTTTCTCTGTCTCTCCCATCTCTCCCTGCTCCTCCTACCCCCACTGTTACCTCTCGTCGCAACCTCTGCTCTCTCTCCCCCTCCCCACTTACCTCTTTCAAGCTGCTGCTCCTGCTCTACTTCCCTTCATCTCCTCCCTTCTCAACACCTCTCTCCTTTCTGGTCACTTTCCCTCTGCCTTCACACAAGCCTCTATCACTCCCCTCCTCAAAAGACCTACCCTTGTCCCCACCTCCCTCCGGAGTAACCTGGCATGGAGCAACCTCCACACCTCACCCTCTCTCATCAGGAGTCCCCCAAGGGTCAGTCTTGGGTCCTCTCCTGTTCTCTCTCTACACCAGCTCCCTGGGCCCCCTCATCGCATCCTATTGTTTCTCATACCATTTCTATGCTTATGATGCTCAGATTTTCCTCTCCTTCCCCCCCTCTGACTCGACCATCCCATGTTCTTATGTTCTTATGTGTATGACTTAATAATACAGTAAAGAGTTTTAACAGTAGTAATGTAGGGTATTTACTGTTAAGCAGATATCATTAATACAACATTAATAAATAGCCTACTATATACTAACTAACAATTAACAGAAAAATAAATAATTTTTTTATTAACATGTTTATTAGCTAGTAATAGTCAATAGGCATATTAATTAACAAAAACAGAAAAAATGTTTATTAACATGTTTATTAGCACATTGTTAATAGTTAATAAGCGTCTCTTAAAATAATCGTGACTGGTTAACGATACAAACATTATGCAAACACATGCCCTAGAGCCTGCTAAAAACAAATAATAATAGAATGTAGCAAATTACATTATCGTTTTCACTGTCTCTTTACCTCCTTATGATGTTTTCAGTGATTAGGAGGTCTTATTGCAATAGTCAATTCTTATTCAATGAGTCTGTGTTATGAGGCCTTAACCTGAGTTCAGAAGCTGATCTTCAGTCTCGTTGCTAGTCATAGACATGCATGAGACAGGCTAGATCAGACAACATGCCTGCATAGTGGCAAAAGCCAGCGCCATCTAGTGCACAGCTGACAGCAATACAACAGAAGACTTGCTTTACAGCACCTATCCACTAGATGGCACTGACTCTTACTACTAACTGAGAATTGTTGCTGATCAAGCAGGTGTTACATTACATATGCTTAAGACAGACGACTAGACAACTGACAACTTTCCCTTTAATGTATATTATATTTAATATTTATTTGGGCCAAATGTTTTTGTTTTGGTTTATTTGTTGAAATGAGGTACCCAGTTCAACGATGATGTGTTATCTGCGATATATGACAATAAAATATATTCAAAATAGTCAAATTGAAAAGTAATTGAACCAAATGAAAAAAATCCAATACACCACAAACTACAAATAAGTATAACTCTAATCCATAATAGTTTAGGCAGAGTCACAAACATAGGTGTCAATACAATAGTACAATCAATCTAATCTAATTGATCTAATATGAAACTGTCTAACATTTTAAACAGACACATTAAATATCCTGGTCAATCCTTATCTTATAGGCTAGCTACAAAGAAATGGTTCAAACCCTTACCTGTTTCCTAGTCCTTTCTGTCTCAGCTGAGACTGTATCATGGCTCTTGTGCTCGCCGTCTGCACACAACCAGCAAATACATGTCTGATCGATTCTACAGAAGACCTCCAAAACTCGTTGGTGTTCAGCACAAAGCTTCTGCTCCAGATTTCCAATTGCATTGATCAGCTGGTGCTTCTTGAATGCAGTAACCTCATAGTGTGGCTTGACATGTGTTTCACAGTAAGAGGCCAGGCAGGTCAAACAAGATTTCACAGCTTTGAACTTTCTCCCAGTGCAGAAATCACACGGCACATCTCCAGGTCCAGCATAACTTTGAGCAAGAAGATTGAGTCCTGTCTTCTTTAATTTCTCCACAACCTCAGCCAGCATGGTGTTTCTGCACAGATCAGGCCTTGGGGTAAGGTCTTTCTGCACTGGGGGCAGCTGTAGACATCTGCATGATCAGCCTGATCCCAGCAATTCTTAATACACCCCATACAGTAACTGTGTCCACATGGAATAGCAACTGGGTCCTTCAATACCTCCAGGCACACTGGACAGCTAAGCTGTTCCTTGGCTAGCAGAATATTTGCTTCTGCCATTTTTGCTGCAGTGAGACAGAGAGTAACGGAACTTAACTGTGCTTCTGACTTCCTGGAATTGTGTATAGCTGAAGAGGCGGGGTTTGGACTGAGGTCAGGTTTAGACAAGCAGGCTGAGCAGAAACTGCTGAATCAGTGTGAGAGGGAGGAGAGGAGACAGTTGTGAGTGGGACTGTCACAGTAACCCTTCCACACCTATCCCTCTTTTTCCCATCAAACCCCTCATCTAAGAATGAAAGACTGATTCATCACAGCTTATTCTATGAAACTGTTTCTAAATCCCCAAAATATTAGTATCATATTGACTGTGACAGGCTTTCACTCCTGCATAGCTTTGAGTTATAAAAGACGACAAAGGGAAATGGGGAATTTGATATTGCAGGAATAACATACAAAATATACAGGGCTGGAATTGAATTTGTGTGTGCTGGGGATTTCCCCACTATGCTCCAGCCAATTGTAGAGGGAAATGGCAAAAAGGTAAATGGTGGGGTTGTGTGTGCGTGCAGGGATTGCATGGTGCATGTGTGTGTGTAGTGGAATTAGGTTGCAGGAATGGCGTGAAAGGCGTGGGGCGGGGTCTGGCGTAGGGGGGGCGAGGGATATGAGGGGTTAGTAGAAATGACCGGGAGATTGGGGAGACAAGAGTGAGTGGAGAGGGTGCGTGGATGGAGAGATAGAGAGGAGAGCAGGAAAGATTAGGTGAGAAGGGAAATAAAATAACCAAAATTATCAGAAAAGGGAGGCCATTTGATCACTGCGCTAGATGGGGAGGTGCAGAGCTGCATCATGGCCCTACTGGCGGGGAGAGGACCAACTACACCCCACTAGCAGCGGTGGAACAACAATTTGGACAGGCTGCGTCGAGCTTCACACCGTCATATGGCTGAAGGAGAGATGGAGGCAATCGGTTGAGTCCTTGGAGGCACTGGGCAATAAGAACATAAGAAAGTTTACAAGCGAGAGGAGGCCATTCAGCCCCTTGCTCGTTTGGTTGTTAGTAACTTATTGATCCCAGAATCTCATCAAGCAGCTTCATGAAGGATCCCAGGGTGTCAGCTTCAACAACAACAAAGATGTAACCATGTTAATAGACAAGGAATACCCAGAACTGTCCAACAAAGCTAGGGACAAGAAAGGGAGGGATGCGTTTATTGGGGCAATAACACCAGGGTAGCTACATCAGTGCACAGTGTGGCTGTTTGCCAGGGCTGCGGGGTACAGGGCCAGTCACCCGGGCCCCGGTGCCTTGTGCTCGCCAGCATCAAAGACCACAGGTTAGCCTAGGGGAGTGGGGGCGGCCTGCGATATACAGCTTACTCCCGCAGCGAACCAAGACACTGTGATGGTGGGACTGCCCTGCACGGTCGGTGGGGTACAGTACAGAGCCCTGGTCAACAGCGGCACCACCATCACGCTCATTCTGGCTGTACTATTTCCATGCTGTGGTGAAGCCAGCGAATCCTCATGGGCCCCGACCGAGGTCTGCCTCAGGATAGTCTCCGGCCAACTCATGCCCATGCAGGGCCTCAAGGAGCTTGAACTTTGGCTCACAGACATTAGGGAGGAGTGCATGCAGCCATGGGGGCCACGCTAGATCTAGCACAGCAACAGCTGAGGATAGAAGTGGGGTGTCAACCCGCTACAGCTGCAACCTGGAGGGAGAAGCCTGCCAAGCCAGGGGCATCAGCGCAACAACCACCAGCTCATATGTCTGCTCATCAGCCAACCGGCTCACCAGCTCACCTGCCTTCTCCACAGACAACCTGGATCACCAGCTCGCCACCTGCTTAACAGCAAACCAGCTCACCAGCTCGCATGCCTGCCGACAGCCAAACCGGCTCACCAGCTCGCATGCCTGCTTGACAGCCAAACCGGCTCACCAGCTCACATGTCTGCTCGACAGCCAAACCGGCTCACCAGCTCACCACCTGTTCATTAGCCAAATGGCTCAACAGCTCGCCCGCCTCCTCACCAGCTAACAGGCTCACCAGCTTGCCCACCTGCTCGACTGTCGCCCCAGCTCACCAGCTCACCGCCTGCTCATCAACACAATTGCTGGGCAGCTCGCCAGCCAGTCCATCAGCCTCCTTCACACTGCATGTAGGGGCTTGAAGGTAAGTAGTGCCACCAACTGAAGGGGCTCCTGCAGGAGCATGATGCACATCATCACACCACACCACAATTTCCTGGGTGAAGAACACAATTTCATGCACCATGTTGTTTTCTGTTTGGGACTGAAACCCGCCGATACCCCTCCCCTCCCGATAGAGGCGGGTTTTTATTTTGTGTTTGCAATAAATATGGACTGTTTTTGTACTTGAAATCACTGGCTAGACATTACCCTCACATAATAACATAAGAATGTTGTTGTTGAAGCTTGTTGAAGCTTGTTGTTGTTGTAATGTTGTTGAAGCTGACACTCTGGGATCCTTCAAGAAGCTGCTTGATGAGATTCTGGCAGGTGCTTCTGTTTTGAAGAAGGCACCAATTGCTTAGGACTTTTCAAAAGGAACAGTCTCAAAAGTGATATGACTCTCTCTATGTATGGGTCATTTTGACTTGACTGCAGATTTCCACCCTCAATACAACACAACCTGAAGGAATTAGAGGCTGGCAATCATTGAGGTCCCGTATAGTTCCAGCACAATTTAAAAAGCACCTTGCAGAATCGCTACCTGCCGTGTCGAATCAGTGCCATGCTGGCTGCCCATGGAGGCCCTATACCACATTGACAGTGCTATTGCAAGTGTTGTAGAAATAATGAAACAACTTTTTCAGTAAGCAGATTAATTTAAAATACCAAATAAATCACACATAAAATGAAGTGTAAATCATTTGTGTTTAATGTGATTTGTTCTGATTTGTTTACAGTTAATATACAGTTTTATATTTTAATGTATTGCATATTTCTTATATCACCTATTAAACATTTCTAACACATTTGTAAATGTTATTACTGCCATGTATTACTTGTTCATTGAATGTGTTGTAGAAACGTTATTAAATCATAGGTTCAAATAACAAATAACAAATAACAAAGAGAAATGCAGACTTCCATTATGTTCATTAAGACACATTTTTAACAGCACATTTTTAACAGGAAAGCTTTTTCTTAAATGCAGCGAGGGTGCTCATGCTTCAAGGCATTTTCCCGCCTCCCTGTCAACGATCTCTGGGAGGGTTCCAATTTAACTACAGTCCCTCCCTGATAGCACTATCATTGGCTGCTATCCAGTAATGTTGCTGAAGCTGACACCCTGGGATCCTTCAAGAAGCTGATTGATGAGATTCTGGGATAACTAAGCTACTAACAACCAAACAAGCAAGATGGGCTGAATGGCCTCCCATTTGCAAACTTTCTTATGTTCTTAATATGATTTGTTAATAATTGTAATAACCAACAATCGAGACTCTTAAAGATTCATAAACTATTGTTGTGGCCTCTGACAGAATTGTTTAAACTGTCAGAGGAGGAGGTGGAGATATAAACAGTGACTTGGATGATGACCCATTATTTTGATGCATACCAAACCATTTCTGCTTGTACTCATATAAGAACCTAGTGGTATATTGTTTATTAAGTATTTATAACACATTAGTAAATGTTGTTACTACCCTGTATTACTTGTTCTATAATGCATTATAAAAATAGTACAGCGCATATTCTAAGCATCTATAACGTTAATAAACAATTTTAAAATGACATCTTCATATAAAGTGTTGCCATAAACTTCAACATCAAGTTCAAACACTATTCAGCTAACAGGATTCTACTGTATACAGGAATCTGCTAGAAACTATATTGACATGCCTTTGACATGGCAAGTATTGTGAACTGCTATTTACACTACCTTACACTGATAGGGATTGAGCTGACAAAATAATCTCATGAATCTCACTTGCTGTGCACTTCCATTCATTATATAGTTATCAAATGTGAAGTGTTGAAAGAAACACCTGCTATAGTAAACATGCACCCTGAGAATAAGGCATAGAAACTGAGAACTTTCTTTAACCTAAAGTAGCACCAGATCTCATGTTTTTCAAAACTGCACATTTGAGACCTATGTAGCCAATGGAAGTGCAATATAGGTACACATTGTGGAATTATTTAGTGAGTTTCAATCACCTTAAGAGATACTTAAGAACATAAGAACATAAGAAAGTTTACAAACGAGAGGAGGCCATTCAGCCCATCTTGCTCGTTTGGTTGTTAGTAGCTTATTGATCCAGAATCTCATCAAGCAGCTTCTTGAAGGATCCCAGGGTGTCAGCTTCAACAACATTACTGGGGAGTTGGTTCCAGACCCTCACAATTCTCTGTGTAAAAAGTGCTTCCTATTTTCTGTTCTGAATGCCCTTTATCTAATCTCCATTTGTGACCCCTGGTCCTTGTTTCTTTTTCAGTTCAAAGAAGTCCCCTGGGTTGACATTGTCTATACCTTTTAGGATTTTGAATGTTTCAATCAGATCGCCGCATAGTCTTCTTTGTTCAAGACTGCATAGATTCAATTCTTTTAGCCTGTCTGCATACGACATGCCTTTTAAACCCGGATAATTCTGGTTGCTCTTCTTTGCACTCTTTCTAGAGCAGCAATATCCTTTTTGTAACGAGGTGACCAGAACTGAACACAATATTCTAGGTGAGGTCTTACTAATGCATTGTACTACTTTACACTTTTCTCTATTAAATTTCATTTGCCATGTGTCTGCCCAATTCTGAATGCTGTCTAGATCATTTTGAATGACCTTTGCTGCTTCAACAGTGTTTGCCACTCCTCCTATTTTTGTGTCATCTGCAAATTTGACGAGTTTGCTTACTACACCAGAATCTAAATCATTTATGTAGATTAGGAATAGCAGAGGACCCAATACTGATCCCTGTGGTACACCGCTGGTTACCTCGCTTCATTTTGAGGTTTCTCCTCTAATCAGTACTTTCTGTTTTCTACAGGTTAACCACTCCCTAATCCATGTGCATGCATTTCCTTGAATCCCTACTGCGTTCAGTTTGAGAATTAATCTTTTATGCGGGACTTTGTCAAAAGCTTTCTGGAAATCTAAATAAACCATGTCAGTATGCTTTGCAGTTATCCATTTTCAATGTTGCATCCTCAAAAAGTCAAGTAGGTTAGTGAGACACGATCTCCCTTTCCTAAAACCATGCTGGCTGTCTCCCAGGATATTGTTACCATATAGGTAATTTTCCATTTTGGATCTTATTATAGTTTCCATAAGTTTACATATAATAGAAGTCAGGCTTATTGGTCTGTAGTTACCTGGTTCGGTTTTGTCTCCCTTTTGTGGATCGGTATTACGTTTGCTATTTTCCAGTCTGTCGGTACAACCCCTGTGTCAAGAGACTGTTGCATGATCTTGGTTAGCGGTTTGTAAATAACTTCTTTCATTTCTTTGAGTACTATTGGGAGGATCTCATCTGGCCCTGGGGATTTGTTTATTTTAAGAGCTCCTAGTCCCTTTAACACTTCTGCCTCTGTTATGCTAAAGTTATTTAGAACTGGATAAGAACAGGTCGACATGTCTGGCATGTTGTCCGTGTCCTCCTTCAGTAAAACCTGTGAAAAGTAATCATTTAATATATTTGCTATTTTTGTTTCTTCATCTATGATTTTGCCATTTGTGTACTTATCAGTACTTGCTGTGGGAATTCTAACACTGTGCCAACTAAGTCTGCCACTTGGTGCTATTTATGTATTTGTAAGCAATAAATACACAGTACATATTGAACATCTTATGCTGAAACACCTGTCCAATTGTGAGTGTTTACAGTTACAAAAACACTAACCTGACAGATTAAACAGTAAATATTAGGCAGCCCCAAGTGTAAAAACAAATAATTCACCTCATTTCACTCTGCAGGTGGTGCCATTTTACCCCCTAACTTTCATACAAAGCTGTGTCAGATTGAACATTCCCTTCAGAGAGGACAGACAGGGAGTTCAATACAAAGGTTTTCTTAAAACACAAAACAGTCTAGTTCAGCTGGCAGATTGTTACAGGGGAATCACAGTAATGAAGCCAAAACCCAGGGTAGAGAGGCGCAGTGAATGTGGTTTGGAATCTGTGCAGGAGGGTCATTGTGTCAGAGACACCATAAAATGACAGAATGCCGGCATTAAAGTCCAGATACACTCCTATTTTGGGGGAGCGGGGGGCAGTTATTGCAGTTCTCTTATTATTGTGCTGTGCATAGTAACTGGAACTAGAGCAGAACAAACTCCAGGATTTGTCATTGCATCCAAGGGCACAGCAACGATCCCCTCCTTTCCTGCTGATTCCTTTATATGTGACTCCTATATCAGCCCCTTCCCCACTCCACTCAATCTCCCAGTAACAGCGAGTCCCATACAAACACTCTCTACAAAGCACTTGGGCCAGTCTGCCAAACCTCTCTGGGTGATCAGGATATGGCTGGGTCTCTCTCCTACGTGTCACCTTTCTGTTCCCTTCAGACAGACAGAGCTCTCTATATGCTGTGTTGGAGTCCAGTGTGAGTTGACAGGAATCTGATTGAAGAGAAGAGGATGGTTAGAGTAGAGATGGTTAGGAAAGTCAAATCACTGAGAAAATCTCCACTAGGTTTGAATGCTACAGAACCAACAAAAGAGAGACAGATAAATAAATATTACAGCAAATTATTTTTATAATGGATGTTTATGACATATGGCTACAACATAAAACAGAAGAGGCATTGAGGTTCAAAGGTACAGAAGTTGATAATGATTATTTGTATTATTTTGGGAGAGTTTGTGTGTATTCATTTTGCAGCTGACAATCAATGCACAAAGTAATGATGCTATTCATTGTAAAATATTATACACTCCCCTCCAACAAGTAGTGGGACAGATAAATACATGCAGAATGACTGGGAGTGGGGCATTTGTTGCCATTTTCCCCACTCAGACCTTTTTCTCCCTAAATATATGTGTATCTCTGAATAGTGTTAGCTGTTTTCAAAATGGACTGACACATCTTTCAATCAAATGTTTCAGTGAAAACAGACTTACATTTTAGAAACCCAGCTCTGTTCCTTGGCTGTGGAGCCTGCAGACTGTAAACTGTAACTTCATTCACTGGGTACAAAAAGAGAGAAATTAATACACAACACACACAAGACTCCAAACAGCAATCTGAAAAGAAAAATATATTTTTCACGGCATTCCACTGTGTAAAAATCAGTACTTGAAGATGTTCACGATTATAATGAATAAGTATTCCTTCCATATTGATGCAGCAGCCAAAGTCAATGTGAACACGTCTGCCACTGCACTGGAGTCTTGTGTTCGTTCCTCTCCATCAGATATCTTTGCCCAACAGTATGGTAGCTATATTAGGACATCCTCGTGCATTAAACATATGCTGACACTGTAGTACCACAGATAGTCAGCACACTGTTACAGAGACAACTTCCATAGATTTAACTGATGAAAGATACAATAAACTAGACAATAGGCCTGTTTTATCTGAAACCAGTAAATTATTCACCCACATATTTTCAAGCACTTTATTACTTGTTGTATATATATTTTGTAACAATTAAGTGCAAAACGAAGCTTTGTAATAGAAAATATTCTTACCTCAGACAGCTGTTTATCACCACCCTGAGCACTCAAGCAGTAGTTTTGATAAAATCTAGCCTCTGCATGCCACTTAAAGTGAATACTGCAGTATTGTCGCATTTGAAAAACTAAGAAAATTAAATAACCATATCAAAAGCCTTACTGTATTGTGTGTAAGATATGTTTCGTAAAATGTATGTTTGTACGCTGATATACTTGTTATTGCTGATGTGATTGCTCATACTGCATACACCTGTTTGCTTTTACATGACAAAATACTGCAAATACACCTAAAAGCTTAGTAAAGCACATACTAATACAAAATATTCTCCACACAGCCATTTTTAGCACTATGAAAAACTTTAAATGGGAGGCTGTGACAGAGATCGAATGATTCTTGGTGTTAGATCTCCTTCCCGACCTGTGAGGACGCTGAGTAAAGGGAACAGAGTACCCTGGACTGGATGGCCCGACAGTTCATTCCCAGGGTTAGGCGGAAGTCGGCCATCTAGAAAGGGGACTGAGCTACGGTACACTAAATCATTGACCCAGAAGTTTAATGGTGTGGCATCCGCAGATTGGAGAAGCGGGTGCCGTTAACCAAGGGGTCATGGTTGACGGTATATAAAGGGGACGTAATGAGGTGATCTGTTCCTTGTGATGGTTATGCTAAGAACGGAAAGGACCAATACTGTGATTATTACCGTGAGTGTATTGTTTGTTTTGTCCGTCTGTCTAAAGCGTACAGCTAACACGATCTGGAGCTGTCGCCACATCCAGCACTAAACCCGACAACCCTGCACATTATATCATGGATAAATTGTACTTCACAGCGAGCACTATAGACATTAGACTTTATACACTTTAGACTGGTGACAGTGTTTGTATCTTGTGTGTTTGTACTGGACTATTGTTTATTATTGTTTAGGGACTGCAACCCATAATTATTCTCTCGCAATACACATCGCTGTGTATTGCCAGTCCTCCTATTATTTACTGTTGGGTCATCAGACAATTTAGATTACAAATAAAACAGTCTTTTCTTGTTGGATTACTGCACCTGCACTTCACCTGCTCTACTAATTACCACTTTGCCACAGAGGCTTAACATGATTATTATACTGTGTATGTTAATAATAATAATAATAATAATAATAATAATAATAATAATAATAATAATAATAATAATAATAATCTTTTAGAATAGCATTGGAGAGTAACTAGTCTTGCTATTTTCAAAGATTCTAAAGGTTTGAATTAAATTTATGTTTTTAATTTCACATTAAGCCTTTTAATATGTCTGATTTCTAATTTCTGGCTTAATAAGATTTTTGACTTCATAATCATAAAATGTGTCAAAAATATTTTGATATTTGCCCCAAGACTAAAATGTAATGGCAATAAGTTACATTTTTTAAAATATATGTTATGACAATTTGTAAAAGTCAGGAAAAAGAGAGGTTTCAATTTTAACAGAACCGAAGAAAAGTAAAACTGACCATGTCATCTTCCTCGCTTGACTTCCTCACCTTAAGTTCTGTGCTGCAGGCACACACTTAGGGATGTTCCCATTAAAACACTCAATTTAAAAAAGAAAGCAAATCAAGCCAAAAAATCATGGATCTTGTTCTTGTTTGCGAGAGAAATACAAACAGACAATTTCACCAAACCTTCGAAAGGCACAGTACCTTACTTGGATTGGTACAGAATTTCAGTGCTGTGTAGCCTGTACATGAGAGCAAAAAATGCAAAACCCATGTTAGTAAAAATGTGGGAACTTTTAGTAAAAACAGGTTTCCAGATCTCAGTAAACTGCACAAGGTGGCTTCATGAAACCCTCCACACTTTCACAGTATTGCAAGTCAATGGAAACATGCAAATCTGTGGGCAATTCTGACAAACCCTGCCAAAGTTATTAAACTACAAAGGACTGGAGAGGAGGGCTATAATACAAAATTATTGACCCGTGAGAAGACTATTGTTACTGACAGGGGGCTATAATGCCCAAAGACCCTGGAGGTGTCTTCCGAGGGCATTTCATTTTCCACTATGGTTGAGTCTGAAGTACATATTTAATATATATCAGTCAAGAAAATAAGTGAGGCAAGGTTGGGTAATAAATACGACTTTATATATTTTGATCAAATATAGCTGATACAGCAGAAGTAAATACATAAATAACATACACAATGTTTTTGAAGTTCATACCATATATTTAGCAAAGTTTTTCTCCGTCTCCGTCTGGTTTGCCGATTGCTGCATAATCCAGTTTATATCCCACTCGTCATATTTGTTTTCATCGAGTTGAATTTGTTTGAATTTCAGAAAGTCAGAAAACAGTGACAGTGATGTTTTAATCACCATTTTAGTGTTTGGAGCATCTATCTTTTGTAGTATGTTTTGCAATTAATTTTCTGTTAACTCACAGAATCTGTGTTCAGCCATTTTCTCTTGTGAAGAGTGAAGGGGAGATAGGCTCCTTTGAAAAGGGACGGACTGACAGTGATGTGACCCAATCACATGACAGACAGAGACTATTGAACGGTGGTGTAAGGATGTTAGTGCAATGGTTAAATTTATTTTTCCTCCTATGATGAGGTTTTAACCAATCACGGCTGTTCATGGCCACCCTAGAAGACATTTTCAAAACACTGGATTGGGAAAATAAGGGGCTGATCAATGTAGCCAACTTGAATCACCTACAATTTGCTGATGACATCCTCATATTTACAACATGCCCAGAAGAATTACAAACAAGAAGAATTACAAACAAGAAGAATTACAAATAAGAATACAAGAATTACACGAGGCTTTGAAAAATAACCTGAAGAAGACTTAAGTCATGTTCAAAAAATATACCACTCCACAGGCAATTCAAGTCAATGGGATCAAGCTTGAAGAAGTCAATAACTATGTATACTTAGGACAGTTAGTTTCGAAAATGGAGAACCAAATGTGCGAAATCAACAGAAGAGCAAAAATGGACTGGAGTGCCTTTGGAAATGTAAGCATGGTTCTGAAAAGGAAACTACCCTTATGCCTCAAGAGGAAAGTCTTCGACCAGTGTGTGCTGCCAGTGCTAACTTACGGATGCTAAACCTGGACCATCAATGCAAAAACAATAATTACAAACGTCTCAATGGAGTATGGAGAGATGCATGCTGGGAATAACAAGAAGAGACAGGAAAAGGAATGAATGGATAAGAGCGCAAAAAAGTATATAATGTTATTATAAGAGCGAAAAAGCTGAAATGGCAGTGGGCCAGACATGTAGCAAAAAGAATAGACCATCGCTGGACCAAGGAGATACTAGATTGGATCCCAAGAGATTTAAAGCAACCAAGAAGAAGAACTCCAGGAAGATGGCAAGATGAAATTAGGAAACATGCCTGAGCAACGTGGATGAGGAACTCAGCAGACAGGCTTTTGAGAAAGGATCCCCAGCTTCAACAACATTACTGGGTTCCAGACCCTCACAATTCTCTGTGTAAAAAGTGCCTCCTATTTTCTGTTCTGAATGCCCCTTTATCTAATATCCATTTGTGACTATGTTTAAGTCTATGGTTAATCTTAATATTATAGTGATTTTTGTGTGTGCTTATTTTTAGTACTGTACTTCTTATTGTGTGGGCTGCCAAGATAAAAAAAAAATCAGGTGGTCCAAGCAAAAAAGTTTGAGAATCACTGGTCTAGACTACTTGAGGAATTCCAAGAGTCACCACTTGCCTCTGCTGTTGATGGCATACAGGACAGCAATTCATGAGATAGCCGGTTATAGGGAACAGGGAATACAGGGAACTCCACCCCAGTAGAACTCCTGTATGGGAGACAACTAGGAAACAAAAGGACCAGGGCCTGAGTACGCCCACCGATTACAGGATAGACTGGATTGTGTCCACAGTTTTTCCTCGGTCCCACATCAAAGGACCATTCAACTGCCAGAAAAGACACTGTGATGTTCGGGCCTGTATGCAGTTTGAGCCTGGAGAGAGAGTTTGAGTGTACTTCTCTACCAGAAAGAAGGGATAGGAGCCCAAAATTGTGCACTGTCTGGATGGGTCCCTGCACCATCATGGAACAGTTTGAGCCTGGAGAGAGTTTGAGTGTACTTCTCAACCAGAAAGAGGGATAGGAGCCCAAAATTGTGCAGTGTCTGGATGGGTCCCTGCACCATCATGGAACAGCTGACTGTGGTTTAATGGGTGGAGCTGCGACCACGTGGAAAAAGGGTGGTCATTCACCAGGATTGCCTTGGAAGAAAGGGAACACCAGGCTGAGGAAGAGGAGCACCCACTAAAGTGTATATAGTTAGAGTGGACTGCAAGGGAGGGAAGTAACACAAAAAGTTCAGCGTATAATGTTAACACACTCGGGCGAGTGTATTTTATGGGAGGGGGCAATGTAGCATGTTTGGCCTCGACAAGTGCTGCATTACATTGTATGTAAAAGTAGCATTTTGTTTACAATAAAAGCTGGATTTTGTGGCCACATGACAGGAAAACCCCACAAAAACCAATGAGAACTTCAGAGTTTGACAAAGTAAAACAATATACAGTTTGCCTGGGGTATCTGAAAGGGAACATACGGTCATTTTTATGTAAAACAGCCAACTTCAAAAATCACAAAATACCTGTAGTACAGAGCCTCACAAGGGCCTCAGCTGAGAAGGGGTTAATATATATATATATATATATATACAGTATGTATATATATATGTATATATATATATATATATATATATATATATATATATATATATATATATATATATATATATATATATATATATATATATATATATATATATATATATATATATATATATATATATATACTGTACTAAAAGAAAACAGATAGAGGAAAAATGCAGACTGCATACATATCTTATAATTACATATTATGGGGTCAGTAATACATATTGTAATTACACAACGTGTGATTGTGTAGAAATCGGTTTATGCAAGAACTGCTTTACCTAATTACCACCTGGCGTTTACTCACGGACCACAAGTTGTCCATGGACCACAGGTTGGGAACCACTGCTGTTGAGGATTTGGAATACAAACATGACCATGACCTCTAATTCCTATAAATCTTTGATTAGAAAGTGCAGGACTATAAGTTAGCATTCTACATGGAATTAATGTGTTGTTTAATGTTTGAATCCCTGTCTCTGTTTCAATGCTATTGTGTTGTTTATACATGTAATGTATACCTGGAAATCTGGAAATCATTTCAAATAAATCATTTACAATATTCATATATCCAACAATCTGCAAGAGGTCTTTATTAATGCCTTGCAAGTCCTGTCCCTCCTCAAGCCATGGTCTATTTGAGAAATCTCTACCAAAGGAATCTATTTCACACCAACCTGTTTTGGTTATTTTGAATAATTCCCCTTGCAGAAGTCCTCAATATAGTCTTTAAGATGAGATACAGCTTTCCTTACAGCCCCAAAAGAGATGTCTGTATTGACAGTAACGCTGGGTAAGTCTCCAGCTTCAGGAGGGGCACAGAGAGACTGGAAATTCTACAAAAGGAAAGTGGAGAAAAGGAGTTTTCAGTGAAACAGAATGGGGTCAAAACATTCCTGGGGAAAAGCAAGGATTCATTCAATTGGAGAGGTGTGTCTGAAACCGTCCCAGTTATGTACTTGAGATTTTCTAACAAGCAGTGATGTTACCTGTAGAAAATGGATGTGATCCTCTGTCTCTGAAAGTTGTTTCAGCTCAGCATTTCTCCTCCTTAGCTCAGCAATCTCCTGCTCCAGTTTCTTCATGAGTCCTTCAGCCTGATTCACTGCAGCCTTCTCGTTAGCTCCAATCAGCTCAATAACCTCAGTGTGGATCTTCTCAATGGATCGGATCAGCTCAGTAAAGATCTTCTCACTTTCCTTTATTTCTATGCATGCAGATCTCTGAGTGAAAGAACAAAGTTCATTTATCAGTTTAGAAATCTTCTCTTATGGATGTCGGATTACACTAAAGACAGATATAAAAAAGTAGTTTCGTCTTCAGTATGATCTGAAACAGTGTTATATATTTGGGGATATCTGTAAATTAAGCTAGTTCCATTTATTCTACAAATAATAATAATAATAATAATAATAGAACCCTCTTGTCAATACCCACTTTCAGTGACTGAACAGCCTGATTCAGCTCCACCACTTCTTTCAGTCTCTCCTGGATTCTCTGTTGTATTTCTGTCTGTGTCTCTCTTAGCTGCTTCTGTGTAGAAACACAGTGACACAGTGACATTTCTGATGGAGCATTGAGTGACATCCTGTCCCACCCAACACAGGTTATTTCAGAGCAGGCTGTGTTATTCACACCTCTCCCAGCAAGAACATAAGAACATAAGAAAGGTTAGAAAGGTAAGAAAGGAGAGTAGGCCATTCTGCCCATCTTGCTCGTTTGGTTGTTAGTAGCAGCAATATCCTTTTGTAACGAGGTGACCACAACTGAACACAATATTCTAGGTGAGGTCTTCCTAATGCATTGTAAAGTTTTAACATTACTTCCCTTGATTTAAATTCAACACTTCTCACAATATATCTGAGCATCTTGTTGGACTTTTTATAGCTTCCCACATTGTCTAGATGAAGACATTTCTGAGTCAACATAAACTCCTAGGTCTTTTCATAGATTCCTTCTTCAATTTCAGTGTCTCCCATATGGTATTTATAATGGACATTTTTATTGCCTGCGTGCAGTGCCTTACACTTTTCTCTACTAAATGTCATTTGCCATGTGTCTGCCCAGTTCTGACTGCTGTCTAGACCATTTTGAATGACCTGCTGCTGCAACAGTGTTTGCCCTCCTCCTAGGTTCCTTCTTCAATTTTAGTTTCTCCCATAAAGGTGGTATGTCCCATAAGGTTTCAATAATACACATATTAAAATAATCGACATATTGAAAAACTTTGCAACCTTATCAGTGTCAATTGAAAATATCACCTCTGCTTAGCCTGTAAAATTTACAGAAAAGCACCTTTTGTAAAAAACAAAACAAAAACAAACAAACAAAAAAAAAACATACTATTCTATTTGACACAAGAGTGACTTACAAGCTGGTTTAGAGGAGGGGAAGCTTTTAGATCAAGTAGAATACATAGAACACTACGCTAGCACATCAAACAGACAAAATAATAGAAAATGAATTACCAGCAGCTACCTGCACATTGCACATATTGAGCAGTACCTGTGGTAGAATGCTGCATCGGGTCGGGTACCTGCAGATGCCTGTGGGTGACCCACAAAAGCAGGTTGGGTTTGGGTCGGAATGCAAACTTTATCGCGGTTTTCTGTTGGGTCAAAAAATCTAAATTTCGGGTCTGAATTTGAATCACCAAAAATGTTTTCTGTCATTTTAGCGTACTCGTCTGTAACCCTTTCCCAAATAATGTATTAGAAGGTAACTGTACTGGTATGTCCTGCACTAAAAAGGAGGCAATCAGGGAGAAGTCAGCTGCACCTACACTAACCTGAGTGTTTTTCTCGCTTGTTTTGATAAGTCATGACGATCCTTTTATCAAGCCTGCTTGGTTATATTTAAAATGTTTGTGAACGAGGTGAAAACAAAAGATAGCGCAGGGTTTATATCATGTAGTGGATAATTGTTCGACAGTTCGAAGTGTGGAATTCTTTTGGAATCATAGTGAATGAAAATAATCAACATGTGACTGGATTCTTTGCTTGTAAAAGCTGTCATTATGTTTTTGTGAACGACAGCCACAAAACTGGTACATCTCTGCGAAAGTACAGGTGTAGCTCCCTTTCAACTAGTGGCATGAAAGGAATAGACAGGTATTTTATAGTAAAGTAAGTAGAGTTAATATGCTACAATGTTAAAATATATCCAGACCAGGTTCCGGCCTGGGTAGAGCATGCTAGTGTGAAAGGGGCTTAAGTTTTGAAAGATTTAATTTTAAAAAAAAGACAAACCTTAAAGGCTTTATTAATAAATGCTAATGGCTAATTCACTTTATAATATTTAAAACAAATGTTAAGAGAAATAAATTTAGCTTAAAGAGCTATGGCTTGTCCGTTCTTAAATGTGGAATGATTGTGTTTAAAACGGGGGTCTCCAATCCTGGTCCTGGAGGGCCGGTCCTGGTTTTTGTTCTAACTGTACACTAAATGTAATAATTGGACACATTAAGCTTCTAATAAGCACTTAATTGGTCTAATTAAGTCATTTAGTGTACAGTTAGAACAAAAAACAGGAGGGACACTGGCCCTCCAGGACCAGGACTAGAGACCCCTGGTTTAAAAGAAAGGCATGGATGGATAATGTTCTACTTCAGATTGCAGTACACTTAGAGAAGTTCTTGTTATCTTTTATCTGTAAGGTGAAACTTTTAAAAGTTTACTTTATTGCATTACTATTAGATTTTATTGTACACATTACAGTAAGTAACAGAGCAGATATATTTTTTGTCAAGCAAACATCCAGGTCAGTGTTTTTTCCCTCAATAATATTCACCTGTTTCTTTCATGATATTGTGTGTATGTGTGTGTGTGTGTGTGTGTGTGTGTGTGTGTGTGTGTGTGTGTGTGTGACAGTGACAGTCACCCTGTGTGTGTGCTGGGTTAGGGTTAGGGTTAAAACCTCCGTCCCCAAGTCCATTTGGCTGCCACCCTTCACCTCCCTCTTTCAGAATAGGAGTCACCACTGCTCAACTACAAATTCATGATTGTACTGTCACATTTACATGTACACAAAAATACATTTACCTTGATATTGACTTAATAAAACTGTATTTATAGATTAATTCTAGTGTATATTTCCATATTATTAAAAGGTACATAATTTAAGTATTTTACACTAATATTGAATATTTTTTAACTTAATTTAAAATACAAATGTAATATTAAGGTACATTTACCATAAAAATACTGTTTTTTACAGTACACTAAACAGAAGCTATATTATACAGTATTGTTATGAATTTGCAAAGGGGCTTTGTTAAATAATATATTCACAGTATTTAGGAACACAAAATATAATTTAATTTTACTATAGTGTGAAAGATGGTGACAATCATTTTATAAACAAGTCAAGGTGGACTTGCACTTGAAACACTGGAATCTGTCCTGTTTGTATGTATTGTGTATCTGCTCTTGCTTTAAAACAGGGGTGTCCAGACCTGGTCTTGGAGGGCCGATGCCCTCCTGGTTTTGTTCAAACTGTACACTAAATTGATTAATTGGACCAATTAAGCTTCTAATAAGGGCTTGATTGGTCCAATTAAGTAATTTAGGGCACAGTTGCAACAAAAACCAGGAGGGACATCGACCCTCCAGGACCAGGATTGGGCACCCTTGCTCTAAAACCTGAACATTCATTGGTTATAAATACAAATAATGTATATTTTAGTATCTATGGCTGTTGAACAAGTGCATCTCCATTTGTTTGCCATGTGCTAATGGCAAACTTCTCCTGAGACAATCATTTTATGTCATTGTATCAGTCAGATGTGGCACAGCCCGCTGTGGTTGCTGCTGAAGTAGACAGGCAGTGCTTCAAATGGGCAAATGTTCCAGCAGAAGAAATACCACAGAATGCAATTGAAACACTGTGGCATTGCAGTGCACCAATCTATCCAAATATCGCCCGGCTAATGGGAATTATTGCTACGCTCGCATCATCTGCTATGGCAACGAGATCCTTCAGCACTCTCCGGCAAATTAAGAACACGCTCAACTGTGGGAGAAAATGGGCTGACTAGATTAACATTACTGGCAGTGCACTGTACACTCTTGACTTTGTACTTTAATATTTTCTGGACCTCTGCTACTTGGCAATTAACCTGAGCCCCTGAAGGAAAATTAGAAGGGCCTGGGAAGTTGAGAGTTGCTGAATGTTTTTAAAATAGAAATAAATGAAATAGTATTTTAAGAAAGATTAGCAATGCGGCCACCAGTAAGTTCTCAAGCACAGGAAATTAGCGAAGAAACCAATTCTGTCAAAGGTATTTTATTTTGGCTTAAAAACCTCTTTTGCAACAGAAAGAAATGTGCCTACAGCATACCTCCAAAGGCGGCATGTTGGATATGCACTTAAATTTATTTTCCATCTGTTTACTGTCATGCCATGTATTTAATTTATAAACTTTTCATTTACATTTACACACACATTGGAGTTAGAACATGTTGACTCATATTTAGACACAGCTACACTTTTAATCAGGCACTTAATAAGGTGCTTATGCAACATAAATAAGGCAATCAATTTGACTGCTTGCTGCGCAGTAATTTTCTGAAACAAAGACAGTGCGGCGAGTGTCAAAATTTCTAGTTGTAATAAAATGAAAATGAATAGCATGCTGTTTTAATAGCATTACAGTGGGATTTGTATAATTATTTGTTTCCAAGATGTCGTTTGAATATTGTCAGGAAAATATATTTGCTTTGTATTTTTAAATTATTATGGCAATTATTTAAGTGGTTATTTGTGAGATGTATCAGTTGATTGGTGCAAGAGTAGTGTTGCAACTGTAACACTACAATATCCAAAGCTCTGGTTTGGATATTGCCTTACCTGGCCAGCCAAAGAATGTAATTGAATACCAGATGTAGATGTTGTTATAATAATAGCTAGAAATTGTATAAACCCTTACCTGTTTCTGAGTCCTTTCTATCTCAGTTAAGACTGTCTCATGGCTCTTGTGTTCCTTGTCTGCACACAACCAGCAAATACACGTCTGATCAGTTCTACAAAAGACCTCACATAATCGTTGATGTTTAGCACAAAGCTTCTGCTCTAGATTTCCAATTGCATTGACCAGGTTGTGTCTCTTTAATGGAGTAACCTCACTGTGTGGCTGGACGTGTGTTTCACAGTAAGAGGCCAGGCACGTCAAACAGGATTTCACAGCTTTGAACTTTCTCTCAGTGCAGAAATCACATGGCACATCTCCAGGTCCAGCGTAACTTTGAGCAGGAAGAGGACTGAGCCCTGTCTTCTTTAATTTTTCCACAACTTCAGCCAGCATGATGTTTCTGCCCAGAACAGGCCTTGGGAAAAAGGTCTTTCTGCACTGGGGGCAGCTGTAGACATCTGTATGATCAGCCTGATCCCAGCAGTTCTTAATACACCCCATACAGTAACTGTGTCCACATGGAATAGTGACTGGGCCCTTCAATATCTCCAGACACACCGGACAGCTAAACTGATCCTCCGACCACAAGTTTGAAGCCATTCTTGCTGCAGTGAGACAGCTGATTTCACAACAAACAAAACTTAACAGTGCTTCTGAATTCTTGGAGTTGTGTATAGTTCTAAGAGGTGGGGTTTTGGACTGAGGCCAGGTTTAGACAAGCAGGCTGAGCAGAAACTGCTGCTGAAACAGTGGGGGGAGGAGAGAGTTGCAAATGGGACTGTCACAGTAACCCTTTCACATATATCTCTCTCTTTTTCCATCACACCCATCATTTAAGATGAAAGATTGATTCAGGACAGCATATTATATGAAACTGTTTCTAAATACCCCAAAATATTAGTATCAGAAGATATATCTTGACTGTGACAGGCTTTCACTACTCTGAGTTATAAAAGCTGATTAGGGAAATGTGGAGCTTGATCTTGCAGGAATAACATCATAGACAAACTATACCAACAACCAAATAGATAGATAGATAGATAGATAGATAGATAGATAGATAGATAGATAGATAGATAGATAGATAGAATGACCACATTACATGCAAGTAAATATAAGCATATTAAGCATTTGCAGTAAACAGTGTAAATTACATACAATCGAAAAGCTAAATTCAAAATGTAATGTAACAGTTTGTGTTATAGTTGTATTACTGATTTATAATTGAGCTGCTGTAACTTTAAGAGAATGATGTAATGAGCTGCAGTGCTTGCTGGGACAGTGGAGGAGTTGTGGGGAGGGATGTAGTACAGGCAGAAGTCAGTGCGTTGCTTTGGCAGCTTCAAACCTGCAAGAATATCAGTTCCTGTTTGTATAATTGGAAAAGGCACAATCAAGTTACTGTATATCCGGGAGACACAAGAATAAACGTTGCCTGGACTGGTTTCACAAACATCTGTCTGGAAGTGGTTTTCTTTTACTGATCTGCTGGCTACAACAGCATTGTGTTAATATTTTGTATTACTTGTCTGTCAATACAATTTCATCTCACTAAAACTCAGAAGTGATTAATCAATTAATAGATTGCATTATTAATCTATCAATAGAAAATGTCAAGATTTAAACCCCTTTTATCTATCTATCTATCTATCTATCTATCTATCTATCTATATATATATATATATATATATATATATAGGACTGTCACTTGATACATTTTTGATCGGTTAATCTATGGGCATTAGCTGATTAATCGGTTGATTGATCCGTCCACATTTTTAATAAAGGTAACAATCTTATAGCGTCTGTCCAGCATATTATTACTTCTAAATCAATAGAATATAAATAGTAATAATAATAATAATAAAAAATGGGAATTATCAGAGAAGTATCAGAGAAAGTAATTCCACATAATTACCTCTATTTGAGGAATTGGTGCCTTCATCGTACCTTCATGATGTATTGTATCCCTAATCTGCTGCTTATCAGTTTGAACATCAATCTCGTAACGGTGGCTCACAAGTGACTTTGGAAGCGCTCATGTTTTTGTGCTGACATCCTAGATTGCTGTAGCCAGTGCTGTTCCATGTCACCTTTTCTGTACTGAACAAATGTTTGTTGACTGATGACCTTTTTAATGTAGCGATCCGGGGTGGGGCGGATTGGGATGTGAAATGTAAATGCCGTATTACTTTGAATTAACGCCACTGCGTTTATTTTAAATTGCTAAAAACAGCTGCAGCAGGACGGCAACAATTAGAAGTACTATGGTTTTCAAAAGCACCATTTTTTATTGCATTTTTGTAAGGTATATGAGGGAGTCGGAAGTTTATTTCTCTGGAGACAACTTGATCAGGATGGCGAAGAAGTCCTACTAAACTAAACACTCACGGTCTCCTGATCCAGACAGGGCTTCAGTGAGGAAGATGAGTTGATCCCGTGGCTATCCCTAAACAGCATCACCACAGCGAGAGCTACACAAGCTTCTGCTCCCCCACTCTCAGAACTTCCAGTCTGCATCAGGCTTCTGCAGCATCTCTTAATGGCCAAAGTACAGTGCATACAACCAAAAGAGAAATGCATTTAAGAAACTTAAATAATAACCAATGAGATCATTTATAAACAATTAAAAATAACATGAGGAAAAGGCATCCTTTACCTATTGCTTGCTAGTATAAAAGGATGTAAGAAGCCCCAGGGTTTATAGATTGATAAGAGACTGATAAGAGGTGCTTGGTTGGCAGGTGCTTCTGTTTTCAAGAAGGCATGAATTATTGAGGCTTTTTCACAAGGAATAGTCTAAAAGTGATGTGACTATATATCAATCAATCAGTCAATCTTTATTTCATATAGTGCCCTTCACAATAAATAGATTCAAAGGCTTCACAGGCACAACATAACAGTAATTCTAGATAATTTACAAGCAATAGCAAACATTAAAACATTTAATACAAAAACAGATTAAAATGCAATACAATACAGGGTACAAACATTACTTATATTAAGATGTGAGCGCTAGATTATAAAAGTGTGTCTTCAGTCATGCTTTAAAACTGAAACACTTTGTGCCGCCCTTACAGAAACAGCAGCCGATTGCATAATTCGGGGCCCCTAAAGCCAAATGCTCTAGCGCCTGTGCTCTTTTTGATATCTTAGGGGCAGTAAGCAATCCTGCGTCCTGGGATTGCAGTGGTCATCTAGGTCAGCTTTTCAACTGGTACGGACATAGAGCCAAAAATAATTACGCTGGAAGAAGTTATTTTTGGATGGTTAAATTGAAAAAATATATATTTATGTAAAACATAAAACACATGTTATCAGCGTATTTGTATTAGTCTTATCCAGACACAACAGGACTATTTGTAACTAACAATGTGCGCAAAAATTGTGAAGGTTTTGTGGCTTCATTTCAAATAATTTGCCCACACAAAACACACTGTGGCAGCCGCTTAGCTAAGGAGCAAAATCAGCACATCCTCCTCACTCCCCGGCCCTCACACGCTTGCATGACGCCTTGTGGGCACAGACGCAGTGAGGCGCCAATAGACGCTATGCAAGAAGCTGAACTCCCCATTTTATCATGCGAAGCAAAACGGTGAGCTGTGGAAATACCTGACTTGATTATAAAAAAGCACATTTTATTGCGTTTATTTTTTGCTTTCAGATTACTAAATGATTATTATTTTTACTGTTGAATTTAATTTTAAATTAAAATATGTCTAAGTGTTTGATGGACAAGTTCCTCAAAGTGGTAACCAAGGATCTAGTTTCAGCGAAACGTGATTATAGTGATTCAGAAGAGGATGATGGACAAGGATCTCGAAAAAACAAAAGAATGCATCTTTCACAAGAAACTAAGATGATGATTACTTGAAGTTCAGGTTTACAGTTGATGACAATGGAGGCGTGCCGCTGCCACAATGTGTTGTGTGTGGAGAAGTTTTAAGTAATGAAGCCATGAAACCTTCCAAATTGTTGCGCCACCTGAGTACTAAATACAAGAATTTTGTGAAAAAGCCATTCAGTCCTTCCAACTAATTCTTCCAAATTCAAGGGTGCGTTAAGCTTCACAGTTCTTTCTTTTATTTTATTTTTGATTAGGAAATAAAAATGTATTTTAGTGTATGTGGCAAAGTGCCCCCTGTGTGTATTTTTGTGTTACGTGTTGTGTGTAAATGTTGGTGTATAGTCATTGGTACACGGGATATAAGCGGGTCTGTGTTTCACGTGTATTTAAAATGTAGATTTGTATTTAGGCACGAGGATGGCACAAATCACTTTCACGTGCTGGTTAAAATATAATGTGTGGTCACGGAATTGCACTTTAATTAATTCACGTGCAGTTGTACCGAGATTCCATTTGAATGATTGACTAGCAATCAAGTCTCGGTACAACTGCAGAAAAGCTGCATGTTTTCACTCACTCGGGTGGTGTGTTCGTTGAGTGGAGAACGGGAGAGAGAAGGAGAGTAATATTTAACAATTGCTATCGCGTGCTGTAGGACCAGCACGATACTTGTTTATTTATTTACTCACCGTGTTTGTGCGTCTGTCCGTCCACCGTTTGTTTAATTGATAGTCCGCTTTTGTTTATCTCTTTTGTTTTGGCGTAAGTGCCGTGTCCTGTTTTGGGTTCTGTTTGTTAAACCTTTTATTATTTTGTTTATTAAATGCTGAGCGATCGCAGCCAGCTTCACCAAAACCCCAAGTCTCTGTCTGTTCTGTGTTCCTGCTTCTGCCGTGGCGTCACCGCTCAGCCGTCTTTGTCACACGTGGTGTCAGAACCGGGAAAACAGCGCCTCAGGACTCAGGCCAGAGCAGGAACCGCAATTTGTTTAAAGAAAAAAAAAAAAAAAACCCAACAACAACAACAAGAAGAAGAAAATGGAAGGCTGGAACTGGAGAGATGGCTGCCAGGATCTGGAGGTCCTCCTCGGTGGTCTAGAGGACCAAGGCTGGTGCCTTGCCTGTGGGGAGTTTGGGCACCCGGTGGTGCGCTGCCCCTACCAAGAGGGAGAGGAGGAACTGGCCCAGGAGAGGAAGGTGAGGAGGAGGCAGAGAAGGGGAAAGGGGAAGAGGAAGGCTGAGTGTCCACAGCCCAAGTGGGAGGAGCCTGAGTGTCCACAGCCCAAGTGGGAGGAGCCCGAACGTCCCACGCCTGAGTGGGAGGAGCCCGAATGTCCCACGCCTGAGTGGGAGGAGCCCGAACGTCCCACGCCTGAGTGGGAGGAGCCCGAACGCCCTACGCCTGAATGGGAGGAGTCGGTCGTCCACAGCCCAAGAGGGAGGAGTCGGTGCGTCCACAGCCCAAGAGGGAGGAGTCGGTGCGTCCCACAGCCCAAGAGGGAGGAGTCGGTGTGTCCACAGCCCAAGAGGGAGGAGTCGGTGCGTCCACAGCCCAAGAAGGGGAAGGTAGAGCGTCCACAGCCCCAGTCTCCACCAGCAGAGGGTGAATTCCTGCTGGGTCCACCTCCATTGCCATGGGAGGACTGCTTGCAGCTCCCACCTCCACCAGCAGAGGGTGAATTCCTGCTGGTCCCGCCTCCGCCACCTCCATCGGCAGGAGCAGAGCAGCAGGAGCTGCCTCTGCCTCCGCCACCTCCATCTGGCAGGAGCAGAGCAGCAGGAGCTGCCTCTGCCTCCGCCACCTTCACTGGCAGGAGCAGAGCAGCAGGAGCTGCCTCTGCCTCCTCCACCAGCAGAGGGTGCATGCCTGCTGGGTCCCTGTCCACCAGCAGAGGGTGCATGCCTGCTGGGTCCCTGTCCACCAGCAGAGGGTGCATGCCTGCTGGGTCCCTGTCCACCAGCAGAGGGTGAATGCCTGCTGGGTCCCTGTCCACCAGCAGAGGGTGAATGCCTGCTGGGTCCCTGTCCACCAGCAGAGGGTGAATGCCTGCTGGGTCCCTGTCCACCAGCAGAGGGTGAATGCCTGCTGGTCTCCCCTTCCGAGGCAGAGCCGCACCAGTCCCCTGCAAGAGAGGGAGGGCCGCACCAGTCCCCTGAAACAAGGGTAGACTACACGCTGCTCCCACCTCCGCCGCCAGGAGACTACGCCGCTCCCACCTCCACTGGCAGGAGCAGAGCAGCAGGAGCTGCCTCTGCCTCCGCCACCTCCACCGGCAGGAGCAGAGCAGCAGGAGCTGCCTCTGCCTCCGCCACCTCCATCGGCAGGAGCAGAGCAGCAGGAGCTGCCTCTGCCTCCGCCAACCCCTCCAGCAGAGGATGAATGCCTGCTGGTATCACTTCCCCACCAGCAGAGGATGAATGCCTGCTGGTATCACTTCCCCACCAGCAGAGGAGGAATGCCTGCTGGTATCACTTTCCCCACCAGCAGAGGAGGAATGCCTGCTGGTAACACTTCCCCAACCAGCAGAGGATGAATGCCTGCTGGTACCACTTCCCCACCGTCACGAGGGAGAGGAGCAGGAGCTGCCTCTCCCTTCACCAGAAAAACGGACTATCAATTAAACAAACGGTGGACGGACAGACACACAAACACGGTGAGTAAATAAATAAACAAGTATCGTGCTGGTCCTACAGCACGCGATAGCAATTGTTAAATATTACTCTCCTTCTCTCTCTCCGTTCTCCACTCAACGAACACACCACCCCGAAAGTGAGTGAAAACATGCAGCTTTTATGCAGTTGTACCGAGACTTCGATTGCTAGTCAATCATTCAATTGGAATCTCGGTACAACTGCACGTGAATTAATTAAAGTGCAATTCCCGTGACCACACATTATATTTTAACCAGCACGTTAAAGTGATTTGTGCCATCCTCGTGCCTAAATACAAATCTACATTTTTAAATACACGTGAAACACAGACCGCTTATATCCCGTGTACCAATGACTATACACCAACATTTACACACAACACGTAACACAAAATACACACAGGGGGCACTTTGCCACAGTGTATTATTTAAGTGTTTAAAAAAAAAAACTTAATAGGGGCCGGGAAGCAAAGAGCTGACTAATTAAAAGCCGGTCCATGGAATCAAAAAGGTTGAAAAGTGCTCGTCTAGGTATATATGGGATTAAAATATAATTTAAATATGAAGGAGCCAAACCGCTTAATGCTTTGTAAGTAATAATCATGACCTTAAAATCAACCCTAAACTTTACAGGAAGCCAACGTAGGGCTGCCAATACTGGTGTAATGTGATCATTTCTTCACCTTCTTGTTAAAACCCTGTCAGCAGTGTTTTGCACAAGCTGCAGTCAGGAAAACAAATATCTGGGCCATTCTGACTTGACTGCAGATTCCCACCCCAATACAACACATCCTGAAGGAATTAGAGGCTGGTAATCATTGAGGAATGGTCCCGTATTCCTCCAGCACAATTGAAAAAGCATCATGTGTGCATTTATTTGTACAGATAATGAAAACCTTCAAACATTTTTAGTAAAGATTAATTTAAAATACAAAACAAATGACCCATACAATGAACTGCAAATATTTTTTTGTGTAATGTGATTTGTACCGATTTACAGCTAATATATAGTTTTATATTTTCATTTACTGTATATTTCTTATATCATCTTATCTTTAAGTATTTATAACACATTAGTAAATGCTGTTACTGCCATGTATTACTTGTTCTATAATGCATTATAAAAACAGTACAGCGCATATTCTAGCATCTATAACATGTTAATAAACTATTTAAAAATGACATCTTCATATAAAGTCTTACCATAAACTTCAGCATCAAGTTCAAACGCTACTCAGCTAACAGGATTCTATTGTATACATGAATTTGCTAGAAACTATTGACAGGCCTTTGACATGGCAAGTATTTTGAACTGCTATTTACACTACCTTACATTTAATAGGTAAAGTGGCCATATGGCTCTGTGTTCAGGGGACAGTTAAGGCTTTTAACTCACAACCCAATGCATTCTGGTAAGCATAGTCCTGCTTCTCTTAAAGGAAAGAATGGTACCTGAGACAGGTAAAACGTACCAGAATGCATTGGGTTGTGAGTTGAAAAGCCTGAACTGTCCCAAACTGTCCCGCTGAACACGGATGTAGCTGTCAAAATAATTCCATGAATCTCATCTGCTGTGCACTTACATTCATTATATAGGTCTCAAATGTGCAGTGTTGAAAGAAACACCTGCTATAGTAAACATGCACCCTGAGATTAAGGCATAGAAACTGAGAAATTTCTTTAACCTAAAGCAGTACCAAATACCATGTTTTTCAAAACTGCACATTTGAAACCTATGTAGCCAATGGAAGTGCAATATAGGAACACGTTGTGGAATTATTTAGTTAGCTACAATCACCTTAAGAGATACTTATCAGTACTTGCTGTGGGAATTCTAGCACTGTGCAGAGATGCCAACTAAGTCTGCCACTTGGTGCTACTTATGTGTTTGTAATCAATAAATACTCAGGACATATTGAACATTTTATGCTGAAACAGCTGTACATTTGTGTGTTTACAATTATAAAAACGCTAACTTGTCAGTTTTTTTAAATTTAGTAGTCACCAATTAGTTTTTTGTTGTTTTTCCCCAATTTAATAGAGTCCAATTATTTTTGTTTAGCTCAGCTCACCGCTACCACCCACCGCTGACTTGGGAGCGGCGAAGTCGAACACACCCTGTCCTCCGAAGTGTGTGCCGTCAGCTGACCGCTTTTTCACACTGCAGACTCACCATGCAGCCACCCAGAGCTACATAGTCGACGACAGCACAGCTCTGGGCAGCTTACAGGCAAACCACAAACGCCCAGCCAGACTACAGGGGTCGCTGGTGCGCGATGAGCCAAGAACACCCTAGCCGACCAAACCCTCCATCCCCGGCGGTGCTCGGCCAATTGTGGGCCGCCCCCTGGGAGCTCCCATCCTCGGTAGGCAAAGGAATAGCCTGGACTCGAACCGACGACATCCGGCATTCTACGCGAGTGCTTTTACTGGATCCGCCACTCGAGAGCCCCCTTAACCTGACAGATTAAACAGTAGAAATTAGGCTGCCTTGGCCTGAAGTGTAAAAACAAACAATTCACCTTGTTTCACTCTGCAGGTGGTGCCATTTTACCCCCTAACTTACATAGAAAGTTTTGTCAGACTGAGCAGTCCCGTCACCCGAGGAGTAGAGAGAACAGACCAGTGAGTTCAATACAAAGGATTTCTTAAAACACAAAACAATTTAGTTCAGCTGGCAGATTGCTACAATGGAATCATAACCAAGCCCAAACCCAGGATAGAGAGGCTCAGTGAATGTGGTTTGGAATCTGTGCAGAAGGGTCATTGTGTCAGAGACTCCATAAAATGACAGAGTGCCAGCATTAAAGTCCAGATACACTCCTATTCTGGGGAGTGTGGGGCAGTTATTTCAATTTCATTGTTATTGTGCTGGACAGAGTAACTGGAACCAGAGCAGAACAAACTCCAGGACTTGTCATTGAATCCAAGGACACAAGAACCATCCCATCCTTTCCTGCCTATTCCTTTATATGTGACACCTATAGAAACCCTCCCCAGCCATTCAATCTCCCAGTAACAACGAGTCCCAGACAAACCCTCTCTGCAAAGCACTTGTTTCCAGTAGTCAAATCTCTCTGCGTGATCAGGATATGGCTGAGTCTCTCCCCTCCATGCCACCTTTCTGTTCCCTTCAGACAGACAGAGCTTTCTATATGCTGTATTGGGGTCAAGTATGAGCTGACAGGAATCTGATTGAAGAGAAGAGGACCGTTAGAGGAGAATCAGCAACAATAGATAATAAATATTACAGCAGGTTCTTTTATAATGGCTGTTTCTGACATAAGGCTACAACTTGAAAACAGAAGTGGCATTGAGGTACAAAGGTACAGAAGGGAGTAATAGGATCATTTGTATTATTTTGGGGAGAGTTTGTGTGTATTCATTTTGCAGCTGGTAATCAATGCACAAAGTAATGATGCTATTCATTGTAAAATATGATACACTCCCTCCAACAAGTATTGGGACAGATGAATACATGCAGAATGACTGGGAGTGGGGCACTTGTTGCCATTTTCCCCACTCAGACCTTTCTCTCCTAAATATTTGTGTATCTCTGAATAGTGTTAGCTCCTCTCAACATCTTTCAACCAAAAGTCTGAGTGAAAACAGACTTACATTTTAAAAACTCAGCTCTGTTCCTTGGTTCTGGAGCCTGCAGACTGTAAACTGAAACCTCATTCACTGGGTGTAAAAGAGAAAACAGAATTGAAACATTTGAATTAATACACAACAAACACAAGACTCCAAACCGCAATCTGAAAAGAAACAAGGCTTATTCACGGCATTTCAGGATGTAAAATCCGTACTTCAAGATGTTCATGATTACAGTGAATATGTATTCCATCCGTAAAGTCAATGTGAACACGTCTGCCACTGCACTGGAGTCTTGTGTTCGTTTCTCTCCATGATATATCTTTGCCCAACAGTGCGGTGTCCATATTAGGACACCTTCATGCATCAAACCTACAACATTCATTGTCTGTGCCATTCTCAAATTACTCCCTCCTCCCTGCTTCATCAGTCCTTGTTCCCTCCTTTATGCTTCCTCCTCCCAGCTCCCTCCTCCATGCACCCTGCTCCATGCTCCTTGTTCCCTCCTTTATGCTCCCTCTTCTCTGCTCCCCTGTCCTTGCTTCATGCTTTTTCAATTATCAGATGTTATTTTTGGTGTTTTGGGATGATCAGCCAAAAATACAACCGTTTCCACCCTTTCTGCGTTTTCATTGGTCAGATTATATGTCAGTCACAGGGCCTGAGGAAACTGAAACAATCGTAAAACTCCATCACTCAGCCGAAGCAGGGCGTTATTATAGTTTTACACACACACGAATAATAAGAACATAAGAAAGTTTACAAACAAGAGGAGGCCATTTGGCCCATCTTGCTTGTTTGGTTGTTAGTAGCTTATTGATCCCAGAATCTCATCAATCAGCTTCTTGAAGGATCCCAGGGTATCAGCTTCAACAACATTACTGGGGAGTTGGTTCCAGACTCTCACAATTCTCTGTGTAAAAAGTGCCTCCTATTTTCTGTTCTGAATGCCCTTTGTCTAATCTCCATTTGTGACTCCTGGTCCTTGTTTCTTTTTCAGGTCAAAGAAGTCCCCTGGGTCAACAATGTCAATACCTTTTAGGATTTTGAATGCTTGAATCAGACCACCACATAGTCTTCTTTGTTCAAGACAGCTAAGTGGTTCACGTCCCCAGACCAGGAAGTTGACACTGACATGTACTGCGGGTAGAAGTGCTGGTGCACATATTTATAAAATTAAAAAAAAAGATATATCAAAAACACTGCTCCCAGAGAACAATTAAAACAAAGGGCGTGCCAAAACACTGCTCCCAGAGCAAAATAAACACAAAGGGCGTACCAAAAACACTGCTCCCAGAGCAAAATAAACACAAAGGATATACCAAAACACTGCTCCCAGAGCAAAATAAACACAAAGGACGTACCAAAACACTGCTCCCAGAGCAAAATAAACACAAAGGACGTACCAAAACACTGCTCCCAGAGCAAAATAAACACAAAGGACGTACCAAAAACACTGCTCCCAGAGCAAAATAAACACAAAGGACGTGCCAAAAACACTGCTCCCAGAGCAAAATAAACACAAAGGACGTACCAAAAACACTGCTCCCAGAGCAAAATAAACACAAAGGACGTACCAAAACACTGCTCCCAGAGCAAAATAAACACAAAGGACGTACCAAAAACACTGCTCCCAGAGCAAAATAAACACAAAGGACGTACCAAAACACTGCTCCCAGAGCAAAATAAACACAAAGGATATACCAAAAACACTGCTCCCAGAGCACAATAAACACAAAGGATATACCAAAACACTGCTCCCAGAGCACAATAAACACAAAGGATATACCAAAAACACTGCTCCCAGAGCACAATAAACACAAAGGATATACCAAAACACTGCTCCCAGAGCAAAATAAACACAAAGGACATATCAAAACACTGCTCCCAGAGCAAAATAAGCGTAAAACAAATTACGAACACAAAAATACCAAAACAAGTATCGTGCTGGTCCTTCCAGAATGAGTAGAAATTGTTTTCTTTTTCTTTTAAACCTTTTTCTCCTCCGCTCTCTCGTTTCTCCTCTTTGAACACCCACCTCATTCAGCCAGAGCTGCAAGTTTTTATACACATGGCCATCTCCGAATTAGCAATACATTAATCAATTTGGAGATGGCCACATTCTGCACGAGTTTGGAGGGATGGGGCTTTAACCCCATCCACGCTGACAAATAATAACAAACCTTGTGTTTTTTTTTTTTAAATTTAGTCGTTGCCAATTAGTTTTCATTATTTTCTTCCCAATTTGAAATGCCCAATTATTTTTAGGCTCAGCTCACGCTACCACCCCTGCGCTGACTTGGGAGCTATGAAGATGAACACACGCTGTCCTCGAAGCATGTGCCGTCAGCCGCCCGCTTCTTTACACTCTGCAGACTCACCGTGCAGCCACCTCAGAGCTACAGCATCGGAGGACAACGCAGCTCTGGACAGCTTACAGGCAAGCCCGCAGGCGCCTGGCCAGACTACAGGGGTTGCTGGTGCGCGGTGAGCCAAGGACACCCTGGCCGACCTAACCCTCCCTCCCCGGACGGCGCTTCGGCCAATTGAGCTGCCCCTGGGAGCTCCTGTCCATGGTCAGCTGTAGAATAGCCTGGACTCGAACCGGTGACGTCCAAACTATAGGACACATCCTGCACTCTAGCGAGTGCTTTTACTGGATGCTCCACTCGGGAGCCCACAAACCTTGTGTTTTAAATTGACACAAACCAGTAGATTCAAATCATAACAATATATTTATTTTTAAAATCCTACAACTACAACATTAATAACAATAAACCATGACTTTTAAATCATAATACATTTTTATCAGCAAGGTTTTGCTCTGCCCCACAGGGTTCTACTACTATTACTACTGCTACTACTATTACTACTACTACTAATGATAATAATAAATGTTTGTGGCAAAGTGGTTGCTGATTATGTACAGGTGCAGAGGTGATGCAGTGCAGGAATAAACAGACAGAGATTTGTAATCCGGTATTAAAAATATATGTTTTATTTATAATCCAGGTCTCGTGACCAAATAATAAGCTCAGGTAATACACAGCAATATGTAAAACCTGGAGTACAGAAAACAGGGATTGCAGCCCTATATAATAAAGACACGTTGTCTGCCTGTGATGGGGTGTCCCCCTCTATATGATTGTATTATGATTTATTGTTATTGTTTGTATTCTGTATATTCTGCTGTTTGAGAGCCGGCTGTGTATTAGTTCAAATGCAGTTTAGTATTAGTGTTTGGCTAGGATGGGGTTAATTCCCATCCAGGGATGATTGTTCAGGTGCAGGTGGTCAGGAGTTTATTGATTGTTAATTGTGCAATTAACTCCTAACCACCTGCTATATAAGCCCAGCTCCAGGCTCATTAGGGTTGGTTGGAGTTTGGAGCGTTTGGAGGAGCTAGAAGGAGCTAGAAGGAGCTAGAAGGAGCTAGACGGAGCTAGAAGGAGCTAGAAGGAGCTAGAAGGAGCTAAACAGCATTGTGAGAAAATGACTGCTACCTTCGTTTTGTTGAGGTATTTGTTCTGTTTATTTTCTGTATTATAGCTTTGTTTTGTTTGGCCCTTGTGCCCTTTTATTTTGTGTTTTGAAAAGTCTTTATTTTGTTTAATAAAAGCTGCGCCGCCACACAGTGTTTTGCCCCACACTCTGCCCTTGGTGTGCTGCTTTCATGGAACCTGGCGTCACACACATCACCACATCAGCCATCCTGCCACACTGCCCCACAATAATACTTGCATGGATCACCCGTCCGGTGCGTGCAGTAGTGCTCGTGGTGGGTGATAACAATTTATTATTGTTTGTGACAGTTTTAGTGCAATGGTGATCCGGTTTGGTGCTGGCCCAAGGCGACAGCTCCGGACTCGTGTTAGCCGTCTGGTGGTTCAAAACACAGGCAGTTACTAACAAATTACAAGCAAAACAAAACACTCAAGAATATTTCTTTTAACACACAAGTCTCGGTGTCTCTCACGGTCCTTCCAGTCTCTCAATAAAAACAAGTGAAGGAAAAGATTTACAATTCTCCGACCACTTTTATGCGATTATGCATGACCCTTGGTAAACGATTTCAGCTGACTCTGTTGCCTGCAGCTGCTACCTCGTTTACCTTCCAGGTCAATACGTTCCTGCACCGAGTCTTGCCTTGTTCCAGGCTGACTGACTTCCCGACCCAGGAATTAACTGTCAGGACAACCTGTCCAAAGCCTTTCCCTTTAAGCTGCTTAGTGCCCTCACAGGTCGAGAGGAGATTTACAGCCAGAACTCATTATATTTCTGTCACAATGTTACACTTACGGAGCGCCGTTTCAAACCCAGAGATACCAAAGCTGGGATGTGAATCTGCCCTCACAGTAACCAGCATATACAGACATGTTTTTTTAAATAGCTCTATACATTATTCAGCTAACTGTGATTATTATTCTTTAGCAGCGTACTGTAAGCGTATTTTATTAATGTAGTTTTAACGTTATATTAACAGACATTTTTTTCAATAGGCACATCCAGTTGATATTTCAGGTATCAGTTTCCAAAGACTTTTCATGTTAAGCAGGTCATTTGTTATGCCGTGAATAGACTTACATTTTGAGGGGCAATTGCTAGAGTAAGTTTTGAGCACTGCAACAGTTAGAAACAGAACATTGCATCCTCAGAAAACAAAAACGAAATTATCTTAAAGCTCAGAAAACAATAAAGCAAATGTACCCCACAACTCCACAATTTCATTGAACCACCTCCTTCAGAATACAGAACAAGTAACTGTCATTTTTCCTGTAATGGTGTTTTTGTATTGACACCCAGTGTTTCAAATTCTCAGCCATTTTGGGCACCTCCATCTATTGCTGTTACAATTTTCAACATTGGCTTTTAGTTAATCTTTTTAAAATATGTATATACAGTACTCCTTCGATAGTTCAGAATTGGATATTTCATTAATTTGGTTAATTCATGGGAAGGCTACATTTTACTGTTAGTCAGTTAGCAAGATAAAGAGGAGGACTGTATATTATTTTCCAAACTGCATGGAGCACTCTGTTTGAGAGCTCTCTCACCTTGCTGGTCTGATGAAGTGTCCATGGCCTCGGCTTCCTCGAGTTTCCTTTTCTTCCTGGAGGAACCTGTTGTCGCGTTGCTGGGATCGGCTGTGAGGTCCTCAGTGGATGAATCCCACTCTGTGGACTGCATCCTCCTACCTGTCAGACAGCAAGACACAGAAATCAGGCATCATCAAGGTGGTATTACTTGCAGTCTAGAAGCTTCCTCATCCCTTAACCCAGATCTGTCCAACCTTCTCCAGAGCCGGATGGAGAGGAGTCGCTGCCTTCTCCAGAGCGGATGGGTCAGGAACTGCCACCATCCCAGAGCCAAAGAGGGAGGGGCTGCTGTCGTCCCAAGAGCTGGAAGGGGAGCCTCTGGCGTCTCCAGTGCTAGAGGGGAGGAGCTGCTGCCAGTTCCAGACTCAAAGGGCAACCGCCGGCGAACCCCAGCAGCTGTTACACCTGCTGCTGAGTGGAGCATGGCAAAAGCCAGCCGCGCGTATGGAGGGTCCAGCGTCGCAGTTGCCAGCGCTGGTCCTGCCAGAGTGCCCCATGTTGCGGCCTGCACTGCCCCTGCCCGAGTACCCTGCGTTGCATCCAGCGGTGCTGCCAGCCCTGAGAGGCGAAAAAGTGACCCATTGGGCTTAGGAGGTAGAAATGGAGTCACCAAGGGAGTTAAACAGGTGCCCCTAGTAGAAGGCCCAGGACCACCAGAGCAGAAGGTGGAAGCGAGGAGACCACCTCCACCCTGTGTAGCACTCTGGCTGCCTGTGGGTTCGTTCCTGTGACCCAGGCTCCCAGACACCCGGCCTTCTTATCTGGACTTCAGCATAGGTCCCAGGTTGCTGCACCGCAAGATACAGTCGGTTGCCTGGTCTCCTGTTCCACTCCCAGACCAGGCCCAGACATCTCTACACAGTCTCCGGGGCTTGCACCTCTACCTGGGGCTGCACTTGGGTCTCTCACGGTCCTTGGTCTCCTGGAGGAGACGCCAGAGTCTGGACCGTCTGCCCTCCAAACCACCCACAAGAAGCCCAAAAACAAAACGGACAGTGGATCTTGTTGGGAAATGGCTGGGGTTTAAAGGGGGTGTGTGTGTGGGGAGGGTGTATTATTCAGGGGAGCTGGCCGATTGCGGCCATGTGTGCGTTGCACAATGGGGTAATTCCATTCCTGCCAGAACCCACAACTGGAATGTGGCCATTCCCTAATTAGATCATTACGTGCTAATTTTGGAATGGCCACATGTATATAATGGGAGGAGAAATCCTTTGTTTGGTGGAGCAGCTTGGGAGAAGGATTGTCAGGGAACCTTTAGTGAAGGTTACAAGTGAATATTGGTTTTGGTGTTTTGTTTAACTCTTTATTTTGCTCCTTGATCTCACCTTCTCTCATCACATCTCCTCCCTGTCACATACTCTTTAGCAATATCTACCAAATCCATCCTTTTCTCACTAATTCCACTCAACTCCTGGCCCAAGCTCTTGTATTCTCCAGATTAGACTACTGTAACTTCTCCTTGCTGGTCTCCCTGCATATTTGAGTATTGTAGTTGATATTTAAAATGTTATTGTTCTATTCTTGGTTGGTTCCAAGGGGAGGAGTTACCGGAGTTCAGGCATTCAAGGGGAGGTTGGTCGTCGTTTTGTAGAGCGAGGCTATAGGGAAGTGTGTTCTTGCCCTGACTTACATGATGGTTTATTTGAATGAGGCCATAATTAATCTTGCACTCAGGATTTTTTCTTTTTCTTTTTCAGCTGTAAATAGTTTTATTTATTTTCTTTGAAGTTTTTGATTTTGAGTTGTGTTCTATTCTGTTTCCATATTATATATATATATATATATATATATATATATATATATATATATATATATATATATATATATATATATATCCCAAAACTCGTAATATTTTAATTGAACATTTACATTACCGCTTGGCTAATCTCTACAGTCAAATACAAGCCATTTCTTTGAGAAATGTTCACCCCATCCTAAGAGAAATGGCAATAAAAATAAATAACATTTTATAAGTAACTTCAACTCTGCAACTGTTTAAGAGCTGAAAACAATTACATAGATCTAATTAAGCAAATAATCAGTTCAATTAAGTAATTGAGAGCTCTGTTGGAATGAAAAGCAGCACATATAGGGGGTTCCCAGGACGGGGTTCAGAACCTCTGCTTTAACTGGTAATAGGGCAGCAGTGTGGAGTAGTGGTTAGGGCTCTGGACTCTTGACCGGAGGGTCGTGGGTTCAATCCCAGGTGGGGACACTGCTGCTGTACCCTTGAGCAAGGTACTTTACCTAGATTGCTCCAGTAAAAAACCCAACTGTATAAATGGGTAATTGTATGTGAAAAAATAATGTAAAAAATAATGTGATATATTGTAACAATTGTAAGTCCCCTGGATAAGGGCGTCTGCTAAGAAATAAATAATAAAAAAATAATAACAACGCGATGCTCAGATCACTTGAAATAACTTAAACTTGCAATTTGAAAACAAAGGGCGAGAAAAATCTATGAATGACCCAGTTTCGATACAATAGAAATAATATAAACAACACCACCTTTGCCTAAATGGCTGTTCAGAAATCGAAAGTAAACCATCCATGTCCTACCCATTTCCTATATTTAGACAAACAAACACAATGTAGTTACAGCAGTAACCCTACACAGAAAATTTAATAATAATAAATACTTACACGCTGAGGCTCCAGTTTCCATCGTTATCTATCTTTTGCTTTTGAACGTTTCTTCCTTTCTTATTATGTCGCTTTTTACGCATCAGTTTATTTTATTTTTTTCTGGTGATACTATACCTTTTAAATAGGATTAGCAAAAATATGTATAAAACATGTACACATTAGTTTTCTAGACCCCCAAAAAAAGAGTATATTCTTCAAAGTGGACATAGGACTTCAGTTCACGCAGAAAGAAAATCTCTGGCATAGCTTGAGAACAGGATCTGAATGAAAGCGCCTAAGCTCCGCCCGTGGAAGCGCTCAGAACTGCAAGCATTAAAATACATCAGCGTCCTGTCTTCCCTTCTTGATTCGTACTACAGAAGAGCCCTGCTATAGGGCCATGCGAGAAAAAAAAAAAACTCGAAAGTTTATTTGTTTATTTAGCAGACACCTTTATCCAAGGCGACTTACAGAGACTAGGGTGTGTGAACTATGCATCAGCTGCAGAGTCACTTACAATTACGTCTCACCCGAAAGATGGAGCACAAGGAGGTTAAGTGACTTGCTCAGGGTCACACAATGAGTCAGTGGCTGAGGTGGGATTTGAACCGGGGACCTCCTGGTTACAAGCCCTTTTCTTTACTCGAAATGTTGCCATTCTGCACACGAGCTGGGTCTGGGGAAAGCCGGAGGAGACGGAAATTGCTCCTGTCTTTTCTAGTATACATTTTTCCCCACATATAGAATCATATATGTTTGAAAAAGCAACTCAAGTTTGGAATAAGCATGTTTTACACGGGCTTGATCAATAATTAATCTAGGTTTTTCTTCAGGCAATATTCCATTTTTAAGTAAGGCTGTTTTATCAATAAAGAGCGTCTTTCCCCATTGATCATTTTCAAATGTCTCCTTAAAAAAATACACACGTTTGGAGAAATGCAAATTACGTATTTCTATTATAACGACATCACCAAAGTTGTCTATAGTGTGTCATTGAAGGTGTAATTCCTCTATGAATAACGTACTGCCCGAAGGTAGCTGTCACGTTCGAGTCTTATGAAGGTAAAACTCAGCAGGGGAACAGTCCTCCTAGTGGTTAATTTTCATGCGCTGAGCCCGAGTGAAATGAATCCACTGAATCCACTAAACATTATGAGAGACCAACACAGACACGATACTTGTATTTAGTATTTTGGTGACGTCAATCAGTAGATAAAGGCTTTTCAGGCAGAGTCTCAATCATGATTACACTACAAAAGCTGATGTCAAATTCTCACCAGCTCAGTTGAGGATCGGAGGTCGGAAAAAGAGCGCTTTGGTATCGTTTGATTAAAGTTTTTATGTCCAATTTTTCAGTTGCTTAACCAACTTTCATGACGTCACCCCCGTCCCATGGAGTATGTGGTTACAATGTATCTGCTAGCTATCAAGCTTACCTGAATGTTTAGATTCATACTACAAAATATTTAGCACGTTCAAGCAAAAATGCACATACTACTCTAAGTAAATATAATTATAGTGCATTAGTTTAAGTAAATTTAAATCATAAGCTTCTCACATTTAATTAATAAGTTTAGCACATTAATTATACATCTTGACTTAACACCTTCAGAGAAAATGGACTTCAGCCTACTTCCTTAAAAACCTGCCTCTAGCGAGCGATACTGCAAGACCAAACCACACCATGACCTTTTGACTGATAAAAATACATTGTCTAGATGGCTTCGTTTGTCAGAGAAAATGATTAGTTAGAAAAAGCCCCGAGCTCTGGACTCCTTTATAAATACTTGAGGTGTTGCTGCTTCACTGAAAAGGTGTTAAAAGAAAAGACAACTATATTTAATCTTTTAGAGAAAACTGGTACTAGTGACCAGAAAGCAGAGGTTTATTTGTTTAATTATAGAATATGCAGTATGCAACTATAGTGTATGATAAAAACTATTTAGCAGCAAGCAAGCTCTTCTCTTCAGGTCAAGAGGGACCTCATCTTTTTCTGTTCCCCTCTTCTCCCTCAAACAGCAAGGCTGGTCTCGAGCATCCAGTATCTTGCATCACAGGTATGGTGATCTCTCTCTGGTTGGTACCTGTAATGGACTGCACCTCCCTCAGTCAGCTCCCTACACTGCAGGCATACCATGCTTCCCATGGCTCCCCAGTCTGCTGGCTGTTTACACCTGAGGCAGGTTGTTCTTATTATTTCCTTTCCTTTTAAATTAGACACCGGCTCTCCTGAACTAGCCTCAGTATAAACACATCTTCCAGGGAAGCAAACTATGCAAACTCTCTTTTAAACGGGCCCTGTATTAGCTGGCACTTGTCACAATGACAATCTGGGTGTCTTGGAGAAGCTTGTTTAATCCTGGAATTTATCACTCTCAAAACAAATCTTGTGGAATCCCCTGCAGGACAGTTATGGAAAGTCCCGTACTTGTCCATCTCAGTCTGCTCACATAAACACACTAATCTGGGCTCACCATGGGACATTTTAATGTCTCTAATATAATACTCCATGTCTGCCACTTCCCACTCCTCTGTGCTTTTGTCACAGTCAGTGAGCATTTGCAACAACAGATTAGACAAGGAGCCTCCCTGAACACCAGTATTTATTTGATGTATTCTCCACACCGTGCCAGGCTCAAGGGTTTTGATTAACTCCGTGACATATCCATTATCCAGTATCCAATAATAAAAACAGATCAGCCTTATATAGCAGTACGCCATTAAGACTCGCTTTTCTATATTAAAAAATGCCTTGCCGGGATAATGCCAAGTGTATCACATTGTATAGACATATCTCTTAGGAAAGATAATTGAGATTCGCAGAAAAGGACATTAGTGCATGTGCATTTGTTTATTTAACTCTCACCAATACTGATAGAATAATTTTTTTTTATGAACTAGCAAATCCATTAGATTATCCCATTATTTTTGTAAAGCACATTCATTTTTGTACGACAAGTACAGCATTATATAAAATAATACAGAATCACATTTCAAACATAAGAAATACAAATGAGCCAATAGTTCAACACTTCATAAAATAATTAACAGAACATGAATTACCTACAAAAGTTTGGAGTTTAATAAAATTAGATAATGTATAATACAGAAGAATAAAGGAGAATACAAGGAGGAGTAGACTGAATCCCACGATGCCTGAAGGTTTCAATAGAAAGCAACAGTAGATCATTACATCATTAACAGTAAATGACATCACAAACACATTAATGTATTTAAATAGAAATACTTGAGTGTAGTTGCTTTGCTTTTTGTTTTTGAAACTATTTAAAACCAAAGCTTTTTCAGGTGAGTGATTCATAAAACAAATATGGACTGTAGGCCCGGCTGCAGTGGGAATCTAACTATACCTCCGGGACAATCCGCTCAGCTTCAATCCTATGCATGACTGTTTTTAAATTGTTTTAATTTTACAAACTAGCATTTTTTCCCTAATTTTACAAAAAAACCTCATTTTGTCTCTCTTTTTATTTCAATGTTATTACATTTTGGGATACGGTACACTTAACTCATCACAAAATTCTACCAAATTTCTCATCCTTGACCTTTATTATATCATATAAAGAAACAAAATGCTAAGAATATAAATAAAAACAATTCTAAAACTTAGGCTATACCATTATAATACATACAAATGGCTCTCGCTTATTTTTTTTAAGTACCGAAACAAAAACAACTTTAACAAAAACAAAACAACTATCCTTAAACAGGATATCTTTAGCAAATCATATTTTTAAAAGCTTCATTTTCCCCTTCAACAGAACTAATTGAACTAAACATCCTGTCAATTACTAACACCATTTATTTGTCCATGCTAACTTCAGTCCAGCAGCAGCACAAAGGAATGTCCACTAGAAAGTGTCCTGAGGGCATCAGATGATTTTTAATGGTTAAGTATTCGGTTAGGGTTAGGTTTTAGCTGGGGTTGCTTAAGGTTAGGGTTAGGGTTGGGGTTGGGTTAGGGTCAGGGTGGGTTGATTTTGTAGAGTTGCCGAGCTGTGGAAGTGAAAGGTGGGAGTGCTTGGCAAATGCCTTAGAATCATCTGATGCCCTCAGCACACTTTCTAGTGAAGCCCAGAGAGATGGACTCTAAGCAGTGTTACAGTGGAGGAAATTAAACGCTCCCAGTACCAAACATGGACCAGTCACCCTCTCAGGGAGCTGGATGTAAAAAGGAGGTTTTTAGATGAAAGGGAGTGAGATACACAGCAGAAATAGCTGCAGTTTCTGTAGCCTGCTACCTAATTAGAAGGACAGAGAAGATCCCAAGTGAGCATGAGAGAGCCTTATAAAATGTGTCCCACAGTAAAAGCACAGCAAAGTGTAATACAGCACAGTGAAATCTAAAGCATAGGCAAACATTGTAAACACAGAGAGGTATGGTAAAGCATAGGGAAGCATTGCGAAGCACAGAGAGGTATGGTAAAGCATAGGGAAGCATTGCAAAGCACAGAGAAGTATGGTAAAGCAAAGGGAAGCATTATACAGTACAGAGAGGTATGGTAAAGCTTATTAATAGATATGACATACCAGGTTAATCTATGGTAAATGCATAGTATAGCCATGAGTAAAGCATGGGAAAACTGCACAAATACCCTGGTAAACATTTATAAGGGGAGCAGTGGGGACACAGATGTCCTTATGAGCTCTAGCCCTACACCCAAACTATTTGTATTCTCCCTCAAACAAGAAAGGAAGGCAGACACATTAATACTGTTCACTTCATAGAGCTGTGCTTTTGACCTATCTACCCAAACATTCATTATAGTAAATACTGCAGATTCATTCAGAATACAAAGGCAGGGAAATCTAGTTCTACATTCCCTGCATGTTTGCAAAACATTAGCAATACAAAGATGCATGTAACTTTTTAAACATATACACACACATTAGTCTTCAGTGCAGCATGCTAGCTTGGCAATTACATAGATTTGTTGGACCAATCACATGGTCTAGCTAATACAATAATTCCAAAATCATTGCGGGCTTCAGCACAACTTCATTTAAACAATATTTACATACAATTCTCAGCTCGCCAGTGGAGAGTGAAACTGTCCCCGCCCTTCGATGCCTTTTTGCTGTTATTAACCAACCAGCTGCTTCTTCCAATGACGGACATGCTTTCCAACCAGTGCCGTGCTTTGATCCCAGGGGAATTCGAGTGGAAAGCATTACCTGAAAGGCTTGCAGATCATTGCATTGACAGATGTTTTGCTATAATGTGTGTCCCTTTGAAAAGCCCATGCACACCCACATAGAGAATGGAGGCAAAGTGTGGGTAAGATCCATGGGATTGAGCTCTAACTCATTCAAACACTATAAGGTAGTCATACTAACATGAATAACACCCCATAGCCAGGATATATATCGCTGATATACTAGAGCTTGACACAAGAGATGTGTGTTGAAATAACAGCTTCTGGGGCAGCCATGGCATTCAACCCATTCCTGATCCCGAGTGCCATGAGCGACCAGAGGGGGCAGCGCAATGCCTCCCAAGTCCTAACGAGGTGGCGGAAGGCGGTATAGTGCAATACCCTTAGGGTACAGTAGGTGGCGCACGCAGTATGACACATTAATGAGCAGAAAAGCCAAAATGCATCGGAAAATTCTGACTTTGAATGAAAACCTGTTCCCTCAACTATACTGAAGCAGCCTGCAGATTCTGACTCCCCTAAGAGCAGACCTTCAAACAACCGTTATTCATTAAAAGGAATGCATGTAGAATTAGTTCTGAGGCTTTCTATAGTAGCTGCTTTGAACATCCTCAAGCCAGTTCAAAGTACCTGAAAATAGTATTATTATTATTATTATTAAAACAAAAAAGCATTTCACAATCGCTGTTTAGCAAAAAAAAAAAAAAAGTGCAAGTAGTACGGGATGTTGTTTCATTTTATTTCCCAGAAGTCTCTCTTTTTTCTTGCTTTCGGTCTGGCAGCATTTGCAAAGCCTAGAAATATGCATGTGTTTTTTGTTTTGTTCGTTCCTTCCGGCTGTCTGGTGTTGTAACCGTTGTCTGCAGGTTGGGGGCTACTTCACTGGCTCCCGTGCACCCTGAACCGATAGGCGCAGGTGTATTCAGGGTGTCCCCAGTTACTGAGCACTCGAAACTCTACCAGTCCGTATGAACCCATCTGATCAGCCTGCGAGGAGAGAGAGACAGTCGTCAAGAGTCAGTGAAGACAGCCTAGGAGAAGTGTCCCACAGCAAGGTGTAACAAAGCACAGTGACAGCTAAAGCATAGGCAAGCATTCTAAAGAACAGAAAGGTGTAGTAAAGCACAGGGAAGCACTGTATAACACAGAGAGGTCTGGTAAAGCACAGGGAAGCATTGTAAAGCACAGAGAGGTCTGGTAAAGCATAGGGAAGCATTGTAAAGCACAGAGAGGTATGGAAAAGCATAGGGAAGCATTGTAAAGCACAGAGAGGTCTGGTAAAGCATAGGGAAGCATTGTAAAGCACAGAGAGGTCTGGTAAAGCATAGGGAAGCATTGTAAAGCACAGATAGGTATGGTAAAGCATAGGGAAGCATTGTAAAGCACAGAGAGGTATGGTAAAGCATAGGGAAGCATTGTAAAGCACAGAGAGGTCTGATAAAGCATAGGGAAGCATTGTAAAGCACAGAGAGGTCTGGTAAAGCATAGGGAAGCATTGTAAAGCACAGAGAGGTCTGGTAAAGCATAGTACAAAGCATGGCAAATGCTAGTATAACCATGGGGAACAAATTGTAACTAACATGTTACAACAAACATGCATTTTCATTATAAAACATGATGTCTGGTACTATGTTAGGTTAAAGGAAGTTCTGGGTTTGTATGCCCAAGTCTCACTTCAGCAGTGTCGTCTTTGGTCAAAGCACATTAAATCAACCACTTCAAAGTGTTTCAGCTGCTGCATTGAGAGACATTGCACAATGAGTAGGGCTATCTGGGGCGATGCCTAATTTTTCACTATCAATATATCGTTCTCCAAAAAGCCGATGCATCGATTCACCGGCGTTATGAAAGGGTAAAAAAAGAACGCAGTAATACTGTAAGGAGCTGTAGTTTACTGTGAAACATTGCAAGTAACACTTTAAAACTATTACGCATATTAAGTTAATTTTATCATTTTATGCATATACAGTAGTAATTATATATATATATATACTATATATATATATATATATATATATATATATATATATATATATATATATATATATATGGCTCTCGGTTATAGCGTGCCTCGGATATAACGCTCCTACAGCATGTCCCCAATTCCGTATACTAGCGATTCATGCAATATTTCTACAGTAAATACAGTACCGGTGTTGTTCAAACTGTGAACATGGTTATCTTTCCTAACGTATTTACTTATTTGCTGCGAGAGGAGCTGCGGCTTTCTCTGGGAGATGAACCTGGGGCGAGCCCATTCCCTCTTCCCTCTCCTTCTCGCATTTGGTTTGCTTGTCTGTCGCCTCGAACTGAACTCCTGACCGCCGTTTAGCCAGGCTATTTATAGTTTAAAACTGCTCATTAAAATGATCCACGAGTGGGAATGTTAGCTTTTTAAATTTTTTTATTTTCTAAATATAGCATTGATCACGTGGTGCTTTATGCATGGTTAAATTCATGGACAGTTACATTGTTGCTTCACTATATGTGCATTATAGAGAGGAGTTATTTTAGTTTGTGTGTTAGTCAGATGTGTGTTGTTGTGTGTCCCGCAGCACCCCCACCCACTCCCGGTTATAACACTCATATTGGGTGTCCCCGAGACCAGCGGTATGGAGAGGGAGGTCTGTATATATATATATATATTTTTTACCTTTTCGTGCTGATTTGTACGAGTTGGGTGTCAAAGCAAAATAAAAAAAAGTAGTTTAAATCAATCAAAAGAAAAATAAGCAAGACATTTTAATAAAGCATAAATAACAGCAGTGCGTTTCTAAAACGCAGATGTAAAAAGACAACATTTCCCCTTTTCATCGTTTATATTACTGAAGTAGTTTTATGCAATGAAAGCGTGTAAAAATGGTTCCACTACTCTCTGCATCCTCTTTAAACAAACAAACAAAAAACACGGAGGTCTCAGTATCCCATATAGCACTGCGCACGTCCCTGGTAGCAACTCACCAATCTGTATCAGAGCATCTTACCTGTTGACTCTCAGCCAAGAATTTGGACAAGTAAAACACATGCTCAAAAATCACGGTTTTAAGACCATGGTTGAGGTCTGCAGGGTTTTATTGAGAACTATTCCAACATCTTTCCTGCTTTCGCAAAATTTGCAGCAAGCGCATTAAGATACCTGTATCTTGCGTACCAGCAGAACAGGGTTTAGCTGTCAGAACAGAGTGCAGACCAGCAAGCGCTCTCGTTTATGTGAGGATCATCTGAAACATGACAATTTCAATGGAAGCTCCTGAGAATTACGGTATTAAGACTTTGATTTGGAAAGAGCACAAGTCATTTTTTGACAAATTTAAAGAACTTTTAAAACAACAAAACTGTAAATAGTTATGATCTTGACAGCTCCTCGCAGAGACATTGGTACATGTTCTACAACACTGATTTTACGTTGTGAGCGGGGATGTTAACTTTGTTAATCTGAAATAGCTGCACTGGACAATAATGTAACAGTGCTGATGCACCATGTAAAACGCAGATGTTACGGTTGAAAACACAGATTTTGAGATGGTTTGCACCTTTTAAAGGCTAGTGGGACCTTTGCATCTCATTAAATGGTCATGCAAATTAGTTGTGTTACGGAGTATCCCAAACATTACTTTCTATACTTTTCTTTCTTGCCATCTTACTTTAGAAAACAATTGTCAAACATTGAAAGGCATTGTAGCTCGGTCGAGACAGTATTTGTAATTCTAGCACACGCTCTTAACTCCTGCACAGATCCAATCCCATCAGTAAACACTCACAGGGACAAGGCAGGGGAGAAGGTGAGCTGAATCACATGCAGATTCAGTGAGTCAGACCTGAGGGGAGCAGAGAAGCTCTGCTAGCATAAAAATAATGGCAGATTCCAAATTTAATAAAAAAATAAAAGCTTTTCTTTGCTTAACCCCTTTACGCAAAAGCGATGCACAGGCTTGACTATCGATAGTTATCAAACAATACCTGGCTCAGCCTTAGTTAAATGTGATTAGTTGAGTAACATATAGACAAGACAGGATTTACTGTGTATTGTGTTCTCTGTACAGACCCAGTCCTCACCTTTAGCTGGTAGGTCTGAAGAGGGTCTCCATTCTGATCGTAGGTAAAGCGTCCCAAAGAGTGCCCTCTTCTTGAGAGTCATTGTCCAACCCCTTAGAAGAACACACATTCATTACACATTTACTAACATTGTTTCCTTTCATCCCAGTCCCTCCTCAGCTCCACTAGAGCCACAGTGCTTCCCTCCCTCCCTCCCAGTCCCTCCTCAGCTCCACTAGAGCACACTGCTTCCCTCCCTCCCAGTCCCTTCTCAGCTCTAACCACTAGAGCCACACTACTTCCCTCCCTCCCTCTCTGTCACTCCTCAGCTCTAACCACTAGAGCCACACTACTTCCCTCCCTCCCTCCCAGTCCCTCCTCAGCTCTAACCACTAGAGCCACACTGCTTCCCTCCCTCCCAGTCCCTCCTCAGCTCTAACCACTAGAGCCACACTGCTTCCCTCCCTCCCTCTCTGTCCCTCCTCAGCTCTAACCACTAGAGCCACACTGCTTCCTCCCTCCCAGTCCCTCCTCAGCTCCACTAGAGTCACACTGCTTCCCTCCCTCCCTCCCTTCTTAGCTCTAACCGCTAGAGTCACACTGCTTTCCTCTGTCCCTCCTCAGCTCTAACCACTAGAGCCACACTGCTTCCCTCCCTCCCAGTCCCTCCTCAGCTCTAACCACTACAGCCATAATGCTTCCCTCCCTCCCAGTCCTCAGCTCCACTAGAGCTACACTGCTTTCCTCAGGCTTAACCCCATATACCCTAACCATGACACTAGAGGTGGGGTCTGTTCTGTGGGGATCAGCTGAGTACGTACGTAGACTGCAAAGTCCCGGGTGCGCTGTCGATCTTGCCCATGGGAGAGATGGATTTGGGGATGTGTTCTAGAGTCACAGCAGTAGGGCGAATGCGAGAGGCCAGTTCAATCACCACGAAGCCATGAGACCCCGAACGCCCAGCAGTTACCGGGGAGCACATCCGCTGAGGGGAGAGAAAGAGAGAGATTGGGGATCGGGAGATTGAGTCACCCTTTTTCATTCCCAAATGATGTTGTTTTTATGAACCACAATCCATAAAAGCATGCAAGCGAGTTTAGTTGAAATGCATAGTAGCAATACAGAGGTAAAATACAGCAAGTCTCCTAGTGCATAGCTGGGTCAACCATTCCAGGTTTTAGTAAGAGCCGGATTAGCCCCATGGTATAGGTAACAAGCTCAGGTGGTGAGTCTTATTAAACTCAGTAGTAAAACTAGGAATGGAATGGATCAAACTAGAGTCTTATTTCCATCCCTGCAGAAAACTACATTGAAGCTCTTGTAACGTATATCCCCATCATTCCTGTAAATACAAAATGATCAGTTATTTTTTCATCACTATCATTCTGTACTTTAAAAATATACGTGACTACATTCCCCTAAACTCTGATATTCTTAAAAACTAAACAACGGTCTAGTTACATCACAATTGAAAGCAGTACACTTCACAGTATAGGGACACAGCAGTTAGACTCCTCCTAATTTACTCACATACATATTTTCAGAGAGTGAGAAACTAAAGAGATTAACATGCAGTGTTGGATATCTGATTTTCTTAATCTTGGTGCTTTCATTATAATTTTAACATTGGCAGTGTTTAGTTTCATATCAAGTGAATAGACCCCATGCTAATACAGTTGTAGTCAAAAGTTTACATAGCCTAATGGAAATTTATAATTTTTAGAAATTTCTCAAAAACAAATTATAGAAAAAATCTCTTGTAGCAAAAGTTTTGCTATTGTGGATGAGGAAAAAAAAGTAACAAGAATAGATGTCTACAATTATTTATTTCAGCAATTTTTTGCAAAACTCAAAAATGCTAATTCAAAAGTATTCATACCCTGACAAGGAACATAAAATGAATATCTAGTTGAGGCACCTTTAGCAATAATAACCTCTTTTAAATGATTAGGACATTTGTCAAGGAGCATTTGGCATGATTCTTTAGTGATTTTTGACCATTCTTCAACACAAAATTGTTCCAGTTAATTCAAATTCGAGGACTTCTCTTGTGCACAGCCTTCTTCAACTCATACCAAAGATTCTCAATTGGATTTAGATCAGGACTTTGACTGGGCCATTCCAGAACCTTGATTTTATTCTTCTTTAACCATTCTGAAGTAGATTTTGAGGTGTGCTTTGGATCGTTGTTGTGTTGGAACGTCCAGTTGCACTTTAAACCAAGTTTTGTAGTGGAGGGCTTCAGATGATTGGCCAATATCTTCTGGTATGCTATGGAATCCATTTTACCATGTATTGGAACTAAATTCCCTGTGCCATTAGAGGAAAAACAGCCCTATAGAAGAATATCAGCACCTCCATGCTTGACAGTAGGTATGGTGTTCTTTTCTTTGTACGCCTCACCAGACTTTCTCCAAACGTAACGACTATCAGTGTGACCAAATAGCTCAATTTTTGTTTCATCACGCCACAAAACCTTTGACCAGACCTTTGACCTGAGACCATTGAGACCTTCACCATGCAATACTCGACCTATGGTTGAAATGGAAACCCCAGTCCCACTTGCAGCCAATTCACTGAATATCTTTGGCAGTCAATCTCAGATTATTATTAACCTTACAATTCTTCTATTTGTTTTGATGAAAGCACCTTCTTTCTTCCAGACCGAGGGAGCGTTGTGACAGTACCATGAGTGTTATAGTTCTTGATAATAGAAACAAGAGTTGAAATTGGGATACTCAAATGCTTGGAAATCGTGTATCCTTCTCCAGCTTTATGACAATAAATAATTTTCTACCTGAGGTCTTCAGATAGCTCTTTACTTTTTCCCATATCGACTTATTGGTAATGACAATCATCCTATGCCTAACTCTTTTATACTCTCTACTCTGCTGTTCACCTACAATCCAGCATTTTCTAGACTTTTCTAGAATTTGGTTCTGCATTATCATATTGAAATTTCTAGCACCTTGTAGACAGTACTATCATAGCATCAAAGGGTATGAATACTTTTGAATTTTGCAAAACAATTGGTGAAATAAACAATTGTAGACATCTATTTCTTATAACTTTTTTCCACATCCACAAAAGCAAAACTTTTGCTACAATTTTTTCTAAAATTCTTTGTTTGAGAAGTTTCTAGAAATTATAAATTTCCATTGGGGCATGTAAACTTTTGACTACAACTGTATATGGAGTTCCATTATGAAATGCTAAGTACATAAAGTAGATATCAGCACATTATAAATACAGTGTTACTACATGTACACTACCGGTCAAAAGTTTTAGAACACCCCATTTTCCAGTTTTTATTGAAATTTAAGCAGTTCAAGTCCAGTGAATAACCTGAAATGGTACAAAGGTAAGCGGTAAACTGCCAGAGGTTAAAAGAAAAGTTTAGGTTACCAAAACTGAAAAATAATGTACATTTCAGAATTATACAAAAGGCCTTTTTCAGGGAACAAGTAATGGGTTAACAACTTAGAGCTGTTCTGCAGCAATGGAAGTAAATTAAGCCTTGAAAGTTGATGCTAACAATTCCTACAGGTGTCCCAACTTTTGTTGATTACTTACAATCCCTCTGTCTGTATAAAAGCAGTGTTGGAACAGACTGTGTTACTACACCCTCTTAAGCATTATTTGGACAGTATTGTACTGCAGGAAGTAGTATATTGCTATCATAATGGCGAGAAAAAGGCAATTAACAAAGGAAGACAGACAGACCATTATAACCCTTAAAAGTGTAGGTCTTTCCTTTAGAGAAATTGCAAAGAAAGCCAAGGTGTCAGTGAGTACAGTTTCCTACACCATCAAAAGGCACTTGGAAACTGGAGGAAACTCTGACAGGAAGAGGTCTGGCAGACCCAAAGCCACAACAGAATCAGAAGACAAGTTTCTGAGAGTCAACAGCTTGCGTGATAGGCGGCTCAAAGGACAACAGCTTCAAGCACAGCTTAACACTGGTCGAAGTAAGCAAGTCTCAGTTTCAACTGTGAAGAGAAGACTTCGAGCTGCAGGTTTGACAGGTCGAGTGGCAGTAAGAAAACCATTGCTAAAATGGCAAAATAAGAAAAGAGGCTTGCCTGGGCCATGAAGCACCGCCAGTGGACTACTGAAGACAGGAAGAAGGTCTTATGGACCGATGAATCAAAATTTGAAATCTTCGGTTCATCACGCAGGGTTTTGTACGCCGTCGAGTAGGTGAAAGGATGGTTCCTCGGTGTGTGACACCAACTGTCAAAAATGGAGGAGGAAGCGTGATGGTCTGGGGCTCTTTTGCTGGATCCAGAGTCGGCAACTTGCACAGTGTGAGTGGCACCCTGAACCAAAACGGCTACCACAGCATTTTGCAGCGCCATGCAATACCCTCTGGTATACGCCTAGTTGGTCAGGGGTTCATCCTAAAGCAAGATAATGACCCAAAACATACCTCCAGGCTATGTCAGAACTACCTTAGAAAAAAGAACAAGGCGGTAGGCTTCAAATCATGGAATGGCCAGCACAGTCTCCAGACTTAAACCCCATCGAGCTGGTTTGGGATGAACTGGACAGAAGGGTGAAAGCAAAGCAACCTACAAGTGCAACACATTTGTGGGAACTTCTGCAACAGTGTTGGGAAGAACTTTCGAACAATATTTGATTTCCATTGTAGAAAGAATGCCACGAGTGTGTTCGGCTGTTATATCTGCAAAAGGTGGCTACTTTGATGAGTCAAAATTTAGATTAAATTTTGTTAAACAAAACGATTCCATGATTTCTTTTTATCTCCAATTGTTTATTTGTTCTATGCTTTAATTTCAGAGTACATTGAGACATTAAACTGCGTAAATTTCAATAAAAACTGGAAAAATGGAGGTGTTCTAAAACTTTTGACGTTTTGACTAGTTAACGTGAGTCACCATGTAGGTCTCAAATGTGCAGTTGTGAAAGAGACACATGTTTTAGCAAACATTTATTTCCCTGCTGGTCCGACACTGGGTAAAATAAAGACCTGTTTGCAGGCCTTGCTTTAGATAGTCATTCATTTTCTCTGCAATGGTGAAATGACCTAGGAAGTGAGTCGTTAATGGCAGTGCGAGCTGTGTGGTTAATGGCAGTGCAAGCTGTGTGGTTAATGGCAGTGCGAGCTGTGTGGTTAATGGCAGTGCGAGCTGTGTGGTTAATGGCAGTGCGAGCTGTGTCGTTGATGGCAGTGCGAGCTGTGTCGTTGTTAATGGCAGTCGCGAGCTGTGTCATTGATGGCAGTGCAAGCTGTGTCGTTGTTAATGGCAGTGCGAGCTGTGTCATTGATGGCAGTGCAAGCTGTGTCGTTGATGGCAGTGCGAGCTGTGTGGTTAATGGCAGTGCGAGCTGTGTCGTTGATGGCAGTGCAAGCTGTGTCGTTAATGGCAGTGCGTGCTGTGTCATTGATGGCAGTGCGAGCTGTGTCATTGATGGCAGTGCGAGCTGTGTCGTTGTTAATGGCAGTGCGAGCTGTGTCGTTGTTAATGGCAGTGCGAGCTGTGTCGTTGATGGCAGTGCGAGCTGTGTCGTTGATGGCAGTCGCGAGCTGTGTCGTTGATGGCAGTCGCGAGCTGTGTCGTTGATGGCAGTGCGAGCTGTGTCGTTGATGGCAGTGCGAGCTGTGTCGTTGATGGCAGTCGCGAGCTGTGTCGTTGATGGCAGTGCGAGCTGTGTCGTTGATGGCAGTGCGAGCTGTGTCATTGATGGCAGTGCGAGCTGTGTCATTGTTAATGGCAGGGCGAGCTGTGTCGTTGATGGCAGTCGCGAGCTGTGTCATTGATGGCAGTGCAGGAGAGGTAAGATTCATGGAAATCTTCTGTTATTTGCATGTACTGCATAGGTTTGTGTGTGTTTTGCTCTCTCCTGTCTCTTACCTGTATCACCACGCGGAGACTGGGAGTGATACCACAGAGGGATGCCAAACAGACTGAGCAGAGCAGTCTTCGTCTCATAGGTTTCTGAGCAGCGTGCTGATCACACTGGCACCTGCACCCCACACAAAATAACATAGGAGGGGATTAACAGTCATCCAGAACCTCAACACACTCAGTCAGAACAGGAAGGAAAACTAGAAGAAACTGAGTCAAGCAGAGTGTTTGGGCTCTACTGCCTTCATCAGTGTTATTGATACTAAACTGAGTTAAGCAGACAAGCATTTGGGCTCTAGTGCCTTAATCAGCGTTATTGAAACGTCTGTCTACTTGTCTTAGATTCTTATACTTCTACCTTTGGTTTTTAACAATGCAAGGAGAGGAGAGTACAGTGCTATATCTACCATTGTACATCAGGTATGTTCAAGCTTGTGGTGGCAAGTTTGAAGGAACATTATTTTCCAAAGATTTAAAATTCTTAATTTTCTTACCTCCCATCAGCACTAGTAACAATATCATTTAAACCGCTTTGGCGTGTCGATCAAACTGTCAGTGTAATCCAGTGCAGTGCTAACATGGGCTGGAAATAATTCCCATAGCACAGCAGCTCCATTCCTGGTTTTAAGACTAAGCTTGTTACCTACACAGTGCTGCTAATCATGCTTGTATTAAAACCTTGTATTGGTGAAACTGCTATGCAGTAAGAGTGGTATTTTCATCCCTGTTATTTGGAGGAAACCCAGCAATCTGTATCAATGGGGAGTTTGTGACTGTGAAACTTCAGAAACAGTTGCATTAACATTGGTTTCTCCACAGTTAGAGTAAGCAGCAGGGTTCCTAAAAATATAGCGTTATTCGTCCCCACATGTTGCTGCATATTTAAATAATGTACCTGTCATTTTTCTTTTCATTGTTAACACCCTGACAATTTTTTTACACTTATGACTTTAAGGTGTTTCAAAATGGCGCTCTAGTGCACTGGGGTTTGAGATCTGTCCTCTAAGTCAGCGTTTTCAAACTGGGGTTGCGACCCAAAAGGGGGTCGAAAGGCTCACAAAAATAGTGACAGAGCATATACACTTAATCCTTAAGCATAAAGGATATGAAGCCAGACCTCTCGCCGTGTTTACTGAGAGTCCAGATGCTTGTTTGTATGTGTATATAGTTGTGTACAAAGTGCTAGTGCCGGTATAAATGTTAAGGGTTTTTTTCGTGTTTCACACTGTTTCTCAATTTGCCACAATCCTTGGACAATGCTATGATTATTGCCACAATCATTGGCAAACTCCATTTGTTTGCAAATACTTCCGGCTCCCAGAACTGCCTCCTGCTGTCTGTGAAAGGTAAAAGCGCATTTTTCAGACAGTAACACGTGTTTCTTAAATGTACCCCTGAAGAAGAGACTTTGAAAGGGGAACTTAAAGAAACAGGCGTTATTTGCAAATCAGAGGAGTTACAAGTAGACGGTACCGATACTGTATGCAAGTGTTCGATGCTTCGCTCCATTTCTGATGGCAAAATGAAATCTTAATACGCACAGAATGACCATCCTGAAGCAGAAACACACAAGTGACACAAATGACAGGCTTGCTGTTGACTTCCGCCTCTGTGTTTCTAGTATTATGCCATGGTTTCATTTTGTAATCTGGTTATTTATTTTACAGTTGAGATGTTTGGTTGAAATAAAGGTGCACTTTATATTAGCTAAAAATATTTTAATTTTATTCTGGTGCCCTTGACGGCAGGCATAATATTGCACTGCTGGTGGGGTTGGGGGTCGTCACAGCCTGAAACAAATTTCCAAAGGTTTGAGAACCCCTGCTCTAAATCACTGCAGGAAAAACAACAAAAAAACAAAACAAAAAAGTGCTCTGGCTTTTCTTTTCCGTACCACATCATGGATCGTTTTAATGTGTTACCTGTTTGACAATGTGGGCATCAATCCTTACATATCAGTGCACTAGAGCAGACATTTTGAAAAGAGCTTTGAAACACACTTTAAAGTTATAAGTATAAAACGTTGTTTAGATAAAAAGAAAAATTACAGGGAAGCTATTTAAACAGTTGTAGCAACACGTGGGGACGTGTAACGCTACACTGTTCAGGACCCCTCTACTTACTCTTTCAGCTCTCTGTAACAGAGCTGTCTCAGTGTAATGATGAGCAGCTCTTACCTGCTGACTCCAAGGCATAGTCTACCAGTCCGATCCCATCAGCTCTGTACAGATTAATAGCGCGCTGCACTATCCTGTGCACAGCCTGCAGACACACACAAAGAGACCAGGACAGGCGTTACAAACAGCTCACAAGCTCCTTTGTGTTCTAATCGACTGTATTCAGAGCAGAGAGTTATGGGTTCAGTTCAGTATTTAATTCAAGAGCAAGTTGCTCCAAATTGCATCATTTTCATATTTTATTTCTGTCCCTCACTTTGTTATGATTTCTGCAATTATTTGAGTGGTTCTTAATGCAATTACATGAGTAATTGCTGTGCTGTTCTTTTTTAATATCGTTTGTTTTAAGGTGTTCTAAAGGGTCAAGTTCAATATTAGTTTCTCTTTTACCATAGATAAACCGTGTGTTCTGTGGAAAACTTCCCCTGTGCCACGGCAAATCTGGCACAGCCTCGAGGCACAGCACAGTATACCACAGCTATCATGCAGTGCAGCTTGAAGTGTAAAAGCTGTACTTCCTTGTTCCAGCAGGGTGCACCAGAGAGCTTTAGGATTTGGATGGGCTGTATACCATTTCTCCTGAACAAGATGATTTCTACTCAGGATTTGTTTAATGCTCCCCTCCCTCTTATGGGTACTGTATTAACAAACGTTGGCTTCTGTATTTTCAAAATGAATGGGCTGATCAACAACGAGACCTTGTATTAAAGGTTAGATTAACCAGTGTGTCTTTGTAGTAGTTTACAGTATCAGGTGAGAGTATGAAGTGATTATGAGGTCCCTGGTGTCTCTCCCTAGTTTGGGTTTGTCAGTCAGTCTCACCTGCTCTGTGACTCCGCCCACACCAGCCAGGTGCAAGGTGTCTCCGATGGAGTGCGCCATTCGATGGTGTCCGACTCTCTGTGTGCTCTCTCCTCAGACAGTCTCTCCAGGATCCTGCTCTCCAGCTCCTGCAGCGCAACCTGCAGCTCCTCCCGCTCCACCAGCGACGCAGCAGCCCCTCTGTCTCGGAGAGGTACTGCTTCAGCCACTGCCCAACCTCCGAGTGCACCTGAGAGCGAGAGAGAGAAAGAGTTGGATCATGAAAATGATGTCAGTGTTTCCATTTCTAACTGGGACTGACTTGAAAGTGGTTTGAAACCAGACTCATTTTCCATCAGCAGCAGATCAAATCCATTTCAAATCCTGTCTGTTGTCTGTCAGTCTGTCAGCCCCAGTTAGGATTGCGGGTTGGCAGAACTTCGATCTCTCCACACTGATTGTGGAAGTTACCTAACGAGCTTCCAATGTGAAACATGCAAGCGAAGTCAGGTTTTAACACCAGACTACAGAAGAAAAAATAGGCAGAACATGAGGGTTGTGAGAAAATTGCACTGTCAAGGAAATATTGGAGGACGGTGATTTATAAAGAGCAATTATACAAAGATGAGATGCACACAAGTGAACCTTTTATTTTTTGTAGAATATCTGGTTTCAGACTGGGCTGGAGATGGAACCTGCTTGATATTGGAAGGTGATGGACTGAGTTTTACAGCCTGGTTTCATGGTGCTGATGGAGGCGTGGACGCATCCAGGTGACGTTGTGTGTAACGTGTCTGGGTGCAGATTGGACTGTGGACTGCAGATGGAAGAGGCTGGAGCCCCAGTTTGATGCTGGGATCGAGACGAGCCTGCTTTTTAAAATGATTTTATTAATTAGTCATTTAGTAGACTCTTTTATCTAAAGCGACTTACACAGAGACTAGGGGATGAACTATGCATCACAATTGCTGCTGTAGAGTCACTTACAATAGGACCTTGTTTGTTTGTTTGAGCACAAGGAGGTGACTTGCTCAGGGTCACATGCAGTGAGTTAGTCGCTGGGCTGGGATTGAAGCGGAAACCTCCTGGTAACAAGCCCCTTTCTCTAACCACTTGACCAACAAGCCTCCTGCTTTCATGGTGCTGATGGAACTCTGCCCAGTTCAGTTCAGTACCTGAGTCTTCATGGTGTGCAGCGTGGCGGGCAGTGTCTCCAGCTCCCTCTGCATGGTGCTCTGGGTGCTGGTCAGTCCGGTCACTTCAGCTGCGGAGGGCGTGGAGGTGCTGCTCCAGACGGGACAGCTCAGAGAGCAGCCTGGTGTGATCTTCAGACAGGCGGCTGGGCAAGGGGAGCAGGGAGTGGGTTATCCAAGAGTTCTGCACAGCAGCCAAGTACTTTCAGCAATCAAACTGTCCTGCTACAATCTCAGGAACCACGGCAGTACTTGAGTGATTGAAGCGAACACAATAATTCCATGAATCTTACCTGCCCTGCACTTCCACCCAGTATGAGTCTCAAATGTGCAATTTTGAAAGAAACACATGTTATAGCACACACGTGTCTTCGTTTAAAACAGGATACTAGTTCTCGGTTTGTTTGCCTTGCCTTCCAGGAAATCTGTTATACCTACACTTCCTATATATATATATATATATAAGCTGACACCCTGGGATCATTCAAAAGCTGCTTGATGAGATTCGGGGATCAATAAGCTACTAACAACCAAACGAGCAAGATGGGCTGAATGGCCTCCTCTAAGCTTGTAAACTTTCTTATGTTCTTATACATAGACCATTATGTACACACATACCTACATATATACACTCATGCATATTCACATACATACATACATACACACATACATACATACCCTTGGAATCCAGATTTCATCTGAGTCAGCTCGGTTTGAACTCTCTGAGGAGAAAAAGATTAAAAAGAATTTCAGCAACCTGGGCTGAGCTTTAAAGAGCTGCTGTGTCCTGTTCTATTGGAAATGACAGCATAGTATTGTTTCTAAAAGTCTTAGAGTCACATATCCAAAAGCAGTCTATAGTCCTCTAACTATCAGCAGAGAATTGCCCTGTGATGTTAAACTTGCGGTCCTTCTTTAATAGCAGTATACAAAAAGATCTAGTGGAGAAAAGGAAATGTGTTTTCAGGACATTGTGACCCGCTTCCTGTCACTTCTCCACCCCTCAGGGCGATGGTTTTCCCCAGTGCTGCACTCCTGTTTCAGGACATTGTGACCCGCTTCCTGTCACTTCTCCACCCCTCAGGGCGATGGTTTTCCCCAGTGCTGCACTCCTGTTTCAGGACATTGTGACCAGCTTCCTGTCACTTCTCCACCCCTCAGGGCGAAGGTTTTCCCCAGTGCTGCGCTCCTGTTTCTGAATACCTCTGATTTGTGATGGAGCTGCTCCAGCTCTTCCCTCCACTTCTCCTCCCTGTCCTGCCGTCTCCGCTTAATCTCCTCCTGTGGAAACACCTCCAGGGTCTCCTACATTCGCACTCCCTGCCTCTCCTCCTGTCTCTTCTGAAGCTTTCCTCTGCTCTCTCCTTCTCTCACTCTCTCCCTCCCCCTTCACTTATAGCCCTCTTACTTCACCTATCCTGCTCTCTCCCTCTCTCCTCTCCTTTCCTCTCTCACCTTTAGCCCCTTCCTCTCTCACCTTCTCTCCCTGTCTCTCTCTCTCACCTTCACCCTCTCCTCTGTCTCTCCCTCTCCCTCTCACCTTCACCCTCCATCCTCTCTCCCTGTCTCTCTCCCTCTCCTCCTCTCTCACCTTGACTCTCCTCCTCTCCTCTCATCTTAACTCTCCCCTCTCCTCCTCTCTCTCTCACCTTGACTCTCTCCTCTCTCATCTCTCATCCTCTCTCTCACCTTGACTCTCTCCTCCTCTCCTCTCTCTTGGACTCTGCCCTGTCTCTCTCCGATGGCAGTGTGGATGAGTTTAGTCACCCGCTGGTCAGGGCTCTCTCCCTCTGCTTGCTCCTCCTTCTCTCTCTCCAGCTCCCTCTCCATGCTCTCCACCTTCTCCAGCGCTGACTCTCGGAGAGAACTCAGGGTGAGCAGCTGCCTCTCCACCGCAGCCAGCCGGGTCAGTAGCGCCGAGTCCTGGATCAGAGAGACACAGAGACACAGACAATAAAAATGTAATCCGCTAGCGGCTCAAATCACACAGAGGCACAGAGACACACAGTGAAAATGCAATCTGCTAGTAGCTCAGTCACACAGAGAGACACACAGAGACACACAGGCAGTGAAAATGCAATCTGCTAGTGGCTCAATCACACAGAGGTACACAGAGAGACACAGGCAGTGAAAATGCAATCTGCTAGCTGCTCACTCACAGAGACACACACAGATAAACACACAGACACACAGAGAGACACAGAGACAGAGAGACACGAGCTGTCAAAATGCAATCAGCTAGCGTCTCAATCACAGAGACACACTGAGAGACACGGACACACACACAGAGAGATACAGACACACACACACAGACAGAGGGATACAATGGTCACAGGCACAGAGACAAACAGTGACAGGAGGCTTAGAAATGACCAGTTCAATCTCCAGAAAAAGCACACTTTATGATATTTGTAAAGATTGTGTGTGCCAGAAGGTCATTTTTGTTCATTTATTGCTTTGAAAGAAATACTATTAAAAAATACAATAAGCATTTAATGCCTTCTTCACACTGCTGTTATGAGGCGGTAGAGGTGAAAGGTCACCTCATCAGTTTTCCACCCTGCAGTGTCAGTGCTGGGAGGGTGAAAGGTCACCTCAGCAGTAATGAGATGAGAAGTGTTCCAGTGCAATGTCACTGTTGGAAGTGGTACCTGTCTTACCTGCTTTGATGCCGGTGCTTTGCTATCCTGAGACAGCGTGCTTTGGACTCGTCAACTATCTTCCAAACCGGTCTGGTACCACTGTGTTAGACTGGATCCAGACCAGAGGGTACAAGTACCAGAGCCCTAGAGCACAGAGACAGCACAGGAAGAGAAGGGCCGGCTTAAAGCACTCTGTAAGAACTGACTTTCTATTCTCCTACCTCATATTACAATGCTAACCAATGCTTTAAAATCCATTCTCTTACCTCTTATTAGCAGTAAAAATATTATCACTGCCCCCCTTTTGAAGGACTATTATATATTTGTTGAATATATTTAGGTTCTTAGCTTTATTGTATTCAATCATTTGGCTGTCTGAATTAACTGTTGCTTTTAATACTTTAACACTATCATTCATTGAATACACATAAGAACCCTGATGTTTTCACCCCAGTGTTAAAACTAGAACACTCATGCTACCTGAAATCAATAGGCGGGGTCAATACCACAGGGCTCCTTTATAATGAGCTTACCCAGTGCTGGGTATCACTGTCAGGGGGCTTAACTTACCAGCCAAGCAGGAGCAGAGCCAAGAGAAACACCACAGCCTTCTTTCAGGAAGTGACTCTGCCTGTGAACACACACACACACAGTGAGAACAGCACCCCTAGTGCTCATGACAAACATCTACTACACACAGTGAGAACAGCACCCCTAGTGCTCATGAGAAACATTTACTACACACAGTGAGAACAGCACCCCCTAGTGCTCATTACAAACATCTACTACACACAGTGAGAACAGCACCCCTAGTGCTCATGAGAAACATTTACTACACACAGTGAGAACAGCACCCCCTAGTGCTCATGAGAAACATTTACTACACACAGTGAGAACAGCACCCCTAGTGCTCATTACAAACATCTACTACACAGTGAGAACAGCACCCCCTAGTGCTCATTACAAACATCTACTACACACAGTGAGAACAGCACCCCTAGTGCTCATTACAAACATCTACTACACACAGTGAGAACAGCACCCCTAGTGCTCATTACAAACATCTACTACACACAGTGAGAACAGCACCCCTAGTGCTCATGACAAACATTTACTACACACAGTGAGAACAGCACCCCTAGTGCTCATTACAAACATCTACTACACACAGTGAGAACAGCACCCCTAGTGCTCATGAGAAACATTTACTACACACAGTGAGAACAGCACCCCCTAGTGCTCATGACAAACATTTACTACACACAGTGAGAACAGCACCCCTAGTGCTCATTACAAACATCTACTACACACAGTGAGAACAGCACCCCCTAGTGCTCATTACAAACATCTACTACACACAGTGAGAACAGCACCCCTAGTGCTCATGACAAACATCTACTACACACAGTGAGAACAGCACCCCCTAGTGCTCATGAGAAACATCTACTACACACAGTGAGAACAGCACCCCTAGTGCTCATGACAAACATCTACTACACACAGTGAGAACAGCACCCCCTAGTGCTCATGACAAACATCTACTACACACAGTGAGAACAGCACCCCTAGTGCTCATGACAGACATCTACTACACACAGTGAGAACAGCACCCCCTAGTGCTCATGACAAACATCTACTACACAGTGAGAACAGCACCCCTAGTGCTCATTACAAACATCTACTACACACAGTGAGAACAGCACCCCTAGTGCTCATGACAAACATCTACTACACACAGTGAGAACAGCACCCCTAGTGCTCATGATGAAAACATCTACTACACACAGTGAGAACAGCACCCCTAGTGCTCATGACAAACATCTACTACACACAGTGAGAACAGCACCCTAAACATCTACTACACACAGTGAGAACAGCACCCCTAGTGCTCATAAACATCTACTACACACAGTGAGAACAGCACCCCTAGTGCTCATGAGAAACATCTGATTGATAGTTCCCAGAAATGGTAGTATCTACTTTACATGGTTATCGTGTGTCAACAACAACAAGATCTGCATGTGGACTATTATAAATGTTTATGTACTTGCAGCAGAAGGTGGTTATGAAATATTTCAAACTCAGCCAGCAAAGAAAGTGAAACAAGGTAAATATAAAAATATATAAAAAGAAAGAAAGAAAGAAATAAAGAAAAGGTTTTCATCCTGACCTGGTCAGTACAAACACATCTAGCAGTGAGGCCCCACTGGTCAGACAGTACCAGGCAGTCCCCAGCCACCAGAACAGCATGCCCATCGCCTTGCCTGGGGGTTAAGAGAGAGAGAGAGACAAGGGTCAAAGTTCATGACTTCATTTAATCAAACATTCATAATACAGTAATATCTGCTGGTGTTTCAACCCTGGTCACAGGAATCCTCAATATGTAATTTCCACATACTACCACTAGATGGGGCTGTCGCTCTACGTACTGTAGAGTTAGTTTGACCTTGCTTGATATATCTCACTGTCTCATCCTAGAAGCACATTATTAAATCAGGTACCTGGTAAGAGTAGGACATCTCTCAAAGCAAATCCCGGGCTGCACCTGCATCAGACTGCTGCCGACCTAAAAACACACACAGATAAAATCTCAGGGCAACAACACTATCTGATAACACAATACAATACAATACAATATAGGGTGCTGTATGATACAAGCGGATACCCACTCAAGAGGTCAGTGACTACTCTGCTTGTATCTTACACGGCACCTCTGATATAGTTTTTATAATGTATAGCTGTATAAAATAATTAAACACTATAGCTAATTTTAATGTGACAATTCCCATCTGACACAAAAAATTTCAAATGGCTGCATCGCATCAATATCAGGGTCTGCTATATATTATAAAGACATTTCAGAGTGCTGTATCTCTTCAATATCAGGGTCTAGTGCTATATATTTTAACGACATTTCAGAGGGCTGGATCACATCAATATCAGGGTCTAGTGCTATATATTATAAAGACATTTCAGAGGGCTGGATCACATCAATATCAGGGTCTGCAATATATTATAACGACATTTCAGATGGCTGTATCACATTTATATCAGTGTCTAGTACATATTCTAAAGACAGTTTAGAAGGCTGTATCACTTTATAATGTTTAATCTGACGTCAGGGCATTCCCCCTCCCCTCTCCTCACCGATGTAGTCTTCCTCTGACGAGTACCCTGAGGAGTTTCGAAGGGGTCGGTGGGGCGTGGCTCTCGTGAGGCTGAGCTGCGGTTGCTGCTGGTGTCGCTCAGTGCTTTCCTGGTTGCTGGCACTCTTTCACTGTAGGCGTTGCTGTTGTAGAGGAGGCTGGAGGGAGGCAGCAGGTCGAGGCTGGGCTCGTGGACCCTGAAGAGGAGAGCAGTTTGTCTTTGCTGCTCCCCTGGAACCTGGGCTGCCGTTCCGCATGCTCACGTTGCTAACTATCAGGGAGGGAGAGACACAAGCTGGTCAGGAGCAGAGCACTACGGCGTGCATGTGAAACAAGCTGATGAGGAGCAGAGTGTGCATGTGAAACAAGCTGGGAGGAGCAGAGTGTGCATGTGAAACAAGCTGGGGAGGAGCAGAGTGTGCATGTGAAACAAGCTGGAGAAGAGCAGAGTGTGCATGTGAAACAAGCTGAAGAAGAGCAGAGTGTGCATGTGAAACAAGCTGGGGAGGAGCAGAGTGTGCATGTGAAACAAGCTGGGAAGAGCAGAGTGTGCATGTGAAACAAGCTGGGGAAGAGCAGAGTGTGCATGTGAAACAAGCTGAAGAAGAGCAGAGTGTGCATGTGAAACAAGCTGAAGAAGAGCAGAGTGTGCATGTGAAACAAGCTGGGGAAGAGCAGAGTGTGCATGTGAAACAAGCTGAAGAAGAGCAGAGTGTGCATGTGAAACAAGCTGGGAAGAGGAGAGTGTGCATGTGAAACAAGCTGGGGAGAGCAGAGTGTGCAGCATGGGGAAGAGGAGATGTGCATGTGAAACAAGCTGGGGAAGAGCAGAGTGTGCATGTGAAACAAGCTGGGAAGAGCAGAGTGTGCATGTGAAACAAGCTGGGAGGAGCAGAGTGTGCATGTGAAACAAGCTGGGAGGAGCAGAGTGTGCATGTGAAACAAGCTGGGAGGAGCAGAGTGTGCATGTGAAACAAGCTGGGGAGGAGCAGAGTGTGCATGTGAAACAAGCTGGTGAAGAGCAGAGCACTGAGTGTGCATGTGAAACAGCTGCTCAGTGTTAAATAAAACCAGCGATGGGGGTTTAGAAGCAGAAACAAATCCCGGTAGTTTTGCATCCCTATAGAATGAACTAATCTTGCTTCATGAAGTCGAATGAAACCTGCTTAATAATGTTACGTTACCGTATTGAATTACACACCGCTTTGTAGTTTTCCAAATACGGACAAAACTTGAAAATTGAAAATATGTTGCTTACTGTACAAGTTGCGTTGGGAGTCTCTTATTAACGCTGCCAAGAAGCAGTTCAAAATGACTGTTCTGCTGCAGTGCTCACACTTTATAAGATGTCTCTTTATACTATAAAGGAGGCTTGGTGGTCCAGTGGTTAGAGAAAGGGCTTGATACCAGGAGGTTCAAATCCCGGCTCAGCCACTGACTAGCTGTGTGTGACCCTGAGCAAGTCACTGAACCTCCTTGTGCTCCGTCCTTCAGCAGTTGTGATGCATAATTCACCCCTAGTCTCTAAGTCGCTCTGGATAAAAGCATCTGCTGAATGACTAATTAATTAATTAAACCAATCATGGCTCCCATTTACCTATAATGTCATTCCACCTGCACTTGTTATAAGGTGACACACAAATAGCACAGTCTTGTAACTCTGGCTTTAGCATTATAAAGGAGAGCCTTGTATATAACAGCTTGTTTTAATGTAAAACATCTTAATGTGTTGGGTAAAGACTATTACTACAAGGCCACATCATGTGCAACGTTCAGGGATTCAAACATTTAAACCTTTATCAAAGTTCCCTATAGTAAAATAATAGCAAAGTGTGGAAGCATGGTTAAGCATAGGTAAGCACTGTAAAGCCCAGAGAGCTATGGTAAAGCATATTTAAAAACATGGCAAACCAGGGTATACTATGGTCAATGCAAAGTAAAAGCATGTGAAAACTGCAAAGTTACAATGCAAAAGTACAGTGATAAACTGGGAATGCTCTGAACAGCCGACTAGGAGAAACCAACAAGACTGCTTGGGTTACAGACACACCCACCCCAGTTTTTGATTGGCTCCTCCAGGGCATCGCTGGTGTAGCTGGCCAGTGATTCATTGGAGGTGTAGGCGGAGTATTGGGGTGCCTGACGTTTAGTGGTGCTCTTCTTCTTAAATATCCTGTGCAGAAAGAGACAGGAAAGGGTGACAAAACATCAGGTGCTTTTAATAAGAGACAGTTACTGTCACAGGACAGCACAGCAAGGCTCTGTCAACCTTATATAGACACCACGCTGCTGTAGTTCTATACAGGGTTTTATATTAGTTATACAGTGTGGTCCTGACAGCATTGCCCTGTGTACAGTACAGCACACTGCAGGCAATGCCACCGGATCAGATCTTTTTAAAGGCATGTTGGGTAGCTGCTGTAGTTCTAGAGGGTAGTACAGTGTTATGTCGTGTTGTTGCTCTGTGTACAGCACAGCTGGTCGCCATGCGTACCTGACTGGGCTCTCTCTGTAGGACACAGGGTTCCCTGAAGCTGATCCGGTGGAGCTGTTGCTGGCCGCATCGTCCTCGCCCTGGTAGTACCCCCTGACCAGGCGCTGGCTACGCGGGACATCCTCGCGCTCTCCCCTCTAACACACACTCTCCTCAGGAGGTCTGTGTGCCTCTATCACACTGGAACCTGCAAAACAAACAAACAGACTCTCGGTAGCACCTCGAGAGGCACTTGTAGATCTCTTCTATCTACCCCTCCTACTATGCACTGGACTTCCCTGAGCTACGCACCACTTCACTGGATCTCCAAAACTAATGACATACAAAGAGCTGAAGAGGACTGGAAATGTATCACCTGGTTTTGTAAAATTACAATAAGGTTACTCCTTTCAGTCCTGAATTGTTTTTGTCGATCTGAAAAACGGAACTCCTTTATTGAGTATGCATGAGAACCGGACACAAAACAAATATTTCGTTACAAGTATGTCAGTGGCATTGGAATTGGATCAGTAACATGAAGTGAATCAATATGAGTTCCCCTGAATGCACATGGGAAAATATAAGACAGACAGACAGACACGATTTCAAAGCGTTTCTTAAATGAAAACATTATGGAAATGTTACAAAATGAGAAACAAACTCTTAGAGAGTGCTGAAGACAACTCAGATTATATTACTTATCTGCTTGCTTCTGCTTTTTAAAATGAACAGGAGTTCATTAAGGACTGGAGTAAACCCTTTGAAAATATGGCCCGTCAAGTTCAATAAGAACTCTCCTTCCTTTCTGAGCACACCATTTGCCCCGCCTGTGTAAAGAAGTTCTTGCTACCTTCTGTTCTGAACTTTTACTCAGCTTCATTAGTGCCCGCTTGTTCTACTCTCTGCACAAAAGGTAGTGACTTGGGCTAACGTCAGCAACAGTGTTTAGGATGTTATTCTTCAACTGGACTTCTCTAAATGAATGTATGAGTTTTATAAATACACAGACAGACATATCCCCTTCAGTCACTGTGTGTATAATTGTACCAAGTTTCCTATCTATGTATCTATTTTATAATGCACAGTTTTTTCAAAGTAATGGCAGGACAACTTCTCGAACTCCATGGAGCTCACACAAACTGTTTTAATTTTTTTTAATGTAATAAACATCATGATGGAAGGGATGTATCCCTGTGCTAAACAATGGGAAAATGAGGTGTCCATAAAACTAAAGTGTGATATAGTATGTCTGCCTTTACTTTGTATGGGGATCGGGCAATAGCAGAATTAAAAAGGAGCCAGACTGTCCCGTGGAACAGCTGATTAGGAAATGAGTTCAGACAAATCCTGCTCCAATTAATCCTAAACTCTGTAACGTCCTCTCACGACCAAAGCCCCATGCCTCAACTGCTTCACACAATAACTCTTTCAAACAATGAAGATGGTTAGGCAGTAGAACATTGTCCCAGCCAGCACAATGACCTGTATTGTATCTGTGTCTACACTCAATCCAATCAGTGCACTGCAACCCTGTATCAGAAACACTACTGCTGGACCAATGGGGTTTATTGGTATACAATAGCTGAGGCTGTATTTTTTTTCACAGTTAAATCACAGATTTCCCTGGAACTTATCCACTGCTGTGTAATATGCAGTTCTCTGTGAAAATTCCTATTTCTAAAAGAATATTGGAAATATACATATTTGTACCACTTAAAAGTAAATACAGCAAGCGTTTGTCTTATCGACGCACTACCTGCTACACTGAATTTAGGAACCTGGCAGCCGGTTTGGTTTGCTTCCTTCCGGTAAATGATTGAACACACACTGCATAGAGCTGCACGATGTCTTTTAAAATGTCTTCAACACAAAAGACAGCAGCTGCATCAAAGATCGGAAATATTTCTGCTAAAGGTCTCTCTGTCTGGTACTAGAAGAGGACATTTCATGTGTCTGTTGTTACTTTTACATTTATTTAGGTTTTTGATTCTGTTTAATAACTCACTAACAGTGCAAATAGAATGTCTTTAAAAGGTGGAACAAAATATTCTACAAATTACTGTTTTTCAGGTAAGCATTTCAGTATTTAGGAACATTTGTTTCAATAATTCCTGGTTTTACTACAAGCTTGATTAGCCCCAGTGTGTGCAGGTAAGAAGCTCAGGTGTGTCTTATTATTAAACTCCTAGTGAATCCAGGCATGGATCACACGGCTTATTTCCATCATGCAACTAAACAGTAGGATGTATTTTCAAAACATTTTCTCCAGTCTCTAATTAACTCCTATTTGTTTTAAAGGAAGAAAACATCTACTGACTTTGCAAAATGACTGTAGTATCAATCCTCTAAGCCAGGGGTGTCCAACCAATCACGGACCTGGAGGCCACTCCACTCCAGGTTTAACAGGTAAAATGAGATAATGAACTACTTCAGGGTCTGGGTGGAGGTTTACTTGGTTCAGCTAAACAACTTAGAATAGGGCTGTAACAAAGACCAGGAGTGGAATAGCACTCCACGACCATGATTTGCCACCCGTGGTCTAAATTATCCACAAAAAAAAAAAAAGTTGATTCAAGACTGGAGTGAATACTTTGGAAACCCTCTCGGTCAATTGCCTGCAGTTAGTACAGAGCTGCGTACTAGCTAATACGGTACTATCTCGGGATTATCCCCAGCTGCGTACTAACTTAGTACCAATTGCAATGAAAAAAGTTGCAGAACAAATTTGGGGACTAGCTGATCCCAGCTTTAGTACTGTACTGAGGATGAAGCTTTGTTGGTGAGCTACCAAACAGGAACTGAAGAGGGGCTCAAAATCTGAGGGATTTGTTCCAGCAAGCTAATTCTATTTTAAGAATGTTATTTTTCGTTAACGAAGCTGTGTTGGAGGATAAACAAAACTTATTAGTCCTCATTGTTTAATGTGGGAGAGAGGTGGTGCAGAGACAGGAGATGCAGGGGAGCAGGGACAGTGTGCAGCCAGCACGAATGGGTAGAGCTGTACACCAGCGAGCTCTTCCTCATTTTGAGAAGAAAATGTCAGAGAAAGAACACAATTTAAAAGTTATTACTGGGACAGGAAGTAAGAGATAAACGTTTCTTCGAGGAGAAGTTAAACGTATTAAAACAAAAGCAGAAAGCGCACAAATACAAAGAATTGTATTATCATACAAAATTACAACTGCTTAAAGCGACAAGAAGCGTTAGCTCTGGTGATTTTGAAAACTGACACAACTCCCAACCCCATGTAGCAACTTTACTTTTCAAATGACTGCTTATGAGCAGCAGTAGTCTGGTTGTGTAATGCTGCTTGGTATAATGATGGGGCCCCTAAGTTCATCATGCTTTTTTTCAGAATGAGATCCCATCCCAGGCACCGACACACTTGTGTTGTGTCTATTCTAAACATTGAATACCATATTGGCCCCAATTTAAAATGTACTACATGTACACAAAACCAAAATATTTACAAGGGGTGAACTTTATCTGCAGATCTTGTAGCAGAGCTGCATTCAGTCCGGTTCGTTTGCCCCTTTAAATGACAGACCCGACACAGACTTGAAGTTTAGTGCCGGCGTGCACTTTTAATAATACCAAAACAAACAAAACGAAAACAAAATCTAGCTCCTCTTCGAGCACTACCTACACATGTCAGGAACCTCCGTAAATAACAGGACAGGTAAGCTGTTTACCAGCTGACAAAACAGAGCACACAGTTTCACAAAACACCAAAACAAAAGGCTTCACACAGTACCTGTGAATACGATTGCGCACACCATCAATTGTGCTTCGTCACACAGCACAGCCCTGAATGAGCTACCTCTGGGGTTTATATGCCCCAGAGAAACAGGTATATGCAGCTGGCTCTAATTTACAATAATGAGGCCAACTACCAAAACAACAAAACAATTAAATTAAATCACACACACACACACACATTTGCACGTGTGTTTGGCAGGAGGATTTTAACCCCCAAAATGTTATCAATGAATGGGAAGGAATTAATTTTCTTTTTATTAAACTTTCCATTAGTCAGTGGTATGTGGTATGTGGTTTTTGGATCCAGTAAACTGTGATACAGATGTTTGTAATCCAAAATATTCAATATGTAATCCAGTAGTCCATAGTAATACCACAAGAACTGCTGACCTATATATTACATATGAAACACATACAGTATGTAAATATGTGTTTCATATGTTAAATATAGGTAAACTATACTGGATTTGTGGTTATGAATAGTTCAGTTAAATAAAAGTTGTGAATACACATTTGTTCCAGTTAGTACGGTACTATAAACCTTTAGTCTATAGAAATTGTTAGACTAACTTAGTCCCGTGCTTTAGTATCCTCAAGAAGGCAGCAGCAGTTACTTTGGGTTTGTTGCAACTGAAAACATTTTAATACGCAGCTCGGGACTATCTTGAGCTGCCAAGTTTGTTGTAATTAGGCTTCCAAGCCGTAGGCTGGGGAAGCCTATTGTTTTGTTAGGATTATTATTATTTTTTTTTCTGCCAAAACATGCTCAAAAGCTCACGAAATTCGGTACACTGGAAGATGCCTATGGATGATAGTCGGTGATATTCAGCAAATTTGCGCATGTCACATGGTTCGGCAGCCATATTGGATTTTTGGAATTTGTTAAAACACCTATGTATCGGAAACCGCTTATTGCAGAGTTCTGAAAATTCCTATACATGTTGAGGGATAGTCCATGATTAACTGTTGTTAATATGAAGCTGATTGGTTCTGTGGTATGGCAGCCACATTGATTAATGACATAAAATTAGCATAAAACATAAAATCATCAAAATTCAAACATCTTCTTCTCTGAAACCGTTTATTCGATTGAAACAAAATTGGAATAAAACACCTCTGTATGGTCATCTGTTATGCTTGTTCAAGGGAAGTTGCTACTGTGAAAACGTCCACGCTGCATGACATCATCAACATACATAACTAGCCATAAAACTGTGTATAACGCCTTATCGGCTGCCCCAAAATGCACAAAATTTGACACAAATGTAGAGGACTATGGGATGTTGTGTTGTGGTCAATATGGCGGCCTTTGGTGACATGGTGTGGCAGCCATCTTGGATTTAATGAAAATTTTGGACAATATTCAAAAGTCTTCTTCTCATGAATGGTAAATAGTACAGCTGTGAAAAATTTTGTACATAGTGCGCTCATGTGCACGATTGATTATACTTAAGGAAAAATGGATCAGTCACATGGTGTAGCAGCTATGTTGGATTTTGCATAAAACATTTAAACAACAACTGAGCCCTTTGGCTGATTGACATGAATCTTGGGTATACGTTATCTTTGTACTGTCCTCTAAAAAAAGTTAGTCAGGAAAAGTTCCTACATCAACAAACATGACCGCCATGAGCCAATCAATATGGGTGACCTGCCAGTTTTGCAATTTTTCACCCTGAAATGACAGATTCCCACCACTGGGGACAGCTGTTAACATGGAAAAGTCTGCAAGGTATGGAAAAAATATAGCAAGGTATAGCAAGGTATAGAAAAAAGTATGTTTGCAATTTATTAGATGTGACTTTTGTTTTACAAAACTGGTGTGTTTATATGAGCACTATAGGTAATGCAAGTAGTGTAATGTGTAATGCATACATAGTTTTATATAGTATGGTTAAGTTTTGCTAAAGGTCAAATTTAAAGCTGGCTGTAAAACTTCCCATAATTTCTTATTGACTGCAGATGATTGTTATATAACATGCAGAGTTCTGATTGAAGCCAAAATGAGCAGACATGATCTAAGTATGATTATCTTTACGGTTGTTCAAGGGAAGTTGCTACAGTACAAAACATGGCTGCTGTGGGCCAGTGAGATTTCACCATTGATCATCTAACCAGTGATTCCAATATTTTGGCCAAAATAGACACAGTCAGCTGTGTCCAAAATGATTTGTGATAACGTTTCATCTATAACAACCAATGCGCTTAAATTTCACACTAACAGCTTGGAAGCCGTAAAGTTGCTTGCAACTCTAGTTGGTATTTAAGTTGTGTACTAGTTTAGTACAGACCTCCTTACTAACCATGGGATCATCCCCAGTTAATATGCTGCTTTCAGTTTGTTGCAATTGACCCTCAGGATCCAGCGTGTGTGTGTGTGTGTGTGGTTGTGTGAACCCGTGACAGCGACTTGTTAAAGGAAGGTGTGATCTTTCTGGTGGAGAGGGACGTGAGAACTCAGCTTCTATTCTTAGTGTTACTACAGCCCTGCTTCTGCTTTCTCACATCCGAAACGCACCCACCACTGCAAAAACATTCCCTCACTGCTTCTGAAACATTAAAAAATCTATAGGGTTTAAAAAAACAGCTCTGGAGAGCTGGAGAATCAACATCAATTGACGGCTTTCCTCCCTCTTCATCCCGAGCACTTCAAACACCTCTCTGAAGAGCCCCTTCTGAAGCACTTGAATCCTGACCTGCTCTCCGGCAGTGTGTTTAAACAGCGAGGGGCACGGATCGGATTAGCGAAGAGCAGTAATTACTCTACTCTCCTAAATAACACCCTCTGTGCTCAGTCGTTCATATGCAATTATACTGTTGATGCCGTTTTGACCCTGTGCAATTCATAGCAATAGCTTACATTATAACTACTACTGGAAGGAAGGTGAGAGCCTATGGCACTAGCTATAGGATTCCAGACTATTAGGTACAATATTGATCTAATAAGTGACGTCAGTGCAAATACCCCAACACAGCTATGATGGAACCAATTAGATGAATATCAAACCCAATAGCTTGGAATCAGCTTATTTATCTTATTTAGTTTAGTATTTTATGGAAATTATTTTAATTTGGTTATTTTGTAGAAGGTCTAATTGATGGGTAGGAGTCAGTGAAAAGAAAGTTTCTACTTCTAAAGGGTACAGGGATGGGAAAATGCTGCTATTGCATAGTAGTTTGATCCATTCCTGGTTTTACTAAGAGTTTAATAAGACACTCCTGAGTTTGCTGCCTATGCACACTGGGGCTAATCAAGCTTGTAGCAAAACCTGGAACGGGTGAAACTGCTGTGCAATAGGAGTCTTATTCCCACCCTGGTGTAACAGGCAGTATTGTGTGATGTCGGTGAGCTGAGGGTAAAACCTCTATAACCGTAAATGCAAAGAAGAGCAGCACAACCGTTCACTTCAGTTTACCATCAGAGCGGTTTGTCTTTTTCTTTTTTTTTTTAAATTTGGAATTGCCAATTATTTTTCAGATTTTCTCCCCAATTTGAAGTGCCCAATTATTTTTATTTCGACCTGGCCCACCGCTGCCACCCCTGTCTCTGGAGAGATGAAGACGGACACATGTGCCCTCCAAAGCGTCGCCGTCAGCCGCCCGCTTTTTCTGCAGGCCCGCCATGCAGCCGCCTCAGAGCTACAGCATCGGAGGACCAGGCAGCTCTGAGCAATTGGCAGGCAGGCGGCAGGCGCCGTCCACAGGGGTCGCTGGGACCCGGTGAACCGAGGACACCCTGGCCAACCTAATCCCTCCCCATCCAGGCAGCGCCGCCAATGTGCGCCGCCACCTGGGAGCTCCGTCCACGGTCGGCAATAGAATAGCCTGGACTCGAACCATTTGTCTTTTTAGTGTAAAAATAGTTACGTCTAAAAGAATTCCCAGAGTAAAGCAGGTCAGTGTTTTATGACGTGGTTCTCAATCTCTTTTATTCGATACAGTTTTTAGCAAATAAGTTATCAAGTCATTTGAATGATACATCCTGCAGTTGGGAAATAAATATCCTAAAAGTGCATAAACTATGCATTGAGCGATTTTTTGTTAACAATCAGAATAGTTAAATTAAATCAATCGTGATTAATCAATCCAGCAATTCCTTTATTTAACCAGGTAAAAACCAGTTGAGGACAAGTTCTCATTTTCAAAGATGACCCAGTTAAAGAGGCTCAAATTGCAGCAAGGACAACAAACAATAATCATGCACCACTAAAATCGAATAAATGTTGTTACAACAATTTAATGCATGCAGACAATTACATCACACATAAAACACTAGAGATAAGGAAAAACCCATTTAATGCAATGACAAGATTACAAATCATCTTTACACTCAAGTATATTTAATATCTCAATTGCAGTCAAAGAAAAACAGAAAGCATTATAAGCAAACCAGCAAACTGTTATTGCAGGTGTTTTTGACCGGATTAGGGAAGATGTTGTTTCACTGTGTTTGTATTTGAGTCTCTCAAGGGTTAAGAGCCATTTCCTGTCTGCACCAGCAATTTGTGTCGCTCTCTTTTTATTTGTGTTTTCACGCTACAAGCCTGTCGAAGAGGAAGCTGGTTTGTATTGTGGTTTGTTGGGCAGGTCTTTGCAGAGACATGCAGTGTCTCAGTCTGGCTGCGCATCACTGATGTTAAACTGGAGTTTATCTGATCCTTTTCAAACGCTCTTTTGGATTAGAATTGGAATCAGGCACCGTGACATGTGAGGATGATCAGGGTTATATAGGGAGAGATAAGGGGTAGAGAGGGAGGGAAGAGAAAGATAAGAGAGGGGAAGATAGAGGGACGGAAGAGAAAGAAATGACAAGAGAGGTGGGAGAGAGAGAGAGAGAGAGAGAGAGAGAGAGAAGAGAGAGAGAGAGAGAGAGAGAGAGAGAGAGAGGGAGCGAGAGAGAGTGACTCACAAGTCCCACACAGACGACACTGTGAAAAGCCATTTAATTTCCCAGAAGCCTTCAGTCAAGGCAGGGGGTGACGTCCCTTTCCTGTTTTTTTTTTTTTAAATAAGATTGACACAGACAAGCTAAGACACTGCACTCCGGCCTGCTTGCTGCCAGTGCTGGGACCAACAACTTATTCAACAGCCAACACACTGGGATTCAAATTGAACCCTCAGCAAGCACTTCAATCTGAAAAGGAAGGGAGCTCTGCAGAGAGTTTGTTGCCCATAGGAAAATGTTTTACAATGAGGAAGTGAGGTGGGGAAGCATATTAACGTTGCACAGGGCCCAGGCATTGTGCAGTGAAGCAGGTGCAACAATAATATGCTTCCCTGCTTCACTCAGCCCTGATGAGTCTTAAATATTAAAGCAGAACAGACAATATAGAATCATGCAAAACAGACAATAGGAAATGAAACAGGTGTGAAAATATAAGATGAGTTACCATATTCCTTTAACTTAACTTCCTTTCTGTTTAAACATAAGATCATTATGCAATGACAACTGGGTCATTCCGTGTCAACTCAACCAGAGCTTCCCACCTCAACATTTTGATTTATATTTTGTATAGTGGAAGATACAAGTCAGGTATGAAACCAGGTCAGATATTTACGCTCATATCTATGATGAAGATTTCTGAGTGATTTTGAGGATCTAAAAATGATATTTAGACTGTCAGTAGCCCTATGAATGCTTCTGTACAGATAGCCAGGGAGGTCTTCTGTAGAATTCATACAAAAGAAGTACCACCACCTAAGTATTTCTGTGCAGCTGGAGGCCTTAAAATTGAAAAATTGTCCAATTGTCAAATTCCTAAGTGATTTTGAAGTGCATGTTCCTTCTAAAGTTTCTGTTTGCAGCTCTGCTACTGTCTGCCTACTTTACTGTCTGATTTAATGACCCCACAAAAAGGCTTCAGGGTTAAAGTATCAAATATGGCCCCACCTTTGAAGGGCTGAAACCATAAAATGTGTATAAAGAAATAAATCCATAAAACTAAAACCATAAAATGTGTGTAATCTTTATATGCAAGTGGTTTGTCACGGGGCTGCAGAGGGACTGTTGAACTCTTATTTCTTCTTTGTTGCCATCTTTAAAAATGGATTCTAGCAAAGTTCTGAATCAAGCATTCATGGGTTACAGATGAGCGCCTGAAGGTAAAATAATTCACTTGACTACCCGACTATCTGCACAGAAGCATTCACAGGGCTAATGACATTCTACATATAATATTTAGATCCTCAAAATCACTCCAAAATGAGACACTGCCGTGGTTTCATACCTGACGTATCTTGAGAAGGAATGCCCCTACTGGTATTTATAAACAAAATATTATTGCCAAAACAACAGTGTGCAGCGATGTGAAAAGACAAGGAAGCAGGGAGCAAGGACTTTACTGCAAACACCATCAATTCAATGTGTCTTGAGACTATTCTGCCGTGTAAATCTGCTTTTTAAGAAAATTGATAATTCAGGACTGCTCTTATAAAAGTTTACCACGTTTGCTTTCCCTGTGGTTATACTGTGGGTTTCCCAGAGTGCACCCTGGTTTGCCAGGTTTCTTAATATGCTTTGCCATACCTTGCTATTCATTACAACGCTTACATCTTTGATCCTGATCTCTCATTTGAGACTCATATTAAGAAAGTTACTAAAGTATCTTTTTACCATTTGAGAAATATAGCCACACTTAGACCAATTATTTCTGTATCTGATGCTGAGAGACTAATGCTTGCCTTTGTTTCATCTAGAATTGATTATTGTAATGCACTTTTTCACAATACTGCCGTTAGAATCCTGACTAAAACCAGGAAAAGTGAACTTATTACCTCTGTTTTGGTCTCTTTACATCGGCTCCCTGTGCAGTATAAAATTGATTTTAGATTTTGCTGCTAACTTACAAAGCCCTGAATGGATTAGCACCTAGTTATTTGCAGGAATTACTGACCCTGTATCTTCCAAATCGCACAGGAGATCACAGGATGCAAGGTTGCTGGTTATTCCTAGGGAGGTAGGGCTTTTTTTGCAGAGTTTCTAAATTATGGAATGCTCTGCCTTCGTTTGTCAGGGAAGCTGGGACCATTACAGTTTTCAAGTCAAGACTAAAAACACACTTTTATAAAATGGCTCTTATCTTAGTGGGTTTTAATGTAACTTTAGAATTGCTGGTTTTGTATTATTATTTTGTGTATACTGTTGTTTAAATCTGTTATTTAAATGGTCTGACTGTGGCAGTTGTATGTGTGACATGCTATACAAATGTATTGTGGTTTGTTCTTTTTTTCTGCTATGTACTGTATATAAATGCAATAAATAAATAAATAAATAAATGTTTTATCTTGCTTTCACTGCTCTTCATTACACTTTGCTATGCTATTACTATGGCAAACTTGTATAAGGGTAGCACTACACTGAATTGTCTTTTAATGGTCCTGGTAATTAAAATGCCTGGTTTTGAAGAGCAGACAATCTATTTAGACAGTCTTACCCAGATATTACATTAGCAAGGAATTGGTTGTGTTTTTTTCTGGTCTCCTATCTCCTTAGAGCCAGCCCAGTCCTCCAGTACTGACTGTACATTAAAACCTGGAGCTCTAAGGATACCAAGAGGTCTCCAGTTCAAATTCTGACTCAGCCATGACTCACTGTGTGTGACCCTGAGCAAGTCACTTACCCACCTTGTGCTCCGTCCTTCAGATGAAAGGTAAAACAAACAAGGTCCTATTGGAAGTGACTCTGCAGCAGGAGTAGTTGATGTCCACCCCTAGTCTCTGGAAGACACTTTGGATAAAAGCATCTGCTAAATGACTAATTCATAATTAATTAATATGCAATGTGCAAGGAATGTCCAAACCAGGTTCCTGCACTTGTATTAGCAGTTCTAACGAAAATGAAAGTGTAACTGCTCACTTAGCATGAACGCAAACAGAATGAAAACGCCTTCTATTCATTTTACCATCCGGAAATATTCTGGACAGTTATCTGTCAGAAACATTTTCAACCCAAGCCAAAACCAAGTGTGGTGGAAACTGGCGTGATCCTATTTCCAAGCTGCTACCTGCAGCAGTGGGGCTCCAGTGCCAGGTGTGTGCTCTGTGGAGTCACTACAGAGGGTGTTCTTGACACAAGCAGCGGTACAAAGCCGACAGGCAAAATGTGGAATGTGCGGTTTCTAGTACAATGCATTCTCCACTGGTGCAGGCACACTTTGTCGCAAGGGCCCCAGCCCTCAACAAGTATTGCTACAAAATAACGGTCTTGCAAAACCGCAACTATATCCCGACCACAGTCTGCAAGAAAAACTAGAGGCAGAGCGAGAGATAGAGAGAGAGAAGATGGCAACTTCCTGAACCCAAAGATGTGCCAAGCGGGTGTGCCAGCTACAGCAGCGGCACGCAATGCTACCGACAGCATTACATAAAACACACGCACATTTAATAAAGCGCGGCTTCTGTTGAAGTATATCGCGCAAGCATACGAATCACCGAATGAACTGCAATGCTCAATACGCTCACATCAGCTTCTAAAAGACCGCATTTCTTTCAACACGCCCTATTACAAAACACAATTGCACATAAGATGATGGCATAAAAAAGAAATACATTTCTTTCTTTCTTTCTTTATCTTTCTTTCATTCATTCTTTCTCTTTCATTCTTTCTGCCACACCCACCACCAGACAAAGATACTATTCTTTTCCAACTCTGCTCACAATACTCCGGGTACAGTATTTACTTTTAGCAGAAGTGCAAATGGGAGTAGTCACTGAAAAACGAAAACATTAATTTTGAAAACAAACAAACAAAAACAGATGAGGTCGTTTGTTTGGAAAATCAATAATACAATAATAATAATAATAAAAATACAATTAAGAGACGTACCAACCAAATATTAATGCTTTTTCGTTCTTTTTAGAGAGGGTCCCGAAAGACAAGTCCGGGCACAACCTGTCAATAGGATGGCTATATTATACGTATTATACGCAGAGGCTATGCCTAAACATATTTTGCAACTAGTTTTACATATTTCATAATAACTTTAACTACAGAATAACTTGGCCGCGCCGGTAGTTTAAGTACAGTCTAGTGTCTTGACTTTGTTTTTCCGCTTTCTAAAAAATATTGTATTATTTTTTCATCACAAAACTCCAGGAATGTATATTCGAATGTATTTAATACCGTGTTATCTTACCGTGAATGCTCTCTCTTCTCTTTTCCTGTATGTCTCGGAAGATATTTCTTCTCTTGATAAATAAAATGATGCTTTGAAATATGAAACTATGCTTGAGCCGGTGTGCGAGCCTCACTTCATATAAATCTGTCTCCAAACTGTGCATGCGGGTGTGTCTTTGTAACAATCAGCCCGGCTCAATTGCGATACCTTTGCCCGCTGCTTCGGTGCTCCTTGTATCGCGGCGCTCTCCTGTGCAGTAACACGTTCTGTACGATATCCGGGTCGACGGTGCTACATTAGCGCTGCAAGTCTCTCCTATTCTCTCTCCGTCTCCGAAATGAATCTAACCCGAAGCATGCTTGGCTCTGTATGGAGCCAGTCCGCGTCCAGTCTCCCTCGCCTGGGCACTAGGTGGTATTGCAGTCAAGTAAACCGGAGCACATTGCTGTCAGAGCAAAACCACAACACGCCCTTTCAACTGGGGCGTCACCGCTTCTGTCATAATACTGGTGACGTCATAGCATAGTGCTGTATTTCAAATTACAAATGGGGTTCATTTGTATAAAACATAAGGGTTATATGCATATGTAATAACTGAAAATAACCGTATGTATTACTATATTTCCATCAGCTAGATGGAAATATAGCATTGTTATTATTCGTATTCGTATTCTTATTATTAGTATACTCACATCTCCCAGGTGAATGAACGTGTGGATATCATCATAGCCATCAAATGTGTTCTACATTTTAAAAGGAAAAAATAAGTTGAATTTCTTCTGCAGACAGAGAGACAGATATAGTATATAGTGAAGGTCTGTGATACAGCCAGTCAAACTACTGCAAATCCGATTGTGATGAAACGGATGACGTCAGGCTATTCCAACTCCTTGGAGACAGAAAGATCTGTCACTGTGTCGCTTTATTATTAGTATTATTATAAATGCTTATAACAATAACGATAAGGTATGTTTCTAGATGTTGAGAGTGTATACTCGCGCACTCTTTGGGGTGGTAGGAAAATATATATTCTCAATTTGATCACAGGGGCCACCGAATACTTAGAAACTTATTATATCAATAAATCTAAATACAAACCAGATGAAACCCCCATATTGACGCGTTGAATCTGATTATATAGATCCTGTTGTGGCTTAAACGTATCGAATGCTTATAAATGACATAATTATAAATGTAGTGGCTGCTAATAGTGGTGACTTGACTTATGAAATATAAATACTGTACAAACACGAGCACTTAACAATCCAATTATGACTGAGCCAGCTCAAATACATTTTATATATCACATTTTAAAATTCGGTTTGCCCTTTTGTATTGCCACACACAGACTGGTTCTAATAGAATAATTTTTTAAAAAATGTACCTTTGTGTATGTAGTTTTGCCTTAACAATTAAGATACGTGCTGTAATATATATATATATATATATACAGTACTGTGCAAAAGTTTTAGGCAGGTGTGAAAAATGCTGTAAAGTAAGAATGCTTTCAAAATAGACATGTTAATAGATTATATTTATCAATTAACTAAATGCAAAGTGAGTGAACAGAAGAAAAATCTAAATCAAATCCATATTTGGTGTGACCACCCTTTGCCTTCAAAACAGCATCAATTCTTCTAGGTACACTTGCACAAAGTCAGGGATTTTGTAGGCATATAGGCAGGTGTATGATTAAACAATTATACCAAACAGGTGCTAATGATCATCAATTCAATATGTAGGTTGAAACACAATCATTAACTGAAACAGAAACAGCTGTGTAGGAGGAATAAAACTGGGTGAGGAACAGCCAAACTCAGCTAACAAGGCGAGGTTGCTGAAGACAGTTTCCTGTCAAAAGTCATACACCATGGCAAGACTGAGCACAGCAACAAGACACAAGGTAGTTATACTGCATCAGCAAGGTCTCTCCCAGGCAGAAATTCCAAGGCAGACAGGGGTTTCCAGATGTGCTGTCCAAGCTCTTTTGAAGAAGCACAAAGAAACGGGCAACGCGTTGAGGACCGTGAGACGCAGTGGTCGGCCAAGGAAACTTAATGCAGCAGATGAAAGACACATCATGCTTACTTCCCTTTGCAATCAGAAGATGTCCAGCAGTGCCATCAGCTCAGAACTGGCAGAAAACAGTGGGACCCTGGTACACCCATCTACTGTCCGGAGAAGTCTGGTCAGAAGTGGCCTTCATGGAAGACTTTGCGCCAAAAAGCCATACCTCCGACGTGGAAACAAGGCCGTTTACTCAACTATGCATGAAAACACAGGAACTGGGGTGCAGAAAATGGCAGCAGGTGCTCTGGACTGATGAGTCAAAATTTGAAATATTTGGCTGTAGCAGAAGGCAGTTTGTTCGCCGAAGGGCTGGAGAGCGGTACACGAATGAGTGTCTGCAGGCAACAGTGAAGCATGGTGGAGGTTCCTTGCAAGTTTGGGGCTGCATTTCTGCAAATGGAGTTGGGGATTTGGTCAGAATTAATGGTCTCCTCAATGCTGAGAAGTACAGGCAGATACTTATCCATCATGCAATACCATCAGGGAGGCATCTGATTGGCCCCAAATTTATTCTGCAGCATGACAACGACCCCAAACATACAGCTTAAAGTCATTAAGAACTATCTTCAGCGTAAAGAAGAACAAGGAGTCCTGGAAGTGATGGTATGGCCCCACAGAGCCCTGATCTCAACATCATCGAAGTCTGTCTGGGATTACATGAAGAGAGAGAAGCAACTGAGGCTGCCTAAATCCACAGAAGAACTGTGGTTAGTTCTCCAAGATGTTTGGGCCAACCTACCTGCTGAGTTCCTTCAAAACTGTGAGCAAGTGTACTTAGAAGAATTGATACTTGATGCTGTTTTGAAGGCAAAGGGTGGTCACACCAAATATGGATTTGATTTAGATTTTTCTTCTGTTCACTCACTTTGCATTTAGTTAATTGATAAATATAATCTATTAACATGTCTATTTTTGAAAGCATTCTTACTTTACAGCATTTTTTCACACCTGCCTAAAACTTTTGCACAGTACTGATATATATATATATATATATATATATATATATATATATATATATATATATATATATATATATATATATATATAGCTTTAGGCCTATATCTTGGAAACCAAACACTGTTTTTCAATTGTATTTTATGTTTTTGGTGTATTTGACTAAACATACACATACACATGCACATGCACACACACACACACACACACACACACACACACACACACACACACACATATATAGCTGCTCAGACGATTCTCCTACCTGCTGTACCCGTAATTTTCTTTGGACGTCCACTTCTTTCAAGCGTTTCAGTTGAATTTGTTCTGCGGTGCTTCTTGATTATTGTGCTGATTGTGGTGTTTCATGTTTCCTTGATACTGTTCTGTAGCCGTTTCCTTTGTTGTTAGCTTTTTTCGAGTGCTTTTCTCTAACGTGAATCCAACTCCTTTGTCTTGACTACCATCTGCTTTGTTGCACAATTTTTATGTAAACGTGCCAATATTTATGTCATGAACACACATTTAAAATTGCTTAAATGGTTATAAACGACCAGAAATGGTGTATTTTGGTCTTTGCCATCTGAATTACAGGTTAATGTTCACTAAATGACACAAAAGGTTTAAATCATTAAACAAGCTTTTATTTCACGACGTTCCGGACCAAAGCCGTTCTTTAGCTGTGTAGAAAGAAAAGTAAACCCAGGGCAGTAAACTTGTGATTTTTCAAGGCACAACTGTCATTTTCTTTTCATTTTCCTACACTGCAGTTATACTTCCTTTCCAACCTACAGCGACGCCTGGTGATACGAGATGTGAATTGCGCCCTGATGGCAATACAGTACTCACTTATACAGCATGTTGATGTTATTCTGAACAGACCGTTTATTTTTAAACATCCATTTTACAAACCATTCCATCTTTATTTTTGTTGACACACTCCCATTCCTTCTCCTTTTTCATAATCTCATTTTAATTTGTTTGTTTAAACGTGTTACATAGAGCAGCGGTGAGCAAACTTTTTATATGTCGTCCCCTTTTCTAAGCATACAAATTGCAGCGGCTTATTTGAAAGGTAAGAACTTGGACTAATTAAGCTAATTGTGGGAGTCTGAAACCAACTATCCAGTAATGTTGTTGAAGCCGACACCCTGGGATCCTTCAAGAAGGTGCTTGGTGAGATTCTGGGATCAATAAGCTACTAACAACCAAACGAGCAAGATGGGCGAATGGCCTCCTCTCGCTTGTAAACTCCCAGGGCTGGCCGTGTAACAGCTGGCACAGGGTCGAAAACCAAATTCTCGTGGGCCACTTGGGGCCACTAGGAGAACTGACGATTCCTCAAACTGGACCTTTTTGAGAATTCTGGGAGCAGCGGTATAGGTGGGAAAACGCATAAAAACGCTTTGGGCCATTCATGCGCTAGGGCATCTACCCCAAGTGGACTGCCTAAGTGGTGGAGGGAGTACCATAGGGGGCAATGCGTTGTCTCTGCCAAGGAGAAGAGAGTGACCTGCGCCTTCCCAAACCGTTCCCAAATGTGCTCCACTATCTGAGGGTGGAGTTGCCACTCTGACGGATGCGGACCCTTCCTGTAGGGACAGCAAGTTCCTCTGAGACCATGTCAATAGCCTGAAGGCCATGCGATGCAACCCTGGGGACCGTAGGCCACCTGGTGGTTTACATACGCCACCACTGTCGTGTTGTCCGTCGGGATCAACACATATGTACCGCTCAGCACTGGGAGGAAGTAGTGGAGAGCAAGGGAGACTGCTTGCAACTCCAGCATGTTTATGTTCAGGGATGTCCAGCAGTCTGGCCAGGATCCGCGTGCTCCTCTGTCTTCCCAGACCACCCCCAACCCAAGTTGGAGGCGTCTGTCGTCACCACTTGGCGGTTCAACACTACTCCCATCTGTACACCCTTGCGCAGGTGAGAGGTCGTCCTCCACCAGCGCAGGGCTGCCGAGCACGCGTGAGACACAGTCAGCCGACAGTGTCTGTCGCGTTTCACATGGAGGTGAAACGCATTGAGCCACGCTTGTAGCGGGTGCATGCCAAGCAGACCCAGCTGAATGGCCGATATGGCTGCAGCCATCAGACCCAATAGTTTCTGGCACAAGGAGGGTGACCTGCGATCCCTGTTGAAACAGGGAGAGGCAACCCTGGATAGCTGCAACGCACTGGAGTCCAGCGGAGCCCCAAGTACGGACTGGAGAATGTGATGGTGCATCAGCATCTGGAACCTCCTTTCGTTTAACAACCCATTGAGGAGCCTCAGGTCTAGGATGGGGCGAAAGCCACCATCTTTTGGGTACCAGATAAATACCTCGAGCAGTACCCTCTCCGTAGTTTGGGGAGGCTGTTTAGGGTGCTGGCCCTGGAAACGTCTGCTGTGACGCTAGTGTGTGGACTGGCCATGTCCTGCATTCCCTCTACCTGCCGGGTGGGCCCTGTTGTTTGCTGCTGGTGTGCCTTGTAGGCAATGCCTTAAGTCACCCAGCAGAGCCGTAGGGACTGGAACTGTTCTGGTAACAGTCCGCATCTGAGGAGCTTCGCCAGCGGTTCGACCTTCCCACGTGGAAGCGGGGAGGGAGCAATGTGGCCACCTGCTGGGATGCCTTGAATTCCCGGTGGGATCTCTGTAAGATCTCCTCCACAGCTGGCCCAAAGGTATGTCCTGGGGATATAGGCGCGTCTAGCAGCATAGCTTATCCGCATCAGGAACTTGCCCTTGGAGACCGGAGATCTGTAGCAGCATGCTGGACAGGAGACGTAGCTCTGTGGCCACTGGCTCAGGGAGCGGGGCCTCGCGCAATACACCATCCAAATAAGCCGTGAGCACAGTCGCCATGTTTGACAAGCGAGTTGCCTGCACTTCTGCTGCATAAGCCCGCTTGAGATGAGTTTCCATCACCCAGCATTGAGGGTTCAAGAACGTCGGGTCTCTAGCCAACCGACCCACCGGCAGGGCCTTAACCAGGGCCGCAATTGTGGAGTCTACTGGGGAACCCTGCTAGGCCAAGCTTTTCCGCACCTTCTAGAGAGGCAAGCAGTGTGGCCTGCTTTAGCATGCTAGGACCTGAGGCGGACGATCCCAGGAGGAGCGTGCCTCCTCCATAAAGCAGCCTATCGGAACCTCTGGTATAGAGAGCTCAGTGATACCTACCCAAAGGGCAGGCATATCCCATGAGTAATGTCATTGGTAGTCGTCTTCTCTTTCAGGGAACCAGGGTTATGGTAAGTAACCTAATGATTTCAGCACCCAGCCGACACCGATGCTTGAAAAACTTTTATTAGTCAACAAGAAAATGTATTCGAGAAAACTAAATTGTACTTGGCTCTGGTAGAATCTTATCTAACAGAGGTCGGAGAGCACAGAAACCCAGAAGAAATACCTGTGTCCGAGCTTTACTAACACCTGGCAAATTTCATTTTCTGCAAAACGGAAAAAGAAGTCACAATGTTAATCTGGCATTAATTCATACACTCCTATAATTGGCAGATGCTTTTATCCAAAGCGACTTACAGAGACATGGGGGTGAACTCTGTGGAGTAGCAGTGTGGAGTAGTGGTTAAGGCTCTGGACTCTTGAGTGGAGGGTCGTGGGTTCAATCCCAGGTGGGGACATTGCTGCTGTACCCTTGAGCAAGGTACTTTACCTAGATTGCTCCAGGAGAAACCCAACTGTATAAATGGGTAATTGTATGTAAAAATAATGTGTAAAAATGATGTAATTGTATGTAAAAAATAATGTGATATCTTGTAAGAATTGTAAGTCGACCTGGATAAGGGTGTCTGCTAAGAAATAAATAATAATAATAACTCTGCTCATCATCAATTGCTGCTGCAGTCACTTACAATAGGACCTCAGTTTGATGTCTCATCTCTTTCCTACACACAGCATGCAAATCATCTCCGGTCCCAAATGTATTTTCAACCAGGCAGTCACGGTCCAAATCTACAATCAATCAATCTGATGAAGTGTCTTAGACCACAAGTGATCTTTGACGCAGACAGTGACTCTGGTTAAATGCTGATGTTGAGAATAAGTTTCTCTGTAATGTGTTGTGGAAAATCCTGAGCAGTCTATAATATATAATATAATTTATTGAGGTAAACTACAGAGTATATTATGTAGCTAGAATCCCAGTAACATAATATCTGACCAAAACATTTCATAAATACAAAACCAGCTGTATGGAATGGGCTATCTAGCCACTCTGTCAATTCTGAATCGCTGGGATCCTTTAAGACCAGACTGAACAAAGTTCTGAGATCAAGCAGCTACTAGGAACCGTCACAGTATGATGGGCTGAATGGCCTCCTCTTGTTTGTAATTTTTCTTATGTTTTTATGTATAAAATCTCGACAAATACAAAAGGGACAAGTTTGAAAGCATTTGTTTAGTGAAGTTATGAATTAAAAGCGTCCAAGCTAAACAAGATATGATTGTTGCTAACTTCAAACGCTTCTATAAGCAATTCTTCAAAGACAACAATCCTGATTGCATTGCAGCTATTCAGTGACTCTTCAGGTCGTTCTACTAACAGGACAAGCAGACTCCCCTCCCGCCCCTGCTTGACTTTCCCAGAACAGATCCCACTTTCTACATATGATGTCACCCCAGGCGATTCTTTCATGCATACAGTTTAATCTTCACACACACGGTGTCGCTGTTGCACAGCTTTTAGAAGTAATCCCAAATTTGTTGTCAGCCTCACACTGTTACATTTAGTCGTTATAGGGTTGCAACAAATGGTCATGGTTAAAATATTTGTATAAAATCGGGAGTTTATTGGATTATAGCCGGGGCATCTATAGGAGGCGAGGAGTGTGTGAGAAACGTTTCGTGAAGATCTGTGCAAAATCAAGTCTTTAGAGTGGGACAGACAGACAGAGAGTCTGCACAGATAGAGAGTGAATCTACAGTGTGGGGGTGTCAGGATGTTGGATCCTAATACCTGCTGCATTTTTATTTACAATAAACTGGCGCAAGCAAGCCTCCATCATTTCACCGTAGTACTGTGTGTGTTTCTTTCTGGCCTGGCGTCACCACTGTGTCAGGATGTGGGGTCCCTAATACCTGCTGCACAGGGAGAGTGAAGCTACAGTGTGGGGATGTCAGGATGTGGGGTCCCTAATACCTGCTGCACCGGAGAGTGACTCTACATTGTGGGGGTGTCAGGATGTGGGGTCCCTAATACCTGCTGCACAGGGAGTTCAAAGAAAAATAAGTGAAAACATAAAGTAAAGATTATAGGACACTTGCAAGAGAGTTAAAAGAAAACAAATAATTCATCAAAATCTGTGCATTTGACGTATCTGTGAGTGTGCTTGATCTTGTGTCTTTAGTAGAGCCTGAATGCTTGATTCGACTTTTGTTGTGTCTGGATTTTGATGTTTGAAGCAACATTTCTAAAGAATTAGTGAAAACACAAATACACACGCACGCTATCGTTCAGACATCAAATACGTGTGCTGATTTACAAAAGAGTCTTTTAAAAATATTTTTCAATAATTTTCTTTCAACTGTCCGAGCTAGTATGTGTGTGAGCAACCCCCCCAACATTGTTACTGGGCATCCCCTGGTAAAATCACTGAGCACAGAGAAGATAACAAACCAGCCCCTTCTCAAAGTAATAATAATAATAATAATAATAATAATAATAATAATAATAATAATAATAATAACCAGCCCCTTCCCAAATTGATTTGCTTTGGTATTCCCCAGCTCTCTTCGATGTATTTCCATCACAGCCTCAAGCCCTCTCTCATCCTCTCTCCCTCACATTCCTCCTCTCTACTATCTCCCCTCATTTCCACCCTCCTTATCCCTCTTCCCTACCTTTCCCACTAAGCTGAAGAAGAGCATATTCAGAACCGAGGGAGAAGGTGCTTTTTCACAGAGAGGGTGGTGAACCATTGGAACAGGCTGCGGATAGAGTTGTTGAAGCAGAGACTATCAGATCCTTCAAGAATAGATTGGGTGCTGTCATGAACAATCCTGTATAACCCTCTCTGTAACCATAATAATAAGACCTTTAGCCACCCACCTGGAGGAAGGGCGGTCCATTTAGCCACTAATTCCAAGATGTTTTATTTCCCCTACTAATAATGGTTAGGGGTTTTCTGTTTTCCTCTCCTTGCATTAGCGGCGAGCATAGGCGGGCCGAATGGCCTTTTCTCGTTCTAGAATTTCTTATGTTCTTATGTTCTTAATCTCCCTCCCTCTTCTCTCTCTCTCTCCCCTGGTCTCTCTCCTCTCTTTCCACCTTCTTTCAACCCCTCTTTCCTATCTTCTCCCTACTCTCACCCCTCTCCCTTACATCAGGATGTATAAATACTGACTGCTGTTCATGTGGTTTCTTCATTGAGTCTCTCTTTGTTTCTCAGTACAAAGTGGGCTCTTTGATTTCCCACATCCAGCTCCTTCTCTTGTGGCCACACCTGACAGCTGGCCCATGTTCCTGCCTGCTGTGATAACAAGGGCACGTCAGAAATACCCCAGGCCTGCTTTTTTCAGCATGACATGCATTTCTGCTAATTTTGCCATGTCAGTGTAATCACTAACTTTAAGAACAACTAGCTCACGGTTATAATAACCCCTGCATTATTCTTCTAGTTTAGATTCGCTTCTTTCAGTTATCACATCCTGTTGACTTTTTAAAAAGTGTTTAAAGCCCCACTGTGACCCCTTTCAAACATGTCTTCCTTCTAAACACAGCTGGTACACCAGAGTGTAACCATTAACCTGTCCCCTGCAACATGCTGCCTTTTTTCTTAGAACCACTGAGGGCAGAGTTCAGGGGAATTGGACAACAAAATAATTGGTCACTTTAAATATTTGAAAAAATAAGATTCTTATGGATGCTGTGTATAGATTTCTTTTTGATTATTTTGGAAAATTTGCTTCCAATAAGCTTTTGAAATGTGGAAGTTAATTGCGGTGATTGGTGTTCAATTGTAATTGTTTTGAAATCAAGATTTATTTAATACCTGATGATAAATACTTCTTGAAGACAATTACGAGTTTGAGTACAGTATCAGCACATTCCTAGTATTCTCTATAAAATATCACATCTAAAATATAATACAATGCAGAGCAATGCATGGTGATGAGACTGTCAACTCATGGAAATGTTTACTGAGAGTCAGCAAGTAACCATTCAAAGCTGTTTGCTTTCCTTTCATTTTACGTTCATTAAAGCAAACATTATATATTCTGAAATAGTTCATTACCAAATGATATAAAAAAGTCATTTAATTTTGCTAGAAATGCACATTTAAATGTACACTCAAATAAAATATCAGGTATCAATAATGTATTTTTTATCTATGTGATACAAAAGAAAAGAAAGAAAGAAAGAAAGAAAGAAAGAAAGAAAGAAAGAGAAAGAAAGAAAGCACTGAGCTGCAGTGTGGAAGGCAGTGGGGTTTGAGGAGCTCAGTGGTTTGATAAAGAAGCGCTGGGCTGCAGTGTGGAAGGCAGTGGGGTTTGAGGAGCTCAGTGGTTAGATAAAGAAAGCTGGGCTGCAGTGTGGAAGGCAGTGGGTTTGAGGAGCTCAGCGGTTAGATAAAGAAAGCGCTGGGCTGCAGTGTGGAAGGCAGTGGGGTTTGAGGAGCTCAGTGGTTAGATAAAGAAAGCGCTGGGCTGCAGTGTGGAAGGCAGTGGGGTTTGAGGAGCTCAGTGGTTAGATAAAGAAAGCACTGGGCTGCAGTGTGGAAGGCAGTGGGGTTTGAGGAGCTCAGTGGTTAGATAAAGAAAGCACTGGGCTGCAGTGTGGAAGGCAGTGGGTTTGAGGAGCTCAGCGGTTAGATAAAGAAATCGCTGGGCTGCAGTGTGGAAGGCAGTGTATTTGAGTAGCTCAGGTTTTAGACCTGTCCCAATACAGAAAAAGTCAAACTGCAGTTAACAGAAATCTTGCTTCAAAGTTTGCACATACCTTGGCCTCTCGCCAGACTTTAATGGTTTGAAAGGAAGAGAATAAAATTGAAAGTGTTTGAAGTTCTCACCCCTCGGAGCTCAGTGCAGAAAGAATAATGTGCTGAGCGATAAAAACAAGTTACTTCACATTTACACACCATGGCAGCAAAATCCCCTGTCAACAAACAAACCAAACTCTGTTCTGGAACCACCCATAGTTTAAAACTCTTGAGAATGTTTAAAATACCCCCATCTTCCCTTTTTAGATTAAATTCAAGTAGAGGTATCTATGTGCCTTTTATGATGTTTCTAGTCATTCTGAGTGGATGTTGCTCCCATGAATTTGTATTTCTCTGTATCAGAATTCACATGGTATTATCTGAGCCTGTTGAATCCTAGTTGCCAGCTCCTTTTGAGTACATCCTGAATCCAAAGAGGTGCTTCCCAGTCGTTCTGCTTTCAGAGGCAGTAAACATACCATTTTGGCTGCCATTGCTTATTACAATAAACACTGCTCAAAACATAGTTCCATAACTCCATAAATTGCCAACATTATACAGGTCTCAAATATAGAGTTTTGAAAGAAACACATGATTTGCAAAACATGCATTTGCATTTTAAAACAAGATATCTGGTACCTCATTAGGTTAAATACATCTCTGTTTGCAAGCCTTTCTGGGCCACCTGGAGAGTGAAATTGTTCCCTCCCTTCACTGGCTTCTTTCCTGTCAATAACCAATCAGCTGCTTCCCTATCGACTGACATGCTTTCAGCCAGTAACATGACCCTGAAGACACTCCTGGGGTGAAATGACCAAGGAGAAATAACAGACTTCCTGGGAGGCAAGGCAAGCAAACTGAGAACTTTTTTTCACTTACAATAGAAATATCTGTTTAAAAAATGAAAACATGTGTTTCTTTCAAAACTGCACATTGGAGACCTATACAGTGAATCAGATGATTTTGCTAGCTACAATTAGTTTAACATTTTTGTGTAATGTTAAAAATGAGGCTTTATTAAGTGCAAAGGAGTAGTGTGGTAAAATAGGCATCAAATGCCACCCCATCTCTGTGAATTATTGTTTGGGAGTATTTTGCACGTTGCATCTCAAACAGGTTTGTATGAGAACTTTGTGCGTGATGCCAAGCGTAGTTTGCATTCGCAGTGAACTAAACGAGCTGGCATAAGAATTCAACATTTTTTAATGCCACCACATTCAAGCACAATAAAGGTCTCTGTGTGGAGATAAACAGGCCTTTTCAAGCTGAACTAAAACAAATAAATACATTTGAAAAAAGTGACTGTTCCCTTAGATAACTTGAAGGTTGTTAGTCTAAAAATACTTCAATTAGCTTTTTGTGTAAGCCACTGGAAATAAATGGCTGTATCCCAGACTATATTATCCCCAAAAAAAAAAAACCACTGTGGGTGTCTCCCTGTCCCACAGCCTGAAAGGTCCCGTCTGGGGCAGGGTGTGTCCCTGATCGGGAGAATAGCCCATTGTTAGAAAGCGGGGGCAGGGGGTGGGGTGACATTTAAACACTGAAACAATGAGTTGTTAGCGGGTTCAGACATGGCTTTGACGCAAAAAGCCGGGCGAGAGAATAGCTGGCAGGGTTTGAACCAGCCTGAAACGATGGAAAAAGTGATTCTGGAGCCTCAATAGAGGCAGTATCAAAGCTCCACAGATTCAGTGGGGTCAGGCCCTGTCTTGTAAACATGACAGCGCCGACTGATAATGCGCATCCTAAACAACAGCTCGACAGAGCTGGATGTGTTACAGACAGATAGAACGTGTCAGTCTCTAGCTCTGTCAATCCACCTGCTTTCACAGGCCGGGAGTCGTTACAGACAGACAGACAGACAGACAGACAGACAGACAGACAGACAGACAGACAGACAGACAGACAGACAGACAGACAGACAGGCAGGCACAGAAGTCTTTATTTCGGATCCTGAATTAGTACTGTTTGCTACCTGCTTTGTAAACTGCTAACCTTTCATTATTATTCCAAAAGCACATGGTTTGTTTTTTAAATATGCCGAACCATACCTCTCTGTGCTTTACAATGCTTCCCTATGCTTTACCAGACCTCTTTGTGCTTTACAATGCTCCTCTGTGATTTAGTATACCTCTCTGTGCTTTACAATGCTTCCCTATGCTTTACCAGACCTCTATGTGCTTCACCATCCAGACCTCTATGTGATTTACAAAGCTTGCTTATGCTTTAACATACCTTTGCTTTTCTTTTACTATGGGACACTTCTATAAGGGGCGAGGCAGTAGAGTGAGAGATGTTAAGCAGAATGATCAGAGAAAAGAAAATGAGATCTATCACTGAAAGATCTATCGCTTGACTGTGTACTTGCAGGTGTATTCACTGCTCAGTACAGATGTCTATCTGAAGTCCTGTTTGTAGAATTTCTGTTTGTGTCTTGGGGGGGGGGAGGTGGTTGCACTGAAACAACTGTCCCGAATATAGATGGGGAGGGGAGATTGAGGGCTATTGTCTTCTTAGTTTTTTTCCTAAACAGTCTTTGATCCAAAGGGATTTGTCAGAACCCTGTAAAGCCTGGAATTACAAACTTCTCTGATCCTAAACTGACAGCTTTATTTGCTGTTTTTATACCAAGGTTAATTACAGTTTAGGTTCAGTTAATAGTTTTTAGCTATCACATGTCTTATTTTTGATGTTCAAAACTAAAAGGAAAACGTTAAGTGTTTTATATTCCTGATGTCTTTTGCATCTTGTACGATCTCAATAAATAACATCAGGAATAATTGAAATGCTCTGCATGAGGCCTGACCCTGCTGCTGCTACTGCTGAGTTTATCCCTCTCTCTCTCTCTCTCTCTCTCTCTATATATATATATATATATATATATATATATATATATATATATATATATATATATATATTAAACATAGCTGTTTATCAAAACCCAATTGAGACTAACTTAAAAGGCTAACTTGGCTGGTGGCACTGGCAAGATAAAATTTAAAAAGAAAACCTAGTCATGGTCCAGGACATTAAACAGAATATTAATTATAACACACATAATCATTAAACAGGTAATAATCCATTTGATTGTGTATTTTATTTTTGAATGATGCTAACACAACCTAGTGTGAAATTAAGCAAGGAAATATTTTACTATTCACATGTGACACAGACGAAGGGCTCTTGTGCCCAATCTCTAGACTATACTGTTTAATCTGGTTTAAACTTGTACTGCATCGAGGCCTGATTTAATGCAGCTTCCTGACATTAGTTCAGTGTTTAACACATTGCGATTACAGTACACTTAGTTTATCTTTCTGATATCAGATCACAATCCCAGAGGAAGAAGTACTAACCAGGCACGATCCTGTAGCTGCTATAGCTGCTTAGTTGATCATTCTCACCCTGCAGCTGGTAAGCTAAGATCACACCAGTGTAAATAACAGAAACAGGGTCCATTGCTGCCAAGTGGAGTTTGTTTGTCAGTGAGCATGTTTGTTCCAAAGCAGGATGACTCAACATTGCTCCAATAGACAGCCTGGTTCACTAGTATCAGTGAGTCAGTGCAGGAGCGCATTCCTGGCCGATGTTATCACAGAGGGCAATGATGTCAGGGTGGCAGGTACGGGAGGGAGGGAGCAGGGAGTTCTGTTGTTTCAGACAGCACTGGCTTGCTGATGGGGAATTAACTTTTGATATGACCTTCTTCAAAGGAAAGTGCTGTTGAAAACAAGTTAAGAATCTCTCACATTCCCTGAAGCAGTGTTAAACATTGCTATACAATCCACTTGCTTGTCTCTTATTAGCATACACAGTGTAATCACCAGGCCCTGTTTAAGGTGATTACAGTTAACAAGCAACCCCAACCCTAACCCTAACCCTAACCCCTAACCCTAACCCTAACCCTAACCTAACCCTAACCCTAACCTACCTAACCCTAACCCTAACCCTAACCCTAACCCTAACCCTAACCTCACCCCAACCCTAACCCTAACCCTAACCCTAAACCTCACCCTAATCCTAACCCTTACCCTAACCCTCACCCTCACCCTAACCCTCACCCTCACCCTCACCCTAACCCTAACACAAACACATTCCTTAAATCGTACCTGTCATGCATTCACTGTGTGGATTTCACACGTGGAGTTCTTAAAGAAACACGTCATTTAAAAAATGATACCTGGTATTACACAAGGCTAAAGAAAGCTTTATTTCCTTGGGTGGTTCACTTCATGGCATTGGCTGCAAAGCATTTCAGCTGGTTGGTTAATAACTGGAGAAGATGATGAAGGGGTGAGGACAATTTCAAATATCCTAAAAATGTAATGTTATTAAAGTTTACCATGGGGTTTTTCCTTGGTAATTTTGCAGTTTTCCCATGCTTTTGCCATGGTTACTCTATGCATTTACCATAGTCTACTGTGGTTAATATGCTCTACCACACCTTTCTGTGCTTTACAATGCTTCTGTAAGCATTATCATACCTCTCTGTGCTTAACAATGCTTCCCTATGCTTTACCACACCTCTCTGTGCTTTACAATGCTGCCCTATGCTTCACCATACCTCTCTGTGCTTTACAATGCTTCCCTATGCTTCACCATACCTCTCTGTGCTTTACAATGCTTCCCTATGCTTCACCATACCTCTCTGTGCTTTACAATGCTTCCCTATGCTTTACCACACCTCTCTGTGCTTTACAGTGCTTCCCTATGCTTCACCATACCTCTCTGTGCTTTACAATGCTTCCCTATGCTTTACCATACCTCTCTGTGCTTTACAATGCTTCCCTATGCTTTAACACACCTCTCTGTGCTTTACAGTGCTTCCCTATGCTTCACCATACCTCTCTGTGCTTTACAATGCTTCCCTATGCTTTACCATACCTCTCTGTGCTTTACAATGCTTCCCTATGCTTTACCGCACCTCTCTGTGCTTTACAATGCTTCCCTATGCTTTACCATACCTCTCTGTGCTTTACAATGCTTCCCTATGCTTTACCATACCTCTCTGTGCTTTTACAATGCTTCCCTATGCTTTACCAGACCTCTCTATGCTTTACAATGCTTCCCTATGCTTACCATGGTTTTACTGTGCGTTGCTCCACTTTGCTGTGCTTTTACTATGGGAAACATTTATAAAGGAGCAGGAACAAAAACTAAGAAAGTTCAATCTGATGCTCTGTACTATTTCAAGTTTAATCCTAGGATTGAGTTAACAATCATAAAGGAAAAGGTGAAATGAATCAGAGAAGTTGCCACGGCGATGCTTTTCACTCTGCTGGTAAGCTACCTCAGAGCGTGTGTGTGCTGTCTGGACGCTGCGTGACGCAATGCACAGGTAAGACTCACCCTCACAGACACAAACACTTTCTCACTGAGGTCTGAATCGCACTGAGTGAGACAGACCTGCATGCCAGTCCTGAAGCTGAGGTGAGAGACGTCTCAAGAGCTTCCTCCAGCACACTGCTTTCACACACAGCTGGGGAGTGCTGTTCATTCACAGTTAATATGAGCTCAGCGCGTGGGAGTGCTGTTCATTCACAGTTAATATTTAACAGGGAACACCATGCATCCTTGTAAGATTGTAAGAGAACACTGAGTCATAGTGTCCAATTAAAAATAACAATAATAATATAAATCATAATCATACTACTACTACTTCTACTACTAGGCTTGGTGGTCCAGTGGTTAAAGAAAGGGGCTTGTTACCAGGAGGTTCAAATCCCAGCTCAGCCACTGACTCACTGTGACCTTGAACAAGTCACTTAACCTCCTAGTGCTCTGTCCTTCGGATGAGACGTAAAACAAACAAGGTCCTATTGTAAGCGACTCTGCAGCAGCAGTTGTAATGCATAGTTAAACCTAGTCTTTATCCAAGGTGACTTACAGGTGTTACAGAGGAGTCCAAGATTACAATTCAAGATTCATATTTAAAAACATTGTAGTTTACAGTAAGAGCAAATAATACTACTAACATGAAATATGAACTAGGATGCAACAAGTTAGGATTACAACAAGTTATATCTACAATGACATATTAGTAGTGCAAGGATAGTGCACTAGCTGAGGATCCAGTATCGTGGTGCTGAGGTCAGGCAAGTCCAGTGCATAGTAGGAGGAGTAGATCAAGAGATCTACAGGTGCAGTCTAAACAGGGGGTCTTGAGGAGGCGGCGAGAGGCAGTCCTGAAGTTCTCCGGTAGCTGGTTCCACCACAGAGGGGTGAGGGAAGAGCATGGGCACTACTAATAATAACACTGTTGATAAAGTATTTATTATCATAATCATACAACAATCATAATCATAACAATAACAATGATAATCATAGTCATAATAACAAGTATGTCATTAACATCCATCCCCGCCATGGCTATATATACAAAATAAGAGATGTCAGTATGATGATGAAGCTGATGCCCATGACATATAGCAACAGTGTGTATTGAAAAGTGGCAATGAAATCACCATTGCATAAGCTGCTCTCCAGATAGATGCAAAATGTAAGTAGCCATATCCATTTTACACACTACAAAGGGCATATTTTCAAAAGTCCAGTCTTTTATTAAGTCCTAATTTTGGAAAGAGAAAAACACCTATTGACTATACAAAACTAGTATCAAATATGTTTGTTTTTTTCTTGAGAAAAAGTTGCTAATAACAAAAGCTTTGTTAATCCAGCTGTTAAAAAACCCTCCCTTTCAATTCCAATTGACCCTCCATCTCCCACCGCCCCTTTGTCCTTCCCTTCTTTCAATCGCTCAGTTGATAGCACACCCATGTCTAGGATTTCCGAATTCCTCCCCGATTCACTGCAACAATGGCCGTCTGCAACCCCTGCAGCCTGTTGGTTTCCAGAGTGGGGCGCTATTATTCCCAGTAGAACTCAGTGAATCATCCTCAGTCATTCTCAGCCCTCCGCACACGCCCCACACTCATTCTCAGACACAGCACACTGGACAATAGCATATCTCTGGGATGCAGGCATGTTGCTTGGTGACAAAGCTGTGTTGATGATAAATAAGCACTGACCCTAAAAGACTTGTGTTTCTAATAAATCGCCATTGACTGCTGGTGAACTTAGCAGGCTTGACACCCCCACCCCCGATCCTACTTGAAATGAGATGCAACAATCCAGTGAAGTCATTTACAGATCCATACCACCTTGCTCAGTACTTCTTCTTCTAGGATTGTGATGTTCTCCGATCTCAGAAAAACAAACTAAGCTGCAGCCGCAGCAACGGAGTCAGGCACTTCTTCTTCTTCTTCTTCTTCTTCTTCTTCTTCTTCTTCTTCTTCTTCTTCTTCTTCTTCTAGGATTGTGATCTCCTCAGATAGATCAAGCAGCTACAAGTCAAAACAGACCTATGTGACACATACAAAGACAACACAGCCTAGTTTCTTTAGCATCTGTATGTGTGATCGTGGGGCCCAATCCTATTTAGCCTATGAATCAGGACAAACAAACTGACATGTTTCTTGTTTGTTTGTCCACTTTAAAACTGGATCAGTGGCAAAAGATGTTCAGGGAAAGTTCCCCTCTCTCCCTCACCTCTTTCCTCCCCCTCTCTCTCTCTCTCTCTCTCTCTCTCTCTCTCTCTCTCTCTCTCTCTCTCTCTCTCTCTCTCTGTCTCCTTCATGTACCCGGTCTGGTCTCGCACAACCTTGCTAAATTTCAGGTGTGTTGCCTCAGGGAAGATTTTGAAAAACTGCTGGGCCACACTTTAACCACCGCATAGTGTAAGTGAGGAAGTCAGTTCAACACAAAATACAAACTACTCGCAAAATTGTGCAAGAACTGAGCGATCCCGGACTGGGTTTGTGCTACCCAAGATTATAAATCCAGTTTCTTAACTCATCGTTTGGTTTGTAGGTACAGTAGTATCTTTTTGGTACTTGCTGGAAAGAAATCACTTCCTGTGCTGCTGCTCAGTTTTACTCCAATGGTTAAGCCACAGCCAGGCCATGTGACTAACTGCACAGGAAGTGACAAAATTCCAGGAAGAACACTTGTTTTTCAAATTAACACTATTTTTTCAAATTAAAGAATAAAAAAAAGTAAAGAATTTAAAGTATTCCACACAATAAGGGCACCAGTGATAATGCTGATGATTCTAATAATAAATTAGGTTAAAATGTTGCTTTAAACCGCCCCCTACAGGTGAGACTGTGTCTGTACATGCAGGAAGAGAATTAGTGTCCAGTTAGGAAATAGCTGTGAACAGGGCAGGGTTTAGACTGCAGACTGTACTTTGAGTTTATTGGTCTGAAACATTTAAGTACAGACCACACACTTTTGTCAACGAGTTTTAATTGCTAATAAATCATTAAATTGTTATCTAACTAAAAGTGAACTCTGTTTGACTTTGACTGCAGATGACTGGGTGTCTGAAAATGCCCGTCGTGTTACAAAACATGTAGCTATTAAACAATGCAGCACCTGTGACTTCACTAAACACTCTGCAACAATAAGGGTATTGGAGAATGTGCATAGTGGTGGTAAATTAAGATGTGTCTGTCTGTCTGTCTGTATACCACACTTGCATTCTTTCCATTTACAATGGTTTTGACTTCTCAGTGAAGGCATTTAAATTTGTTGAAATGTTTTTGTAACTGAGTGGAGGCTGGGGTGAACCAGTGACCTGCACACAAGTGAGTGCAAAAGAGCTGGGGGCTTATCTGCATTCACGGTTATACAGCTTTTAACCTCCTCTCATCTCACTGGCAGGGGTCAGAATCTGCAACAGACAGAGCATCACACAGCACTGCCCATTTGATATAGGCTTTTATATGTTTATCTTTGTATTACCACCTATCTGGAGAACAGCTTTTCCAACTGCAATGAAACTTGCTGTGGACATTCTTCAGCACAGAGTATATCATAATCCATATGCCGATCCTCAATTCTGGGCTCAAACAAGTAGACAAGCTATTAGCCAATGCCTTTATCAGTGTACTGATTGTCAGTGAATAAGACACTAGCTGAACCTTTGTCCACTTTGTCTTACTTTCTTAGTTTTACCATGTCTGCTTTTGAAGTTATCGATGGACTTCACTTTTTACATGTACATACTGTGAATGAAACGCTAAATGTCTTTTTCATGATCCTGATCCTCCTAGCGGCTGATGAGTTATAAATCAGCATAAGACCCATACTCACCTCTCCACTACAGAGCTTGCTCTTCAGTATGGATGCTAAGGCATTTATCATTAGAATGTATGGTTTATGGATCGCGTCCAGCCCTCCCATTCAATTCAATGGACTGAGATGCCAACTCATTGCATTCGGATAGCTCTGATTCTGTTAGTGACAGGCGTGTTGTTGTTGGAAAGGGGCGTTGCTTTTCACCTTGATTAGAAAAGCAGATGGGGCCGCAGGAACGACACACTGACTCACCATCCCGGACAGGATAGGGCTGTTTGTTTACCAATGTGAGTCAGGAATTCCTTCAGGAGAGCGACACCTGCAAGCACAAACAAGCCCTGTCCTCTGGACCCTGCTGCAGCTGGGATTGCTTTCAGCACCATGTCACAGGAGAGACTTTGGATTGGGGTAACAGCTCTGCAGAGGGAGAAACACAATCATAATTTAAAAGTTAAACATCGGGGGTATTTATTGCAGATCAGAACCATGTATTGTTTTCTTTCTATTGTCGTCTGACCAAAACGTGATAAATGTACAAACAGAAAAATTAGATCAGCTATGGTCATTAAAATGTGATATATTCATTAGTTATAGAAATGTCTTAATTAAGACACAATAGGTACTAACTTAAAAGACTAACTTGACTTGTGGCACCAAGATTAAAAATATGTAAATTGGGGACTCCCGAGTGGCGATCCATCAAAGGCGATCTGCGTGGAGTGCAGTGTGCCTCTATAGCCTGGAGGTAGCCGGTTTCCAGGCTATTCCACTGGCGACCATGGATGAGAGCTCCTAAGGGACAGCGCACAATTGGCGCGCGCCCAGGTGGGGAGGGCTTAGGTCAGCCAGGGTGTCCTCAGCTCACCGTGCACCAGCGACCCCTGTAGTCTGGCCGGGCGCCTGCGGCTTGCCTGTAAGCTGCCAAGAGCTGTGTTGTCCTCCGACACTGTAGCTCTGAGGTGGCTGCATGTCGGGCCTGCAGAGTGAAAAGAAGTGGTTGGCTGATGGCACACGCTTCAGAGGACAGCTGATTCATTTTTGCCGCTCCCGAGTCAGCACAGGGGTGATAGCGGTGAGCTGAGCCTAAAAATAATTGGCTATTTCAAATTGGGAGAAAAACAAGTAATTCATAAGATTATTTCTTTTATTTTTTAATGCCGCTGACACAGCTGAATAAATGACTCTGCTGTTAACTTAATGAGCACACCACTGCAGTTTTTTAAAAAGGAATGCAACAGCACAAGCAGGACGATTTAACAACTTAACTGTTTCTATCCATGACAAAATATTAAGGCGGAAAACTGGGACAAAACTGATAAAAACATTAGCCAAAATTCTTGTCTACTTGACTGAGATTCTTGTGATTTGATCTCAATAGCAGTGATGAAGGAATATCTCCTGTCTTCTCATAGTTCCTTTAGTTTGATCTCACTGACAACACTAGTTTTTTTCCTTTTCATTTCACCAAGGTAAACCGACTGGTGTACTTTTACTGTTTAAAGTAATAATGTACCTACTTCTGGCACACCGATGAAATCATGAGTATAGATGTGTGCTTACTTGTTTAGTTTTAGATGATTTAGTACTAGAGGTTTAGTGTCAGGAGACTGTTAATTGAAATGATTAAAAACTATTATCAAATTCAAAGCCATGCAAACATCAATTAACAACATTATAGGATACACAACCAGCTTCAGCAATTACAATAGCAGACGAGACTGCTGGTTTAGTCAGTGTGTCAATAGTAAACCCATTACAAAAACATGAAGCTCAGAAAGCATACGGTAACTGTCCCAATCAGCCCTATTAAGTGACACCTCTCCAGCTCAGGTACTCCTTCTCAGTGTTTAAATGGATGATGTCAGTGGAAGCTGAGCTCACACACAGATAAGGATGTGGCTTGTTTCTATAAAGCAGTCCTGGGTTAACCAATTAGATGCATCTCGTGTCAGACACTACACTACACTGCACAATAGGCTGGATGTGTGCTGCTCATAGTGTCGAATTGGGTTAGTTAGCATACTGTACAATGGCACTACACGTTTCGATATCCATAGTTCTATGTATTATAAGTTCAATTTTATGAGAAAAAAAAATTCTCAGTAAAGCTAAGCATTGCACCTACATTTACTTCCTGACAAAACATATAAAATTGAAATTTAACGAGCAAGTATTTTAACTGAAAATGATTCTGATTGCTTAAATGGCATATCTTGTTAAAAGACTCTTTCATTGTGCTGATTAAACTAATTAGTGTCAATTGAATAATCTGTAAACCTAAAACAAACAGCTGGGTGTGTTCGTAGTGGCCAACAAAAAATAAAAAAGGAATGAGCAAAACTTCCCTCTTAACAAGCTAAGGAAGGTAGGAGATGAACTGCAATAAACATTTGTAATGGGTGCTTGACACACACAGACATACACACTGAGACAGAGGGAGTCTAAGTGCAGCTATAAGGCTGGAGGCTATGGTTTTTCAATTGCAGTCTTCCTCCTGTTAAGACTTCCCCTTTAATTGAAGTTTAGGTGGGGCTGTGCCTTTCACCTGCCTGGTCCTGCCTTGTGGACTGTGGTAATTGAGGGGTTGCAACATATACTTTCCAGCAGTGCAGAGTGATCAAAAGCATTGTACAAAGCGCCACTGATTCTGTAGTGTGTGTGTGTGTGTTTGTACGTATGGGGTGTTAGAGGACCTGTTCTTTCTACCCAAGCATGGACCTGCTACATCTACCCAAGCATGGACCTGCTCCATCTACCCAAGCATGGACCTGCTCCATCTACCCAAGCATGGACCTGCTACATCTACCTAAGCATGGACCTGCACTATCTACCCAAGCATGGACCTGCACTATCTACCCAAGCATGGACCTGCACTATCTACCCAAGCATGAACCTGCTCTATCTACCCAAGCATGGACCTGCACTATCTACCCAAGCATGGACCTGCACTATCTACCCAAGCATGGACCTGCACTATCTACCCAAGCATGGACCTGCACTATCTACCCAAGCATGGACCTGCACTATCTACCCAAGCATGGACCTGCACTATCTACCCAAGCATGGACCTGCACTATCTACCCAAGCATGGACCTGCACTATCTACCCAAGCATGGACCTGCACTATCTACCCAAGCATGGACCTGCACTATCTACCCAAGCATGGACCTGCACTATCTACCCAAGCATGGACCTGCACTATCTACCCAAGCATGGACCTGCACTATCTACCCAAGCATGGACCTGCACTATCTACCCAAGCATGGACCTGCACTATCTACCCAAGCATGGACCTGCACTATCTACCCAAGCATGGACCTGCACTATCTACCCAAGCATGGACCTGCTCCATCTACCCAAGCATGGACCTGCTACATCTACCCAAGCATGGACCTGCTACATCTACTCAAGCATGGACCTGCACTATCTACCCAAGCATGGACCTGCTCCATCTACCCAAGTATGGACCTGCTAAGCATGGACCTGCTACATCTACCCAAGCATGGACCTGCACTATCTACCCAAGCATGGACCTGCTACATCTACCCAAGCATGGACCTGCACTATCTACCTGGTTTGTTTGTTCCCTCTTCCGACATGAAACTGCTGAGACGGTTGTTCAAGTAGCTAACAAACTCTAGAACAGTTTCCTTAATATCAAACTTTAGCTGTAAGATCCTTGAAGTGGTGGGGGAATATTTCAGACCGTGAAGACTTTGAAAGAGCATTAAATAACAAGATGCAGAAATGCACAGTTAAATGTATATGTTTTTAATTCCTGTGAAAATAAGAATTATAATAATTGACCCCTATCCTTTTTAAAGTGCAGTACATACCGTACATAAGTAAATGCTGTTTAAAATGTGTGGTTACTGTATTAGACACGTGTATATGTCATTATACTCTCCGCAACACACCACACGAGGAAAAACAAAACTAACTTTAAAAATCTCCAGTTCAGTCTGCAAATTACAAGTATTCATTCTGCGTTATTAAACGCTAACAAGATGTAATTATCAAAATTACGGTTGGTAAAAACTCAAAGTAATAAGCAGCCATAAAAAACACATCAAAGGGGAACTGTACAGCTGGTCATAAAAGAGACTACACACCTTTAACTGGCTTCCATTATTTATTTCTGCCCTGGTCCTGTGAAGGAAGCACATAATTTGAGACTCAGCAGGGCACCTGCAGTTGTAATGAATTGGCATCTCTGCCCATTGAGCTGCATGGAAATGCAGGAGCGGGACACAAGCTGCAATCCATACTGTTCAAAGATGAACATCTTACCATTCAACTAAACACCGAGCTCTGTAGTGGAGAGGTGAGGATGGGTCTTATGTCAGAATTATTAACTCATCAGCCTCTAGATGGAGAATCACCACTCTGTACAGGAAGTGAATAAGAACAAAAGAAGTTAGTTAAGTGACTGACGGCGACTCCAAGTTTACATAAGAGAACATAAGAAGAACATAAGAAAGTTTACAAACGAGAGGAGGCCATTCAGCCCATCTTGCTCGTTTGGTTGTTAGTAGCTTATTGATCCCAGAATCTCATCAAGCAGCTTCTTGAAGGATCCCAGGGTGTCAGCTTCAACAACATTACAAGTTCATGAAACAGCTGCTGCGTGCAAATCATTATTTGTCGCACTGCGGCAGCTGTTTGTTTATGAGGAAAATTGCCATGGTTTCCAGTTCTAGCAATTATTCAACATGTGTTTCTTTCAAAATTAAGGCATTTGCTTTATCATATTACGAATGTCCAGCTGGGGGCACAGAATGGATAAAGAAGAGAAGAATGAAGGAAAACAAGCAGTTTCTTTTTCAGTTTTCTTTCAGCTTTCACTGCGATTTATAATTTTGATGCAATGATTTCAATCCATCCTTTCAATGTTCGGCAGCTAACAAAGTTCCAGATCATTGTCACACAGGAAAGGAATTGATATATAAAGAATGATTGAAACATTTAGGCCTTGGACCTCCAGGTAAGGCAACCCCAGGGTCATCTCAAAGAATGAACCACAGGTTCATTCTTCAGTTTTGCAACTGCTGGGAGAGTTGTGATGCTACAAGATATTCTCATTGAGGTAAAAAAAGGTTCCTGAAGCAAATCTGTGTGTAGATCATTGCAGCCATAAACTTGTAGGCACACGTACAGAGGGCCCTCAATATTTCATTCAAAACATCTTTACAGAATTCAGAGTTTATCAGATTATCGTTGAATGCAATCAGAGGCAGGTACGTTTGATTAAGATTAGTACAAAGTAAAGGCTGTTATCTTGTTTATCATAAAGGGACCATAGAAATAAGCCCTCAAAGTACAGGAATAACCCATGATCCTACCTGAATACGATCAGTACAATTACACAGTAAAATACAATATTGGCACCCATTATTTTTTTAGAGATCAATTAAACAGAAGAACAGCTATGGCCAAAGAATAGAATGAACTAATGTTGCTTCATAAAGTCAAATTAAACTTGTTCAATAACATTACATGAGCATATTGAATTACATACCGCTTTGTAGTTTTCCACATACTAAACAAAAACTGACAAATTGAAAAATGTGACATTTCAAATCTAACAGAAAATACTGTCCTACTATTATGACCTCCAGTAGACTTTTGCAATATAATTTTGTAGTGTCTTTGATTACATGATGTTAATAAAATATCAAAATGATGTTCATATATATATATGCCTGACAGATCAATAAGCCTGACTTCTATTATATGCATACTTATGGAAACTCTAATAAGATCCAAAATGCAAAATTACCTATATGGTAACAATATCCTGGGAGACAGTCAGCATTGTTTCAGAAAAGGGAGATCGTGTCTAACTAACCTGCTTGACTTTTTGAGGATGCAACATTGAAAATGAATAATTGCAAAGCATATGACATGGTTTATTTAGATTTCCAGAAAGCTTTTGAGAAAGTCCTGCATGAAAGATTAATTCTCAAACTGAACGCAGTAGGGATTCAAGGAAATGCATGCACATGGATTAGGGAGTGGCTAACATGTAGAAAACAGAAAGTACTGATTAGAGGAGAAACCTCAAAATGGAGCGAGGTAACCAGTGGTGTACCACATGGATCAGTATTAGGTCCTCTGCTATTCCTAATCTACATTAATGATTTAGATTCTGGTATAGTATTATTATTATTATTATTATTATTATTATTATTATTATTAGCAGACACCCTTATCCAGCTTGAAATTTGCAGACGAGACAAAAATAGGAGGAGTGGCAAACACTGTTGCAGCAGCAAAGGTCATTTAAAATGATCTAGACAGCATTCAGAACTGGGCAGACACATGGTAAATTAAATTTAATAGAGAAAAGTGTAAAGTATTGCATGCAGGCAATAAAATGTGCATTATAAATATCATATGGGAGATACTGAAATTGAAGAAGGAACTATGAAAAAGACCTATGAGTTTATGTTGACTCAGAAATGTCTTCATCTAGACAATGGTGGGAAGCTATAAAAAAGGCCAACAAGATGCTCGGATATATTGTGAGAAGTGTTGAATTTAAATCAAGGGAAGTAATGTTAAAACTTTACAATGCATTAGTAAGACCTCACCTAGAATATTGTGTTCAGTTCTGTTCACCTCGTTACAAAAGGATATTGCTGCTCTAGAAAGAGTGCAAAGAAGAGCAACCAGAATTATTCCGGGTTTAAAAGGCATGTTGTATGCAGACAGGCTAAAATAATTGAATCTATTCAGTCTTGAACAAAGAAGACTACGGTGATCTGATTCAAACATTCAAAATCCTAAAAGGTATAGACAATGTCGACACAGGGGACTTCTTTGACCTGAAAAAAGAAACAAGGACCAGGGGTCACAAATGGAGATTAGATAAAGAGGCATTCAGAACAGAAAATAGGAGGCACTTTTTACTCAGAGAATTGTGAGGGTCTGGAACCAACTCCCCAGTAATGTTGTTGAAGCTGACACCCTGGGATCCTTCAAGAAGCTGCTTGATGAGATTCTGGGATCAATAAGTTACTAACAACCAAACGAGCAAGATGGGCTGAATGGCCTCCTCTCGTTTGTAAACTTTCTTATGTTCTTATGTTCTTATATATATTTACATTTACTAAGTCTGTAACCTGATGAAGACCACTGAAGTGTTGAAATCGCGTTGCTTGTTTTACGCTATAAACAGATGGATATACACACATATTAATTTGAATGGGATACCGAGTATTTCACCTTTATTGAACTGTTTGTAATTTAAAGGATCTCAGGAGTGTGCTGCCATGCCGGTTTCTGGTACTGGGGATAAGCGGATACTACAACCAGCTGTATCGGAGACAACCACACTTTTGTCCATAGCTGTAGGTCATGGCTGCCCTCTTTCTCAGAGGCTATGATGATGGCTGCAGACAGGATTCTGCTCTGACTGGCCAAAGAATCAGAGAATGTAAGCAAAACATTTCAATGTGATGTGTCATGTGATCCACTAGACCAATGTAAGCTCTTTATGTGATATATCTGCAACTATTCAGCAACAAACATGAATAGTGTGTGACCCTGAGCAAGTCACTTAATCTCCTTCTGCTCTGTCCTTCGGATGAGACGTAAAACCGAGGTCCTATTGTATGTGACTCTGCAGCAGCAGTTGTTGATGCATATTTCACCCCTAGTCTGTGTAAGTCGCATTGGATAAAATGGTCTGGTAAATGACTCCTAATAATAATAATAATAATTGACAAATGTTTCCATCAAGACAGTCTCCCAGGAATGTCGAGGTTTGCAGAAATCCACCACCAGAAAGCAGAACTGTGGTCACAAGTGAGAAGGTGGCAGACTGAGTCCCAGAGGTGTGCAATATATTGAGACAAGCAGCAGACTGTGCTAGAGTGGCCCAAATCACAGGAACCTTCAACACTGGACAACACCAATAAAGTTAAGCATTGTGATCTTCGGTAGCTGGTCACTAATCGCCAGTCACTGTGGTCTACATAAAACATCAGACATGACATTCCTTCTCATACAGAACAAAATAGTGTCTGCAATTGATTTATATATTGGGTCTCCACAATAGCCTCCTGATGACAACACCCAGTGCAACACACACACTTGATCAAATCATGGCAGGACATTAAACACTTTGAACAGATGAATGGCACTCTGTGTCTAATACCAGCGATTAAACACGCACGGTCTGAAATATTCCCCCACCACTTCAAGGATCTTACAGCTAAAGTCCTCTAATCCCCTTCCTATTCTTCGAGACTTACTTTGCTAAACTGTTCTCTTTCTCCCACTCTCTTCCATCCTCGCTTTGTTATTCAATGCATCTGGAATTAAGCAATAGTTCACAGCAGATAATTGCACAGAGTGACAGTTAGTTAGTGTCCCAAGCAGAGCATAAAGGTTGCTGAATGAAAGACAAAGCACATCAAAATATGGGAGTGCTCTACAGCAGCGGCGACAACTCTAAGGGTCGGTTTTAAAGTGCAAACATTTCAGAAAGGAGTGAAATCCTTTTATGGTATAAAACTACAAATACAATATTGGGGATATAGTGAAGGCAGGTATACTTCTGTTCATACAGAAGTACACTTTGCATACTGGTAAATCTAGAGAAATCTTAGTAAAATTGTGATTGTGAAACTTGCAAGGAACTTCTTTAGCATGAGTTATTGACCATAATCTGGAAGGTGACTGTCCTCTCTTTAAATCTAATTTTCTTTAGCACAAGTTATTGAGAGAATCAGAATCAGGTTGGTGTGACTGTATTTTTGTTCAGCTGTTGACAAAGTTTACAGACTACTTGTAGATATCTCTCCGCATTGAACTTCATGAGGTCACATCAATTCAGAAAGGAGACACGCCAATGGAATGACACAAACAATTGATTGAATTGACAGATAAACATGCCCATGATTACATTGTTATTTGCGTTTGGCCCATGGCCTTGCCCATTGGAGCTCGTTAGCTGCCCTTATGCTGGCAAACTATGATGAATGAAGTATATGAATTAGATGAATGTCTTATACTAGCAGGCAGGACAAGTGGCACTTCAGGGCCACCTTCCCCTAGACATGCTGCAAGGTGAAGGCAGGGGAGGAGGGGGCCAACCAAACGAACAAACCATGAGGTCGTAGATGAAGTTGGTATATATATGGTTTGATAATTACGTATTTGATTAAGGGATGCATACTCCTTTCAGAAAGTTTCCAAGGAAAGCAGAGACTTTGAATGTGAGTTAGAAAAAACACAGCAAGCGGTACTGAGATGGAGAGCCAAATAGTGAGGCTTGAGGAGGTTCTTGTGGGTAACCAATCACTGCTTTCCAATGACTCTTGTGTTCTCAGTGACCATGCATTCTTGTTGTGATCTCTTAAAGAATAGCACTGAGATCTCTCCAAGGAGTGATTAGTAAAATTGTTTCATTGTTATTAAGTAGTCATTTAGCAGAAGCTAAAATCCAAAGCGACTTACAGAGACTAGAAGGTGAACTATGCATCACAACTGCTGCTGCAGAGTCACAATATGACCTTGGTTGTTTTACGTCTCATCCAAAGGACGGAGCACAAGGAGGTGAAGTAACTTGCTCAGGGTCACACACAATGAGTCAGTGGCTGGGATTTGAACCAAGAACCTCCTGGTATCAAGCCCTTTATTTTAACCACTGGACCACCAAGCCTTCATTAGTAGAAAATATTCCCTTAAAGAGTCAAGCACATGTTTACCATAATGCGTGCGTCTAAAGAAAAGTGTTAGATATGTAAAGTGATGGTTTGACAGGGTGCAAGCACTGTTACTTTGCTGTTCTTCCAGTTTGGCAGGGATAGGGTTAATACTATCCCTGCCAAATACATGAGACTGTGGCTGGGACTTAAGCTGATTAATTAACAATCAATTAAGCCCAGCCACAGGTGTATATAAGGAGCAGTCTCTCCACTTGTCAGAGACGAGCCCAGCCCAGCCCAGCCCAGCCCAGCCCAGCCCAACCCAACCCAACCCAGCCCAGCCCAGCACAGCCCAGCACAGCACAGCACAGCACAGCACAGCACAGCACAGCATGCAGACAAAGGACTTCCATTCTCCTCTGATTACATGGACTGAACACAGGTAACTACCTCCAGAACAAGAAGAGATGATTACCTGCCAGCCAGCCTCTACAGCTGGGCCTGCTTCCAAGCACCTAACATGTTTATTACCTTGCTCTACCTGGGAGATTGGGTATATAGTTGTACCATATTTAAACAGTACCCTTTATTTTGTGAACAGTTTTGTTTGTATAGCCCTTAAAAAGCTATCCAACACTGTTGCCCTCATACAGTTGGCAACACATATTAAGTAAGATTTACTAGAATTATTTTGCTAGCTCTTTGTGCATGGAGTTACCCGTGTCTAGTTCTATACAGCTGGCCACAAACCAGGGTGTTGACATTCATTTGGCTAGGTGTTAAACAGTGGTTTAGTGATTTGCAATTCATCTAAATGGGGACTTCCAACTTTCTAAAATAAGAACCTGCTCTGACGTGTTTGAACTGGCCTCTGCGTTACTCAGGAAAAGCATTACCTCACTTCATCCCAAATACTGGAGCAGGAAACCTTGAGGAGATTGAAGTCTCTTATTAGAGGATATCCCCACGCGCCACAATAATGAAACAGTGCAGAAGCTAAAACTGTGCAAACAAACAAGGCAGACAGCACCGGAACACATCTGTCTAAAATCTGGATACAACATTTTCTAATGAAAAGTGACGTAAAACAAGAAATAGAGAAAGGAGGGAGGGTGCAGTTCAGTCTCCATGCCTCAAGTCTGCCCTAGACTGGAGGGAGCACCCTTTATCTTAGGGGGTGAGGGAGGGACCAGTTCAGTCTCCATGTCTCAAGCCTGTCCTGGACTTGAGGGAACACCCTTTACTTTCTCATAGAGGTTGAAGGAGCAATTCTGAATCTGTGAATTTTAGTTAAAATCCTATTAGCATCTATGATAACCCCTAATGCCAGTTACTCTGCCAAGTGATAGCAGTGACACACACACACACACACACACACACACACACACACACACACACTGGCTCAGCCTCTGCAATGCAATTTCATTATGAACCTGTCTCACAGTGATCTCTCTTTTGGATCAAGTGAATACCAGAGTGGATCAGGGCGAGATATGGAAATTACAACTCAGGAAATTATTACCTGTAAAAGAGGCAGCTTAAAAAAATGTACTGCTTGTCTGAACAGGGATTAGCATTGATAGGCCAAAGGAGGCATTATAGCTATAAGGACGGAAAATAAATACGTACTATAGTAGTTTTTCTAGTAATAGTAAAATGAAAATTCTTTGACAAACTTTTGTTCTCAGTGTCTCTGAATCTGTGAAAGGAATCTCTTTGCATTTAATTTCCACGTCTCACCTAAAGAAGAGAATGCTGCTGGTCGTGGAATCTAATATAGTCATTCTCTTACATATATTTCAGCTAATCCTATTAACAAGTTATCAGTGTGTCATCGATTTCAATGAGAATGACTTCTAGTCAAAACGTTTGCCAAAGTTCTACCATTAATGGTATTTTGTTCATAGCACTTGTAAACAGTAAAACTGGTGAATGTATGTAAAACTCTTTTCCACACTGCACTTCTTATTGAAGAAAGGCACCCTGCACACATGAGCTGTTTCTGGCAGTTTGAAAACAGTTCTGAATATAAGCTGGACCCATTGCTCCACAGTCGGAGGACCTCAGCTTGCAGGCAGGCACATAGCGGGTCAGCAGGTTGAGGAGGCTGTTAGGTCAAGGAGGACAAGCACAGAGGGAGCACCAGCATCAGCACTGAGCAGGAGATCATTCACAATTCAGAGCAGAGCAGTTTCAGTACTGTGATGTAGCCAGAAACCAGACTGTAGAGAGTCTGTCTGTCTGTCTGCCTGTGTTTGTGTGTGTAGGAGAGAGGGACCCAAGACGGAAAGAAACCTAAAGTAAATGGTAAACTTTGTTGCTGCTGCTGTGATGATGATGATGATGATGATGATGATGATGATGATGATGATGATGATGATAATAATGTAGTTGGGAATAATGTTTATCGATGTCCCTCCTCTACACACACCTCATTTGTTTTGTTTTTTGCACAAAGCACCTACATGATTTTGTAATGATCTGCTGCTAACTCTTTTAATTCTGTGCAATAAAACATGATTTTAATTGACAACAACAGTGTCCTGGTTGCTCTGTTCCCTGATTTGCCCTCCAAAAAGAACTTAAATTCTGAGGGTGCAATTCCCTCGGTGGTGTAGTCAGGGCTACCTTCCAGGTGTTACACCTACATTACTTTTTATTGTTTATTTTTGCTTTGCAAAAGTCTTAGACATGTTGCATTTTTCTACTCTGATGCATTATGAGAATCAACAATTTACTCAAAGCATCCACTAGTAGTGTTTTCTACTATTATAACAACCATGACTTGCATAAAGAAGGAAAAACATTGAGTGAAATAGCTTGCATCACTTGATTTTCAAGGTGTGGTATCCGAAGCATCATCAACAAGTACAAAGAAACATCATCTGTAATTAACAAACCCAGGACTGGAAGACCCGAAAAGCTTTCTAACAAGGATGGGCAATACTTGAAGATAATATCCTTAAGGAATAGAAAGAAGACAACCATTGAATTGACAACAGAACTGGCAGAAGGCACAGGTGTAGTTGCCAATCTTTTTATAGCACCATGTACCATAAAGATATCCTATAGGAAGTTAGAAAACCTACCCTGCAGATTTCGAGCAGGGTAGGATATGTTAATCGACCAATCCCTATAGGATCCTATGAGACACAATTTAAATTCTATAAGGTGTTTCAAATTGCCCCTGCCAGACCCTCTCTCTCACAGCTGTCCCTGGTTCCTTCTATCCCGGCTGCATTGCTGGCATTCCTGTCCCCTCAGTCATCAACCCCCTTCACTCTCCCTGCTGTCAATAATTTACAGTCGGCTTTTGCCTGCAGATTTCAAGAAATAGAATGGAGTCAGCTTACCTGCCTGCCTGTATTCCGTGTCTACAGGGGTGGTTCAGACATTGAGGTTGTATCATTAACACTACATGGTTGAAGACACTGAACATGTTATGTAAGGATTAAGCTATTTCTTCAATACTGGAGTTACTGTGTCTTTTATCCCCAGTAAACTGTAGTCATTTCAGCTCATGGGTCAAACTTAAATTATTTGTGTAGAAATCACAAATTTTGACTTGATACAATTTTTAGTGCTGTTAACTGTCTGGTACACATAGGATTATGTTAGGTTAACCATGAAACTAAACCCAAAAAGCAAGAGCTATGCAAGGATGATATAAGAACAAGGTGTTTGTGCATGTCGAGCTGCTGCCGACTTCTGGTATCAGGTTTGCTTAGCTTTGTTTTTCTTTGCTAAAAGTCACATGACAATAGTGGAGATATCACGTGACGACGCTGATGACATCACGTGACGATGCTGATGATGTCATGTGATTCATGACATGCGGTTGGTTAAGTTCCAGTTTCTGAGTTCAGCTGTGGCTTTCCTATTCGACTAGTTGACCAGTTGGCTGTTTAGTACTACCCTGGCATCGTTTAAATTAAATTTGCATGTCTGGTCTTGCATGTCTTGTTTGATACCATAGAGATGAGAGTTCTACCACACACTATTCGCTGAAAAAAAAAATTTGCTTGGTTCCACATAGAAAAATACTGTAGCAATTGGGAAAAGACAAGTAAATATTGCAAAAACATAGTTTGACCACTGTGGGTATCCATAGATTTTATACATGTGATGTCTGTTTGCCATAAAAAGTTCCATGCTTTCCAATGTCAGCTTGTTTCCGGAGTTCATATGGAATACATTTGTATGGAGATTTCTGATTCATTCAGGTTGTGGTGGTTTTCCTAAAATAAAGAATGAAACTTCAAATTAAAAAAATGCCTGGAGTGTCAATGGTACTTCATCTGAATGCTTCAATGCTCTTGATTAAAACCTCTATATTTCCACAACTCCCTTTCCCTCCCTAAAGTGAAGGTGTAAATTGAGCTTTCGAATGGATGCATGGCAGGATGTTTTAAAATAAACGTTACCACCGTCCTTTAAGCTCCTGTAATTAACCTAACAAGCTTTAGCCACATCTCATTTAGGGAGGTAGTGTTTTATAGAGCAAAACGTTAATTAAAACGGAATGCTTGGCTTCCTCCAAGTGAAATAAGAATAAGCGAGAGGAATGGGTAACGGAGAGAGAAAGGAAGGGAGGGATAGAGAGGTAGCAAGGGAAAGAATTTTGCCGACTCTCTCGTAAGCACTGAAGCAAGCTCCTTTCAATGATCAGGACTTCTATTGAAAGATTAAGCACAGAAGAGTTTAAATTTAAAGTTAATTATTCTATTATATAAACGCTGTCAGGCACGGTACAAACTAAGGAGATTATAATCTGTGCTGAATAATAGGGTTGTGTTGCTGATAAAATATGGTTAACAAGTTTTGCTGAACTGACAATAGTTTGCAGATGATTTAAAAAGCCAGCTTCTTATCTGTATTGCAAACTGACAGAACACGAAAGAGTGAACCATGGCCTCAATAGTGGCAATGCAGTCACTTCCTATGGAGGGTTCCATATCATCTAATCTGCACCATCCAGCTCAGAACATTACCCACGCTTTCCAACGCATTTCTCAGAGTCCAGATGACAGACGTGCCTCTAAATATTCTAAAACATTCTTTAGAATTATACAAGAGCCCCTAACAGAAAGGACAAATTCGTCATTTTATTCTGCTCAGTGAATTTTTTTTTTTGTAATTCCCCATTACATCAATAGTTTTTTTGATTTTACTCAGAAAGCATACATCCCTTTGGCCAGAGATGAAAGTGTCATAAAGTATCTTGGGTAAGCAATAGATATAAAAATAGCTGGAAATGTTCTGTAAAGGCAGACAGACAGGCATGAATTTATATTAACATGTCATTTCAATAATTTTTAAATGTTCTGTGAACATTTCATCATAGTTGGTAAATGGTTCTTTAAATAAATGTAAAGGTGTAAGTATGTCATACACTGCTTTATTAGGACTAGTCTGCATGATTGGATTTGGCAGGTGTGACTCATGTTCTCTTTGGTTACTCTGAAAGGCCGAACAGCTGCTGTAATTTACTTAAGCATTGTTGCGAGTCAAGTCCAACAAATAGCACTGCACTGATGGCGGTGGCTCCTGTCATGATCATTCAATATGATAAAGCACTCGTCAGAATTGTGACAGACTCTGCAGGCAACTTCTATGACCACCACCATAAGAACATAAGAAAGAACATAAGAAAGTTTACAAACGAGAGGAGGCCCCATTCAGCCCATCTTGCTCGTTTGGTTGTTAGTAGCTTATTGATCCCAGAATCTCATCAAGCAGCTTCTTGAAGGATCCCAGGGTGTCACCTTCAACAACATTACTGGGGAGTTGGTTCCAGACCCTCACAATTCTCTGTGTAAAAAGTGCCTCCTATTTTCTGTTCTGAATGCCCCTTTATCTAATCTCCATTTGTGACCCTGGTCCTTGCTTCTTTTCAGGTCGAAAAAGTCCCCTGGGTTGACATTGTCAATACCTTTTAGAATACCATCCCAGGTTCTCAATCCAATCCAATGTATTCATCTCCATGATTCTCTGCCTTCCTCTCTGCACCAGCTGCGTGAGATATCAATGACTGAATGGATTATCATCCCTCGAAACACCTTCCAGCACCTTGTGCAGTCTGGGCCATGTAAAGACTGGGATTAGGGTAAATGGTGACACAGCTTGATATTAGGTACAGGTCTTAATAAAGTGGACAATCAGATATGTACATCAAGACTGATAGATACTTATCTCCTTATACCCAGATTCTTATAATTTGTGCTGCAGAATGTCATGGCAGATGTCTGTCAACTCTAAATTTCTACAAAGACTATTCAAGGATAACTAATAAAATAGTGTGATTAACATACACTGAAAAAGTATTAAAACATGGTATATATATATATATATATATATATATATATATATATATATATATATATATATATATATATATATATGACACAAGATACTGGTAAATGTACTGGTCGAAGTGGACTTATCTTTATCTTATTACATTTTTCTGTAACTTGTAAATGTAACGGTTCCTTTTTCAGACAGGTGACTAAATGTGGTAATGCATTACATCTTATGTGAACAATGAACGTAGTTAGTTTTATTTGCAGTTCAAAAAAAGCCTATGGGAAATTCATAACATGGAAATCAGAAAGTGCTTCAACAGTGCAAGTCAAACTTTACATGTCCCCGTTCCATATCATCTTGCCAGAAAATTGTGTCAGAGGAGGGAACAAGTGGGTTTGATAGCTGGATCTTCAAAGAATATTTCGAGCTGCAGCCTGACCAAATAAAAATAAAAATCTCTTTAAATTGTAAACTGTGCCTGTGAAGTAATTATGTAAAATGGTAACTGTAACTAGTTACAATGTTGTAACTGTAGTGGATTACTTTTTAATAACTTCCCCAACACTGCTGGTTTTGAATCTGTTTATCTGGTCTGCAGTGCTGAATGGGTTAATAAAAAATGAGGTCACTATACTGTGGTTTATTCTTAACAAGCCTTGAGGTGATAAGAGGAAAAACAAACTGTGTACAGCATGCAGTCAGGGCTGCAACGTTCAGCCTCACTTATATCTGAGGCACCTGCATTCAGCCCACTCACTCGCACTGAAATAGCTGTGATGTCACTCTGCCGAGTTTTCCATCTGCCAAAACTCTTAAAGGGAATATCTGAACTGACCACTACACTGTTTAAGAAAAGTTAGGAAAATTAATCTTACTGGAGAGATCCACATTTTTCCTTATAAATATCAAAGAGACATAACATTTACAGTGTATCAGTATTTCTACTTATTGAATATCCTTCTGCATGTGTTTATTGCTGTATGTATAAAATTCTCTAATGCTGTTTGTGACAGGGTAGCGCCACTATATAGTTCATAAACACTCACCTAAACTCTCTTCCCCAAGCAAAAGGCTTTTGCTTCCCTTATATACATGTGGCCACTCCCCAATTAGCACTGAATTACCTAATTGGGGAATGGCCACATTCTGCATGTGATTGTTGGCAGAGATGGAATTAACCCCATCGCTGCCAAAGGAACAGAAAACAAACAAAAGCACACTATTTACAGTACATGAGCAGGGCTTCCACCCTGCCACACTGTCCTGTCTCTGTTAATTCACTTGGAAGGTCCCATCTGACTCCCTGCAGTTCCATTGGCTCCCCAGAGCTAGACCCTGGTTACACACTGATCAGAGGACTGCGGTTCCTAAACACACACCAGCCCTCTTTTCTCTCCTGCTCGCTCACACTCATAATCCTTTCTCTTGTGTTTGCTCAGTCTTTAAAAAGAATAAACCGCTATGGTCAAAAGTTTTGCAACACCTGGCATTTTAGGATTGAGACATCATTAAGATAATAATAATAATAATAATAATAATAATAATAATAATAATAATAATAATAATAATAATAATAATAATAATCTCTTTTATTTAAGATCATGTAATCCAAAAATCTACAAAATAATATCACACAAAAGTTTACCGGGCAGCAGTGTGGAGTAGTGGTTAGGGCTCTGGACTCTTGACCGGAGGATCGTGGGTTCAATCCCAGGTGGGGACACTGCTGCTGTACCCTTGAGCAAGGTACTTTACCTAGATTGCTCCAGTAAAACCCAACTGTATAAATGGGTAATTGTATGTAAAAAATAATGTGTAAAAAATAATGTAATTGTATGTAAAAATAATATGATATCTTGTAACAATTGTAAGTCAGCCCTGGATAAGGGTGTTGCTAAGAAATAAATAATAATAATAATTATAGTCCAGTAGTATTTCATGATAGATTTGAAAATATCACGTGCTAGATTGTTGTTAAGTATATGGAAAAATACAAAGCAGTATGTAATTCAGTATGTTAGCGTAACATTATTTAGCAGGTTTAATTTGAATTTATGAAGCAAAATGAGTTAATTCTATAGGGTGACAGATTGTGATTTGCTCAGAATCAGAATCAACAGACTTTGCATTACCTGCAGTGGCAACTTCACGATGCATCTGGAAGAAACATTGCTCAGTACAGGCATGTACATTATAATGGTTATAATACAGCAGCAGTGACTGTCTGTCTGGTACTGACAGGGTACTGCACTGTACTGTGTTGGATTACCAGCAATGTGTATTGGCAGCTTATCCAATTGAGATCCCGTTAGTCTGTCAAAATATGACCCTACCACTGTGGTACGATAATAGCCTAATCTCATTGTAGCTGTCCTATACTTGTGCAACCACTGCCTCTTAGTATAATGCAAAACCAGTGCACTGCCATTGTAGTGCCACTGTCTGTGTGTTCAGCCACACAAGGGTATATTTCTGTAGCTAATAGTGGTGTCATTCTACCAATAGCGGTATCATCCCATTATAGCTGCCCTATACTTGAGCTACCATTGCCCCTTCGTGTAATATATTATATTATTAATTTCTTAGCAGACACCCTTATCCAGGGCAATTGTTACAAGATATCACATTATTTTTACATACAATTACATTTTTTTACATACAATTACCCATTTATACAGTTGGGTTTTACTGGAGCAATCAAGGTAAAGTACCTTGCTCAAGGGTACAGCAGCAGTGTCCCCACCTGGGATTGAACCCACCCCTCTGGTCAAGAGTCCAGAGCCCTAACCACTACTCCACACTGCTCCACACATACAGAACCATTGTAGTGCCACTGTCTGCCTGCGATTAAAGATCAGTTAGGGTATAGTTAGCACACTATGGTCCCATTCTACCATCCTCACCCAATTGTAGCTGCTCTATACTCGTGCTACCATTTCCCCTTTAGACAGTACAGAACCATTGCTAATGTAGTGCCACTGTCTCTCTGCCTGCGATTGCAGATCATTTTGGAAAGGCAATATACAGAATTTTTTTTAATCCTTTTATAACAAAATGAGATCTTTGAGTATCTCGACAAGAATTTCCGCACGCAGGCAGGCAGACACACAGAGTCTCTTTCTTCCACACAAGCCCATGCTATGCTATGAAAAATGGATTGTCCTCAACAGTGGCTGCTTTTCATGCTGGAGGGCTGCGTCATGGCTGAGGCTGGCTGGGTTTCCTCCGTTTCAGCAGATTGTAAAGGTCTCGGGGAGCCTGGCTCGTGAATCTGCTCTGTTAGCGGTTTGTGCACAATAAAATGTTAATTAAGTTGTGCACCCCGCACAAACTCATCCTCACCACCCGAAAGCACTTGGTTTGGCCATCGCTGAATTGTTATGTACCCTACTTCTTTATTGAATCACCAGCAGCTGGGATACAGTGGAGGCAGTCGTACTTATGTATGGATGTCCCACATGTACTGATCAGATCAACCCCTTAGAGTGTTAATTTAACAGCAAGGGAAACACAATGTTAGACACATGCAGCAAAAACTAAAATTGTGCTGGATTATACAGTATGCTGTAAAATCTAATACGGTACCTCATAATTGACAAACGATTTGAACACTTTAAAAACTCATACAGTAATACCCTCCAAGATTACCCTGTAATTTCTTTCTCCATGAAGTAAACAATGATTGTACTGTGCCGTACCCACGGGACCCGTGCATATTTACACAACAGACTTGATTATAAACTTAGAAAAGAAAAATCTGAGTGCTGGTAAATCTCTTAGTGCCGGACTGCAGTGTCACATTTCCATTGATTTTAAGCAGACGAGACTTACAAATCATGCTGGATTCCAGAATAGAGAGGTTCGGGATTGTTGAGGGATCATGCCATTCATTTCAATAGGGATTTGGTGAGACCCCAGAATGATGCCAAATTAAAGAATGCCGGTTTGTAGAGTGGCTGGATTAGACAGGTTTTATTGTGCATTCTAACAGAGCAAAACAACAGTTATAAATTAGACAGGTTTATTGAGCAGATTTATTACATTCGAACACCCTGGATGGCAGCAAGGGTCATCTGCTACCAATCACGAGATGGTACAGGCAGGACAAGGTGATGACCCCGCCCCTGATGCACACGGCCCGCCCCTAAGACACACAGGCCCACCCCTGATACACACGACCCGCCCTGAGAGACAAAGTCCCGCCCTTGATGCACATGGGCCTGCCCTGATACACAAAGCCCTGCCTCTGATACACATGAACCCACTGCTGATGCATACAGCCCGCCCCTGATACACAAGGCCCCGCCCTGAAGCACACGAGGCCTGCAATCTGAATGAATTGATACACAAGGAACAGATATGATATTAAATTATATTAGATTTGGATATTGACACATTATAAGCAACGTGACACATGAAATTATTAAGAGATTAAAATGGATTGAAACCAGCCTAATGCTGATCACGATTGCATGGGGGCTCTTACACAGAGAGTCAATAGTGATGCGCAAGACATCTCTTGATCTACTCCTCCTGCTCTGCACTGGATTTGCCTGACCTCTGCACCACATTACTGGATCCTCAGCTAATGCACTATCCTTGCACTACTAATATGTCATTATAGATATAGCTTGCTGTAATCCTAACTTGTTGCATCCTAGTTAATATTGTACATTTGTGCTATTATTTGCACTTACTGTAAACTGCACTGTGTTTAAATATTATTATTATTATTATTAATGTTGTTTATTTATTTGTTTATTTAGCAGACGCCTTTATCCAAGGCGACTTACAGAGACTAGGGTGTGTGAACTATGCATCAGCTGCAGAGTCACTTACAACTACATCTCACCCGAAGACGGAGCACAAGGAGGTTAAGTGACTTGCTCAGGGTCACACAATGAGTCAGTGGCTGAGGTGGGATTTGAACCGGGGACCTCCTGGTTACAAGCCCTTTTCTTTAACCACTGGACCACACAGCCTCACATATTAATCTTGCATTGTAACCTTGTACGCCTTGGATAAAGGCGTCTGCCAAATAAATACATATTATTATTATTATTATTATTATTATTATTATTATTATTATTATTATTAATAAGTAAGAAAGACATTCATTTTGGCCGTATCCCTCACCAGAACTGTATCCAAGGGAGAAAAGCGAGGGAAGAAAAGCCTACCCTCCCATACACACACATGCACACGCACACGCACACGCACACGCACACACACACACACACACACACACACACATTTTTTAAAGGGTTACCTCAGTCCTGCTACAAGCACTTCTTTCACAGCTGGTGGCAGAACTCACCATCACAGAAACATCTCTCAACACGAGCCTAATTGATCACGGAGAACCCAGTTAGAAATCAAAGGAAACTAGAAATGTTGCTTTTTTGCTGAACAAAAACATAGCATCTCCTGGGACATAATGCAAGAGGACTGGCATCTCTGAAGTGAACAAGTGAACAGGATCTGTAGCATTGATATCACCGCCGGAAATTTGACTGAAAAGAATGATATAAAACAGCTGTGTACCAACTGAAGACAGTGGGCTATGTTTTCCACTACAGACAAAGTACTCACACTATATTAAAGTTAGGACAATTGCATTGCCCACAATGGAAATCCAGGTGTGATATCCCAAACAGCATGGTATGTATTATTATGAGCTGTAACAATGTGCCAGTGAAACAGTGCACCGGTAATAGAACGTAATTGAGAAAATCATAGACTACAGATGTGAACCAAAAGATAAATGGCCCTGTTCAAAAAGTTCTAATATTTTTATAAAGTGAAGGGAGCAGCCAGATTTTTTTCTCTTATCATGCGGTATTTCATGATGTTGCCATTTCTAATTCTTTTAATCAGATTTCCCACATTAAAAAAACACCATATTATTATTATTTATTTATTAGCAGACACCCTTATCCAGGGCGACTTACAATTATTACAAGATATCACATTATTTTTTACATACAATTACCCATTTATACAGCTGGGTATTTACTGGAGCAATCTAGGTAAAGTACCTTGCTGAAGGGTCCAACAGCAGTGTCCCCACCTGGGATGGAACCCACAACCCTCCGGTCAGGAGTCCAGAGCCCTAACCACTACTCCACACTGCTGCCCTATTATGTTAACCATTGATTAAGACAATAATATCATTACGTACCACAAAATGAAAAAATGCATGCTGTTCTGTCTAATCCCTTCTACAGTAAAAGCATAACAAAGTGTAATAAAGCACGGTGAAAGCATGGCAAAGCATAGGTAACCACTGTAAATAATAGCATGGTAAAGAATATTAAACAACTTACCATGGCAAACTTACCCTTAAAAGGGATCCCTTAGTAAAAGTATAGCAAAGTGTAACATTGAAAGCATGGTAAAGCACAGGCAAACATTGTAAAGCACAGAGATATGGTAAAGCATAGGGAAGCATTGTAAAGCACAGAGATATGGTAAAGCATAGGGAAGCATCGTAAAGCACAGAGAGGTCTGGTAAAGCACAGGGAAGCATTGTAAAGCACAGAGATCTGGTAAAGCATAGGGAAGCATTGTAAAGCACAGAGAGGTCTGGTAAAGCATAGGGAAGCATTGTAAAGCACAGAGAGGTCTGGTAAAGCATAGGGAAGCATCGTAAAGCACAGAGAGGTCTGGTAAAGCATAGGGAGGCATCAGTAAAGCACAGAGAGGTGTGGTAAAGCATATTAACAAAAACAATGGTAAACTAAGGTAAATGCATACCGGGATAAAAGCATGAAAACTGGAAAACTACAGTGGGGAACTTTTATAAGGGGTTCTCTGTTGTTGTTTCAACTATCCAGGTTAAAATGCTTCTGAAAAGACTCCTCCCAAATCGGGTGGATTTTCTTCCTTCTACAACATTATTAAGGGGTTAGTCTGTCCTATTCTGTGCTGGCAGTGTGTCTCTCTGGGAGTCATATTGTGTTTTTCAGTGATGAAAGGAGCAGGGCTTTTGTTGTGAAATCCAGCACTTAATCCACTAATTGTTCAGAGTGATTCCAATGAGCACTTCAAATGAGGGCTTTATCCCAAACGGTCTAACCCTAATCCAGAGCATGTGAGAGAGAGAGAGAGAGAGAGAGAGAGAGAGAGAGAGAGAGAGAGAGAGAGAGAGAGAGAGATGGGGGCAGGCTGCCTTTATCATATTGTTTCAAACAAAGTTACGGACAAACTACTTTCCCCAGCTTTGTATTATTGCAACACTGTTTAGACAATACTCTCCAACAAGGAGGTGAACAAGTAGAGGACAGATGAATAAATGAATAGGCAATTAGTCCATTTTACCCCCTATTAAGACACTTTGCATCCTTGCTTACTATATTGGTATTGTGATGGATATCCTCCTAGCGGTTGAAAAGTAACAATACTGACATCAGCATTAGACATGTACTTACCTTTCCACTACAGAGCTTGTGCCTCAGTTGAATGATAAGACGTTTGTCTTGGAAACATCTGTCATTATTTTACACACACTCACAGATTCTTGGGAAAATCAATGCATTTTTGAAAACCTGAACATTTTTATTTAAAAATGAATGTTAAAATAAAATGTGTTTCTTATCTTACTTCCTGCAGCACCCCTGTCATCGTTTAGATCGCGTTGCAAGAAAAGTCCTTCATGGGAAAGTTACCCAAAAATATTATCCTCTTTGAAGAAAGGAACAATAGGGTATGACCTTTGCACTTTATTTTACCCCCAAAATGATGTTTCTACAACGGGAACAAAAGCCCTGTGCAGTCTTGACAGCCATCACTGCAGAAATCCCTTTTATGCACGCATGCACCCAGCTGTTCTGCACAGGTAGTTAATGTGGAACATTCGGGCGACCACTACACTTGAGACAGATTTCTCCCTAATACAATGGCAGTGGCAATGCAATGGATCATACTGAGGGGCAATAGTAGCTATATAAATGTATAGGAACGCTACAATGGGGTGAGGCTGGTAGAACGGGACCACAGTGTGCTAACTATACCCTCAATGATCTTCAATGGCAGACAGACAGACAGCGGCACTGCAGTGGTTCTGTATTACACTAAAGGGGCAATGGTAGAACAAGTATAGGGCAGCTACAATGGGGTGAGGCTGGTAGAATGGGATCATAGTGTGTTAACTATACCATAAATGATCTTTAATGACCATGCAAGCAGTCAGAGAGTGGCATTGCAATCACAATGGTTATGTATTATACTAAGGGGCAAGGGATGAGACTGCCATTAGTAGATGCAGGATCATATTCTGATGAGGTGGATCACAAATCATGGGTTGACCAACCAGTACACACCTCAGGTTATCCATTGCAGTGCCATGGTACCATATCAGAACAAGGGATTTCATTACCACTGTGGTATTTTCATATTTTGGTTGGGTTTCATCAGGGCAGTACAGTTTAGTTTAGGGAGGGATCTCAATGTTTTTTTAACTTCCGGTACAGTTCCAGACGTTCAAAGTTCTGAAATAATGTTCATGTTTGATCTCGGCTGAGCCAGACAGACAGGAACTGAAAGGAGGTGGTTATTTCTGTGAGTCCTGTCGATTCGGTTCCTTCTTCCTGTCGGGTTCAAGAGAGCTTCTAGTTGCATAGCGTCTTGGCACTCTGAGGAGCTAAGGTCACCTCAAATCCTTTTATCTTGAGTGATCCTCCTGAGAAGAAACACACAAACACGCAAACAACAGACAGCACACAGAAAAGAGTTTCACCCTTTTCAACAAACTCAGAATATGGATATTCACAAAATACGATAAGAAGGCAGTAAACCTTGATCTAAATTTTGTAAGTAACTGTAAGTAACTGTAAGTCAGCCCTGGATAAGAGTGACTGCAAAGAAACAAATAATAATAATAATAATAATAATAATAATAATAATAATAATAATAATAATAATAATAATGACTTAGATGAGGAGAACTTAATAGAGCAGGGGTTCCCAAACTTTCTTATCTCAAAGCCACTCCCATGACATTAGGTAACCTGACGAGGACCCCCACCTGAAATAACTCCAAGCACCTCACAGCAGTGTTTGTGTAAGTGAATTGACCCCCTGGTCTGGAGAACAAACAAAAACAAAACTCAGCCATTAACAAAACAATTCTAAAACAGTTTTGCAAGCAGGGTCCATTGTACAAGAAAAAGGGATCAGTGCACAAGAAAAAGATACAGCTAAACAAATTATTCAGCTAAATACCTTGCAATTCAATGGAGTGCAGGCTGGTGTACTATATACAGGGGTGTGACAGAGCATTGGCTCTGCACATGGGGGTGCTCGGGTCTGTGTGTGTCTGTGAGTGAGAGTTTGGTGGCTGGTGGCCATTTTGGTGAAGGGACAGTCTGTAACCAAGATGGACACCGTTTGCACAGCCACATGGTTTGATTGTCAGATTGAATGATTAACTGTTTTATTGAAAGTGATGGAAATGTGTGGAATGTGGCCAGGTGGTGATTGGATGATTGATTGAATCAATCAAGCCCCTGGCCACATGGTATAACAGGGAATAAAAGAGGTTTGTTTGAGGAGAGAGTATAGGAGAGAGCAATGAGCAGTGAGCAGTGAGCAGAGAGCAGAGAGCAGAGAGCAGTGAGCAGTGAGCAGTGAGCAGTGAGCAGAGAGCACAGAGCACAGAGCACAGAGCAGAGAGCAGAGAGCAGTGAGCAGAGAGCAGAGAGCAGAGAGCAGAGCAGAGAGCAGAGAGCAGAGAGCAGAGAGCAGAGAAAAGTGAGAAGAGAGGTAAAGTGAAAGAGTGAGAAAGAGAGCACTGGGATAGCAAAGCTTGGGTATTTTGAGGTGTGTTTATTTTGAAGAGTTTAAAAGTGTTTCAGTAGTGTTTTATTTAAACATTTATTTTGTTCCTGTGTTTTGTTTGTTTTGTTATTTGTGATTTAAAAGTGTGCAATAAGCTCTTAAATTGCAGTTGTGTGTCTGGGTCTCATATTTCAAAGAGCGCAGATCTGCCTTGCTCGGGACGCTGCGCTACAAGCGCTTCACATAACCATTAGGTTCTCATGTGAGTACCAGCAGTACCAGCAGAAATGGTTTGGTACTCACCAAACATTTGTAATAAACACTTGACACAGCCAATGATGGCACTAGCAGGGAGGGACTTTTAGTTCAATTGGAACTCTGAGACTGAATAGAGAACCCTGAGTCTCCAGTGAAAATCTGGAGTTTAGGCAGGTATGGGTCAGATAATATAGTTGACCTTGCAAGTGTGAGCACCCTCTCTGCTTTTATGAAAAATGCTTTCCTGTTAAAAAATGTTCTGTCGGTATGTCTTTGCACCTTAAAAACAATATGACAGTCTGCATTAAATAATGATAGTCTGCATTATTGTTTGTTGGTGAGCATGCTTCCTTCCTCTCTTACACCGTGGTGATATAGTGTATATCTATCTATAAATATATAATGTATTTTTTATTCCATGTCATAAACAGCCCTCCATAAATAGACATGTGGCACAGTTTCCTGCTCCACTGAATCACAAAGTTGAATCTAAAAACACACTTTTATAAATAAGTGAACCTACAGACACAGTGATGCTGTCTCTCACCTCCCTCAATGGGAGCAAGTGACTAACAGATTGACATTAATCATGACTAAATACAGAGCCCCCATCAAAGCCTTATCACTGTTTTTATCATGTTCAGTCAACCCGGTCTAAGATTAAAGATACCTTTATTACTTTCAAATAAAAATAAACATGTTTACTGGGAGTACTCGGAACTGTCTTTTAAAAGTATTTATCGGCAGGTATTAAATACATCCAGTCTGTTGATTTAAAAATAAGAAAAGTTATCCTTCCCTCACCTTTACAATTGCGTACCAATCAGTGATGATTACCTTCTGTTTTAATTTTTTAAAAGGCGATGGAGGCGAATTTTCCTCTCATCTGGGGGCTGACATTTTACTGCCTTATCGAGGCAATTTTTGTGCTCTATTTACGGCCTCGGTATGATGAACATTTGCTTCCGATCGACTTTTAAAAGACTCAATGGAAGTTAATCACCATTGATTGGCACTCAGTTTTAAAGGTGAGCGAGGATAGCGTGTCGTGTTTTGAAATCAACACGTTAATGAATGGATTTGTTTAATACCTGCTGATAAATACTTCTTAAAGGCAATTACGAGTACAAGCATCAGCACACCCCTAATGTTCACTGCAGCAACTGTATCACCCCAGGCACAATATTTCTTTTAGAAAGTCTGTTTTTAAAGTTCAAAATTGGTGGGAGAGACAGTGACCACTCGGATTGCTTCGAACGTCATAAACACTATGAAAAACTACAAAAGTTATAGTTTGAAGCTTTTTACTCTTTATCTAACTTCATAATACATACATAGTCCATATCCAGCTATGGCCAAAAGTTTGGTGTCACCTAGAATTTTAGGACTGAGACATCAGAATATGAACATAATTTAGATGTTTTATTTAACATCATGTAATGAAAGAAACTACAAAATTATATTGCAAAAGTCTACCGGAAGTCATAATAGTAGTACAGTAGTATTTCATGTTAGATTTCGAAATGTCACATTATTCAGCAGGTTTCATTTGACTTTATGAAGCAATCTTAGTTCATTCTATAGGGTGATGTAAATTTTTGGCCAGAGCTGCAGTGTTTGTTTAATGACTACATGGCAGGCCGGGGGTTCCAGGTCTGATTGGAGTGAGGAGAGTGAAAAACAGGAAGTGATGTCACAATGTGTCCCTGCTCTCTGATCTGTCCTTATATAGAGCTGGCTGGTTCTTTAGGTGTCTCTGCTCGTTAGTGGAATGGAAACTGGGCTGCAGTGTGACAAACAGGATTCCACTCAGCCATTAACTGTAGACTCCCACCCACACTGTAAACACAGACCCTAAACCAACATCTCTCTTTGGATATCCTTCTATATACCACAGCTTCATGTTATGTATTTAAACTTCAATTGACCTTTTCATTTTAATTCATCAGTCAAGCCATCTTGATTTCTTTTATAGCGCCTTTCACGACAAATCGCCTCAAAGCACTTTACAGATGAATACAACAAAAAAAATATAGTATACAAAACAATATATATATATATATATATATATATATATATATATATATATATATATATATATATATATATATATATATATATATATAGTAAAATGGTATGAAATGGGATGACCCATTTTCCCTTTAAATGCTACATTTTAACCTGTCTGTGTACAGCTCTGGCCAAAAGTTTTGCATCAACTAGAATTTTAGGATTGAGACATCATTTAAAAAAATATATATATTTTTTGTTACATTATATAGAAAACTACAAAGTGGTATGTACCATTATTCAACAGGTTTCATTTGACTTTATGAAGCAAAATTAGTTAATTCTGTAAGGTGATGCAAAACTTTAGTCCATAGCTGTAGAGTGCTTGACTGATATTTGTGACTTGTTTATTGTACACTAGCAGATGAACTGATAATGCATTGAAGTTATGTTTGTTAAAAAAGAAGCCAATTCACCAAGTTCCTAACTAAGAAAAACAACAACAACAATAATAATAATAATAATAATAATAATAATAATAATAATAATAATAATAATAATAATAATAATAATAATAATATCATCCAGTGTGTTGGTACATATCAGATCTTTTAGATTCAACTGAATTACGTTTGTAGGGCTGCAGATTCTGCAGATTTCTGGGTAATGATTATCTGGGGTGATCAAGCTAGCCCTGCCCCTGGGCACTGGCTTCTGCTCTATTCCAGGAATCCCTGGTCAGGTGGGGAGTTTATTAGACGTGTGTAATTGGGGGTGGGGAGGTCCTTGCTAAATGAACCCCTCTAGTTTGCTTTGTTTTAATGGTTTGGTTTGGGTTACAGTCTCGTGGCAGCACACACATGGGGAGGGTTTAGAACCGAAGACCACCGTTGACTGGGCCTTGGCGTAGGTCATGAATTGGTCAGATAGGATAAATAGCGATCCGAGTGCGAGTTAGCGGAGCTGTAATGGAACGGGCCGTGAAGAGAAAACAGTTGTAACGTATTGGCATCTCAGCACTGAAATGAATGGAGAGGCAAGGACTGGACAGTAACCGCAGACCATACGGTTCAAAGACGAGTGTCTTACCATTCAACTGAATACAAGCCCTGTAGTGGAGAGGTCAGTACGTTCTGATGCTGATGTCAGTATTGTTAACTCATCAGTCGCTATGAGGAGATTCACCATACAGTAGAAATCTCTGGTCTGGAGCTCAGAAGAAAGTGTAGGGATCTAGGCTTGAGCTCCAGTGGCTGTATCTTTTCTGTCTGCGTTGAATAAAAGTGGTGCTTGTGGTCCTGATTGGTATGTCCCCCTTTCATTGTAAATATAGTACATGGGCAATTTACCAGGTACACGGACTATTAAGGAACAATAAATGCCATGCAGTAATGGGAGGCAGCAACTTGTTCAAAGGGGAAAAATCACACCTATTTAAAAATTTCAAAAACATTTCCAAAACAAATATTGACATTTCCCTTTCATGTGTAGTTTCCACTTCCCTTTGGCAATAAAGCCACACCTCAACCCCTCCACTCTTGGAAATGTTAATGTGCCGTCAGTTTGTTCATGCGTTCTATCAGTTTTCCAGTCAGATTGTGTGCATTACCATGGCACAGAGTTGCACTGTGGGGTGATGATAAAGTGTCACTATAATAGGATGAGGCTTCCGTGGGAAGAATGGTATCTCTGTGCATTTCGGCATGCCATGGGATCACAGTTGATGGTAATAATCTTCCCAAATGTTCTTTAAAGACAGAGTGCAATGCAATGGATCATACTAAGAGGCAATGCTAACTATAGTACTGTATAGGGCTTCTACAATGGGGTGATGCTGGTAGAATGGGACCACAGCGTCCTAATTATTCCCTAAATGATCTTCAATGACAGACAGACAGACAGAATGGCACTGCAATGGTTCTGTATTACACTGAGTGGCAATGGTAGCATGGGACCACAGTGTGCTAACTATATCCTAAATGATCTTCAATAGCAGACAGACAGACAGACAGTGGCACTGCAATGGTGCTGTATTACACTAAAGGGGCAATGGTAGAACAAGTATAGGGCAGCTACAATGAGGTGAGGCTGGTAGAAAGGGACCACAATTTGCTAACTATAGCCTCAATGATCTTCAATGGCAGACAGACAGACAGCGGCACTGCAATGGTTCTGTATTACACTAAAGGGGCAATGGTAGCACAAGTATAGGGCAGCTGCAATGGGGTGAGGCTGGTAGAAAGGATTTTAAAACCTTGGTATGCACTACTGAATTGTTCACCTCTCGCACAGCCGTGGCGTCTTGTACTGCATTTTGGGATACAGAACCCCTTAGCATCAGTTAACAAAGATGACCAGGGTGTGATATCAGGGTTTCCACATGTTGGCAGGAGTTTGGAAAGCAGGTGTGAACAAGGTGCGGGTGTCTTTGATCTTGCACGAGGAGAGAAAGGGGCTTGGCTTTAAACTGGGAAATTCCCTCACAAAGACACTTTCTTTCAGATCAAACCACTTCATTCTTCTGATCTCAGAGCAGCCCCAGGGCTGGAGGTAAAGCCCATCCATATGCATATGCTGTCAAATCACAGGGCTTTCATAACCATAGCACGTCTTGCTCTAGAAAGAGTGCAAAGAAGAGCAACCAGAATTTAAAAAGGCATGTCGTATGCAGACAGACTAAAAGAATCTAATCTATTCAGTCTTGAACAAAGAAGACTACGTGGTGATCTGATTCAAGCATTCAGAATTCTAAAAGGTATTGACAATGTCGACCAAGGGATTTTTCGACCTGAAAAAACAAAACAAGGACCAGGGGTCACAAATGGAGATTAGATAAAGAGGCATTCAGAACAGAAAATAGGAGGCACTTTTACAGAGAATTGTGAGGGTCTGGAACCAACTCCCCAGTAATGTTGTTGAAGCTGACAGCCTGGGATCCTTCAAGAAGCTGATTGATGAGATTGTGGGATCAATAAGCTACTAACAATCAAACGAGGAAGATGGGCTGAATGGCCTCCTCTCGTTTGTAAACTTTCTTATGTTCTTATGTTCTTATGTTCTTACCAAGCAGATACTGAAAACAAGGCTAATAACCCAGATATGTACAGTTTATATGAACCCAACTGAAAGGCTCGCTATGCAAATAAAACTAAAACATACAGCTAAGCTTGTTTCAACATTCAACATAATCTTTCATTGTGCTAATAAAACCAATTACCTCCAACTGAATAGTCAAATCTGTCAAGCTATTTATAAGGGAAGATTTAGGGCAGGGGTGCATTATTAATGAGCAATACAAAAATAGTATGCTGCAGCTGGGCAGTAAGACTTCTTGAAAGAGTGCTAACAATTCCACATTTCCCATATAGCTAAATTATCATAGTAAATATATCACATGGGCAATTTGTCCAAAGTGAAAAATCAGGCCCAAGATATCTAAAAGCAGTCTTAGAACTGATTATTATTATTATTATTATTATTATTATTATTATTATTATTATTATTATTATTATTATTATTATTATTAATTTTATTTATTTATTTATTTATGTATGTATTTACTAATGAGTCTTTACCAAGTTTCATCAAAACCAGTCCTAGATATAGTGCAACATACGTTACAGGTATGGCCAAAAGTTTAGCATCACCCTATAGAATGAACTCATTTTGCTTCATAAAGTCGAATGAAACCTGTGGAATAATGTTATGTTAACATATTGAATTACATGCCGCTTTGTAGTTTACCAGATACTTAATGAAAAACTGACAAAAGTAATGCAACGGGTAGTGTTGTGTGATGCTCTGCCATTACGGATTCTGTCCCGTCGTTGAGATGAGATGAGGTTACAAGCTCTATATCCACGAATGCCTGGCTCTTTTGCATTGTGGTTAAGATGCTCGTCTGCAGTGTGCCACTGATTCCAGTGCACTCCCATCTTCCACCCTGTTACACATATAACAAATGATATTGCCAGTGAGATGAGATGAGGTTAAACGCTATAACCACGAATGCAGACGAGTCTGGCTCTTTTGTATAGCGGTTAAGGTGTTCGCTTGTGCTGTGAGGGGTTGCTGGTTCATACCCAACCTCTGGACACTTACAGTAACAAATATCTAAGGTCTCAAAAGCTACTGTTACTAGTACATGAACTAGTACATGTAACATGAACACTTTTATTTCACAAAAAAGCCTACTAATTGCCTTTTGTTGGAAAGCCCGTAATATATGTATATATTAATTAGTTCAGTCACAAACAACTCCTTCATTCGTTTCAACCCCTGTGGTCCTCTCTTTCAGCAATATAAATCCCTAACATTGCATTATTACAATATCCTGTCCATCAAGCCCTCACACTCTTTAATGTGGCTTTCTGGGTGTGTGAATTTCCAAACAAAATAAGAGACTTCATGAAATCAAAATACCAAAATGACAGTGCACACAAATTAGTGTTGCTTTTGTTGTATTTGATGTTGGATGTAAATCAGTGAACAAAATGGAACATATTCAGGTAGTGGACAAAAAAATGGAAACACCTGGGTAAATGAGGGACACCAAGTATATTGAAAGCAAGGGCTTCCACACAGGTGTGACTCATGCGTTAATTTAGCAAATAACATCCCAGCATGCTTAGGGTCATGTATAAAAATGCTGGACAGGCCTGGTTGGCTATAATTATGGCTAGCATGGCTGCAAGAGGAGACCTCAGTGACTTTGAAAGAGGGGTGATTGTTGGGGTGCGTTTGGCAGGAGCTTCAGTGACCAAGACAGCTCAACTTGCTGATGTTTCACAAGCAAGGTGATGTCGGCATGGAACTCAGAGGGAAAGACATCATCAGCAAAGGGCAACAGTGGGCGGAAGTGCATACTCCAGGATCGTGATATCCGTGCATTAATTCTAAGTGCAAGGCAAAACAGGCGAGCAACTGCAGATCAATTGACTGCAAATTTCAGCTAGTTTCATCAAAAACGGTCCACCGAGAACTCCACAGAGCTGGATACCATAGTGGCCCAACGACCTATTAAGTGACTTTACATTGGTGTTATCATTTTTACAGCTACCTGTATTTATCTATCTATCTATTTATCTTTCTATCTGTCTATCTATCTAGCACCACACAACAAACATTTGCCCAATATTTCAATATCCAAAGTTGCACACAGTGTATTATAGTTTAATTGTGCACACATACATAATACATAAACTGTAAACAATACACTCAGTGTATGATATTACTTTCAGTATTTGTATATTATATATATATATATATATATATATATATATATATATATATATATATATATATATATATATATATATATATATATATATATATATGGGCCCTTCAAATATCGAATAAACTGATTGTTGTATTGTTTTTAATTGTTAAAAACAAAGTTACAAGAAGGGTCGAATCCCTGATAAGTTGGGGCTGTCCTACGGGTTTGTTAAAGAGCTCTGTTGAAGAGAAATACTAGACAACGTCCCCAAGCCTAGACGATCGCCACAGCGCCTACTGGTGTTTTGTTCGTGTATAGGAAAGAAGGACAGATAACAGGGTAACCTATCAACCTATTCATTTTAAGTCGGAGAAAACTTTCTCAATGACAGTACTGTACATACATTAAACCTCCCTTTAAATGAAGCGCAAACATGCAGTCTACACGCGCTCCTTTCCAAGACTCCTCCTCTGATAGCAAGTTACACCCTTTAAAGGGCGGGGCAAATGACTAGCCTGCAAAACACACACATTCACACGGCAACATCTGTAGTCAAAGCTCAACACGGCACAACAAGACTCAGAGCACAGGACACCTGCACGGCTGAGAGTCAGATTCGCAGCGCTGTCTGCAAAACACACACTGTAATTTACAAATTAACTGTGCATGGGAACTCTGTACTTCTGTGTTATTAAACTCAGGTATTTTCTACAAAAAAAAAGACTTTTACCTGGTGAAGCAACAAGTATGTCCATTTAGAAAACAAGCACTTTTTTAAAAAAAAACAAAACTTTTTTCTCTTTTTTTCTTGCATTTTATATTGACAGCAATAAGACACGACTGGATGATTACAGTACACATGCATACAAATCAAGAAACGGTCATATTTTCGGATTTTATACTTTTCTATTGTGTTCCAAAGAATAATTTTAAGAACATTTATTTTGTGGACGTATGGAGCGCGTGTAATTGAAGGTTGGAGTTGAATGACAGTTTTTTTTCCCTCGACCTAAAATGCCAAAAAGCGGCATGGGACCATCAAGCCGGATTTAATGTTGACACCGGCTGCAAACTTCTTTTGGATTAAAATCCACCAGAGGACAGCGCACACATTCAATTTACCTCCGAGCGAGAAACAGTGTCTCTGGTCTACAAATCAGTTCTAATTGAATTCTACCTGTGGATGTCTGTCTTATTATAAATGTACAGTCAACCTTGCGAACTGAAATCGAGGCGGCACGATGCATTTGCGAGCATTGCTCGTGTCTTTCACTTGCTTCCTGACGTTTGCTGGCTCACAGGTGAGTGCGGCTTTCTCCGGCTTTTCATATTTTGAAGTGCGCATATCTATCTATAGCCTTCACGGAGGTATTTACGTATGCAGCCAAAGTAGTAGATATTATTTTCCAAGCACCCGTATACCTTTGTATAGTGTATGTATTGTAATATGTCCTGTGTTTATTGTTATTTCAATATATTTTAAACTAATTTGTCGAATGGAATTGTGATTTCAGAAGACGTCAAAGCGTGTTGTCCTTTACATTTAACAGAAAAAAAACCCTTATATTCTGAGGGGGAGCTATGTAATGGTCTGCGATTGTCATGATTTATTGACACGAGGGAATAGGGTAGATTGGTTAATGTTTAATGGCAAATGAAAGACACTTTTGTTTAAGAGATTCTAAAGCCGTGGGATATTGGAATATTGTCAAATTTGAAATATGTAGCGATACCCATAAACTGAGGCAGATAAAAAGAGGTGTGCTGGAGCGCAATGGATCGTATTGGTTCTTGATCCAAAGCGATTCAAAGATCTACCGAGTCGCGCTCACTTTGTTAACTCTTCTGTTTAAAATATGAAGTATCTTCATTTTACGATGTTTGAAATCATTCCGAATGGATCTTGCAAGTTTAGACGTGTGCCCCTAATCAGACCAGTGAAAATTCACTGTGAATCTCAACACATAGAAGATGTGGGTAGGGAAAATTATCAAGAAATGTATAATTTTTAGGCTTTTGTTTCTTATTTTATATGGAGGCTTCATAAAAGCATCTGACAGGCTATATTCGCAGAATTAACAGTACATTTAGTTTTAAATTTTGCGGTTAACAAAATCAGAGTAAGTTATAACAATATAGTTAAATAAAACAGTTAAATAGCAGGTAAAGGATGCCAGTTAAAAATGATCCAAATAATTACAAAGTAGCCTGTCCTCAAATGAGGACAATGGCACTTAATGGGTTAACACACACACACACACACACACACACACACACACACACACACACATATATATATATATATATATATATATATATATATATATATATATATATATATATATATATATATATATATATATAAAAACTGAGCAATTGCAGGCAAACACTATAAAAAGACAAGGGCAGTCAATGTAATCTTCCTTCAGAGATAATGTTGTGCAGTTTTTAATGTTCGTGCAGCAAGTAAGAAGTAGTGTAGCTACTTGTTTCACACTGGTCCATCTTTTAAAATATATTGTAGCTGTCTTTGCCGGGCCTCTCGCAATAGTGCAGGCTCCCGTAAAGAGAACTATAGGGCTGTGTGTGTTCAAGACTTCACTTGAATAAGAGCCCAGTCTTCGGCAGATAAAAGGAGATCACTCATTCAGATTAGCCCTCTCAGAAGGCAGCTAAACCAGGATGTTTTGGCTAGCTTCCAAAGATGACACACATTTCACCGGCACATTGCACAGGATAATAATAACAATGAAAGAACTATATTCTGTGTTCAATGCGGGTCGGAATCCCTGGTTCAGTTTGAAAGCCCCTTATCACTAAACCGAACACTCTTGTCATTTTAAATGGTGCTGTTATTTTGATGATGTTCCAATTGAAAGGCGAGTGCCGTACAGACAGCTGGTAACACTGAAGCCTTTGAATCAAAGCGGATTGTGGAGTGAATTTTAATGTTAGACTGTGACTCCTGTCTGCAGCTTCAGACTGGTGTTACATGCTGTTCTTCAGTGGCATTATTTTAATTGAGATTTTTGTACAACAAGTCATGAGGCAGATGAGTAGATGCAGAAGGACTTGGGATTGAACATTATTTTGTTGGCTGTTTTACACCAAAAACCTTGGTTTCCCTCCGCAGATCACCGCCTCCTCTCCAAATACAGCAAAAGATTTTTTACTGCGCAAGCTCTCCATTTTTTACCACTTGTGCTTTTCACCCTTTGAAGGCCGTTTTATTTTCAAATGTGTCTGCTCAAGCCATCCAAAGTGAAATGATGCCAGTCAATGCTCTCAACCTTGCCCCCAGACAAACAGTTCAGAAGACTTCCACTGTGACCCATAGGGGGTGCTGTTTCCCTTTATTCACTTTAGAATTCATATGCTTTTCAATGGGGTTTCCATTTGCTTCAATGACAGCACCAATCAGTGATGCAGTGGAGCCAGAACCCGGTCCAGTATTATTTTCTATAAGCAGCAGTGGGGTAGTGGAGCCGGAACTGGCATAATACTTGGCAAGCTAAGTCACATGATTCCACATCTCCCATACAAAAGAGCATTAGTAGAGTTATCATACGACTCCATGTACACTAGGACAGTGTGGGACAGTTCAGGCTTTTATCGTTGATTCTGGTATGTCTTACCTGTCTCAGGTACCTTTCCCAGAAGGACTACACTTACCAGAATGCATTGCGGTGTGAGTTGAAAAGCCTGAACTGTCCCAAACTGTCCTAATGTAGATGGAGTCATAAGGTAACCCGATCTATTACAAAGTACTTCTTTAAGGAGGCTGAAAATAAAGACAAAGACAACAACAGTGCATTGACTAATACTGTGGAGATAAACACAAACAAAGCCACTGACACACAGAAAAAGTAAAGCATTCTGACAAGATGGAGAAAGACACTTTGTGGAAATACTTGGATAAATTAGATAAATGCATTACGATCACACCAATCTCTATACTGAGCTTCATACTGCACTGCATTCCTTACTGTATTCTGTTTCTTCAGCCTGCAGAAGAACAATTGTTTTTCAAGTTTCCACTGCCACTCTCTAATCGCACATATATACAACTCTTCTTGCAGAGGATAGAGCTATCTGGTAAACACAAGCACACTGGCATGCTTCATTTGGAACAGCTATAGCAATAACCTAGATTTGTGACTTGCTAAGAACTTTGTGCACTCTCTATTGAGAATGGCAGGATCTGGGGCTAGAGTAATTTGTACATGGTGTATGTAGGTCATGGTTATTTTACTTGATCAGTAGCTCTAATTTTGTATTTTATTTGAACCAAAAGTCCTTTCCATGACTCAAGACACTGACAGTGAAAGTAGGCTGTTTTCATTCTGAGTCATACCTGTATGGTCGCACTCTGTAATTCAAAGCCCACCTCCCAATACTAACTGCTTTAAATTACACAGTATTCGAGAAGAATGGTTTAAAATAACTAATGGGCTATTATTAGCCTCTCACATGCTGTAATTCAAACACAAAACAAAAACTGAATCATACTTGGTTAGCCACAGTTTGTGTAGGTAACAAGCTCAGGTGTGTCTTATTATTCAATTCATAGTGAGACCAGGAATGGAGCAAACTGCAATGCGGTGGATGTCTTTTTTCCATCCCAGTGATGATAACCAGCACTATTGTTGCAGGGCTGCAAATGAGACTCCTATGGCATAGCAGTTTCACCGATTCCAGGTTTTAATACAAGCTTGATTAACCACAGCGTATACAGGTAACAAGCTCAGGTGTGTCTTATTATTAAACTCTTAGTGAAACCCAGAATAGATCAAACTGCTATGCAACGGGAGCCTTATTTCCATCCCTGTGTACAGAAGATTTCTAGTGTGTGCCACTGACTCAGTGTATGACCCTGAGCAAGTCAATTAACCTCCTTCAGCTCCGTCCTTCGGATGACATGTAAAACAAACGAGGTCCTGTTGTAAGTGACTCTGCAGCAGCAGTTGTTGATGCATAGTTCACCCCTAGTCTCTGTAAGTCGCCTTGGATAAACGCGTCTGCCAAATAAAATAAATAAACAGAGAGCAGCTGCAGTGTGCTGGTCCTTGGTGTGGACATGCCTCGGTCTTGTCCACTGATGTTTTGACAGTGAAGTGACTGCCCGTTGCCTGTTGAAGGAGCCGTGTACATCCTGCCTGGCTTTTTACTGACTGGGTGTTGGTTTCAATATCAAACACACTCCACTGGCACCAACCCAACACAGCCCTAGTCTCGCTGCTCCAGAATGCTCTTTCACTCACAGGTCTGCTATCTGTCCCTCTTGTAATCTGTTTGTTTAACCTGCACGCCCCAAGCTCATATATAGCTTCCCTCTGTGCCGTTATAAAACCCCTCAAATCGTTTTATTAGCATCTTTATTTAAGGTGCACTGCTGTCATACCTTTTCATTAAAAATGCACAGCGAAACATTGTGTTTTTTATTGTTATTATTTATTGACAAAGTTATTATTGTAATTATGTATTGTTATTTTGTCATTTTAGTATTTCTTGGTACTGCAGACTTTTTTCTGTTTTAACTAACATGCAAAATACTGTGTTATGCAAGATGCTATATAAATAAATAACATTGAAAAGTTGAATTGAAAATTGTATCAAGAGTCCAGCAGAATATGGCCTTCATACTGAAGGTCTATTAACATGGACGCGAATGGAATTGGGTCTGTAAATGTCTGTCCTTAATTATTCTTTATGTAGAGTTTTAGGGAGGTTTTATTGTATATAAATTACAGTGACTTCTAATTCGAAAACAAAAATCCAGCATGAAATTTTCATCTTCGATGTTGATAAGTGAATATTCATGTGTCTTCTTACTGGATCTCATTTTGGAATCTATCTTGCATTCATTCAAATCGCACTGCTCCAGATTACGCTGTGTTGCTTTAAGCAGATGAAGTGCTTCATCTAATTTTTATGAATGCAGCAGCAGCAGCAATCAGACCCTGGTAAATCTGCTCTGCACTGATTACGCTTATCACAGCGTGAAGTCACACCTGAGTCTGTAGGTTTAGGAGTTCAACTCCAAGGGAGGAACCGTTTATTTAACATCAAGCTCCTGACTCCTGATCCTTTAATAGACTTCATTGAGGGGAGTTCTGAAACACAGGGTTGGGTGCAGCAGCAGCAGCAGCAGGGCTAGTGTGAGTATGTAACCCTGCTCAAACTCCTGGCTCCTGATCATTTCAATATTAATAATACTAGACTTCACTGAGGGAAGCTCTGAACCCCAGGACTGGGTGCAGCAGCAGCAGCAGCAGCAGGGCTAGTGTGAGTATGTAACCCTGCTCAAACTCCTGGCACCTGATCATGTGAATAATAATAATAATAATAATAATAATAATAATAATAATAATAATAATAATAATAATAATAGGCTTCATTGAGGGATTTCTGAACACCAGGACAGTACAGCAGGGCTAGTGTGAGTTTCAAGCAAGACTAGATGTCCTTCAAAATGCCGTTTAATATTACTACAAATTCTGGAAGTGTGACATACACAGCTTTGGATATTAATCTGGATGCATGCAGCACTGGGGAATAAAAGAGAGTTTCAAAACAGCTGTGTGTGTGCGTGTGCTTGTGTGTGTGTGTGTGTGTGAGAGAGAGAGAGAGAGAGTGTGTGTGTGTGTGTGTGTGTGTGTGTGTGTGTGTGCGTGTGCGTGCGTGTGCGTGTGTGTGTGAGAGAGAGTGTGAGGTGTTGTTGTATTATGTCCGCGGTTGGGTTTCAGTTAAAGATTTTATTCCAGGAGCCCTGAGGGACCGCGTTGTTGTGCTACATTTCAGTGTCTGTTTCTACTTGTCCTTCAAAAGACAGACATGCTTCGGTCTTTGATCTAGTACCTGAGAAAGGAAAAGTGATGGGCTGAAACTCTCTCATCTGTTGTATTTCACAAATATTAACAAATGCCCTTAATTCAAGGTACACGACCTATAAAACATTTTGAGGCCTGGAGAGAAGTGTTACATTTTTCCAATTAATCAAATAATCTGACCAATTATGCCCGGTGGAATAAAAGCCAGAAGACCCTGTGGCCCTCCAGGAGCTGAGACTGACATCTATGGTAACTGAAGCAGTGTGCGTGCTTTTTCAGTTTTTTTTCATGCCTGCACCGAAAGGTAGGGCTGTGTATCTGCGTCTTAAGACATGTGTAAACTGTTTAAAATTCTGTGCACATTTTCAGCAGAAACATTGAGCTTATTTCTTTAAAATACTCTCTGTGTTTGTTGTAGGAGTGATTTGTTTGCTCAGCCCAGCAAACTGATAAACCATGGATTTGAACAAAGCTGAAAATATTAAAACAGTTTGGACGTGACCTCATTATTTGAGAGAGAGAGAGAGAGAGAGAGAGAGAGATGGAAATGCTGTGTGTGTGTGTGTGTGTGTGTGTGTGTGTGTGTGTGTGCGTGTGTATGACTTTCATGTGATTGTCACTAAAATAGAAAACAGGAACACTAGCTTTGCAGACACAGGCTTCTATCTGATTCCAGCGGCTGTCTGCAGGTTTAGGAGTATACTATAATATTAACTATCAAAACTGGTATTTCATTTCTTATCTGTTTAATATCCTATTATGTGTGTTGGTTATGATTCGTTATACTTTTGTACCTGAAACTTGCCTGGGCTGTAGCATTGGTTGCATGCGAAAAACTTTAATGTGATATCAGAACACTTTTGTGGTCTCCTGTTCTAACAATCTCATCTCAGACTTGTTGCTAGGTTGCCTCGCCAAGTTTCAAGCACAATTCTACTGTATGCGATTTTAGAATGGCAAGAACAGAGGGAGCAATCTTATTGGCTAGCAAGTGTTCCAGTCTGTGCAGATATGTCAGACACCAACAACGTCTTGGTGTGCAGATATTGGACCCAATTGGGACCCCCTGTTGTGTGTTATTGGCTTCTTACTAAATATGTAATTTAACTTTAAATGAGCATGCAGTAAAAATGCAGCGTGGTTGTTGAAGTATTTTTAGGGACAGACTCGCAAAAGCTGTGGAATGTGTGAGGCAGGCAGCCAGTTAATTATCTATAATTATGTGCTGGATTTCTCTTGCCAAGCCTGTATTTTGAGATTCCCAGCGCCGCCGCGCTCCGACACACACTCCTGCAGCCAGGCTGAGCTGAAATCGGGTGGCAGGGAGTGACTTTGAACACTTTCAGGTTGTACATCTATCTGCGGTTTTGAAATCAGTACAGTCTCGTTTGCCACAATGCAACACAAAGCACTGCGATTCTATGCGGCTCAACCATGAAATCTGTTATGTTGAGTATTTAGAGCAACATGCAAGACAATAAAACAAGGTTTACAGTAAAGTTATCAAGACCCCCTGTTTAGACTGCACTTGTAGATCTCTTGCTTTACCCCTCCTATTATGCACTGAACCTCAGCTAATGCACTATACTATTGCAGTACTAATATGTCATTGTAGAGATAACTTGCAATCCTAACTTGTTGCATCCTAGTTTATATTGTATTTTAGTAGCATTATTTGCACTTACTCTAAACTACACTGTTTTTAAATATTGCTCTTGCATTGTAACCCTTTACTGTCCTGTAACAGCTGTAAGTCGTCTTGGATAAAGACGTCTTCCAAATAAATAATAATAATTATTATTGTAGGTTACTAAATTGAACAGATTCATATTTTAAAATGTCAGGAGAAAGACGTATTTTAATATACAGGGAGTCCCATGAGTTTGGATTCACAGGCAATGTCATTGATTCCGCTGTTTAGGATGTTAAATGGGACTGTATGCACCACACAGCAATCTCTTTGATTGAAGACATTTCACACCTGAAAGAAATAGAGAGACAAGCAATATTAACAGTGAGGCCTATGATGACTTATTGATCAAAGCAGAGGACTGAGATTGTCATAAATAGACAGAACCTGTTACTGAAACTGATCTTCAGAGGGTTTCAGTTTATCAGGGGAAATAAGCTGGAGTTTAATACAAAAAGTAACGTAAACATGAACTCTGCTGCCTTGAGCATTTTGATCCCTTCTAAAAGTTTACCACAGTATTGTTGCCATTTTCCCATGGTTATACTATGAATTTACCACAGCTTACCCTGATTTTCCATGTTTATTACTATGCTTTACAATACCTCTGTGATTTACAATGCTTACCTATGCTTTACCATATATTTCTGTGCTTTACCATGCTTCCCTATGCTTTAGCTTTCACTGTGCTTTAGTACACTTTTTTTTTTTTAACTATGGGACTCTGTTATAAGAGATACCTTGACACAGTGGGTCTGTCTCATTGAAGTCACTGGAGACTCACACTGACTTTACAGTTTTGTTCTGAAGAACGAAAATAAAAACTTCTTGGCTCTATTTAAAAGTGTTGGTACTTGTTCAATATATTTTTTAAATGCTTTACATTTTAAGTAAAAGTAAAAATGACATGTTTTTTAAAAAACACCTGTTTGGAACTCACCATCTGTTTTATGTAAAAGGCCAGTTCCGTCCCAAATGGGTTCTGTTTTAAGACCTTTCTTTCATTTTACCTCTCGTAAAAAAAGACCACCCACGCAAGAGACCACATACTGTACTGAAGTCTGCTTAATCGATATATTCACTGGTACAGAAACAGGCAAGTTGAAATAAAAGAATCACCCAAAGACATGGGTTCAAAAGTATCTAAACTGCAGTGGAACTAAATACATTAAAATCATTCAAATAGGACCTTGTCTGGCCTCTTAAACACATTTTCTGAAGTATATTTCCGCTCAGAATGACCACGGTTCATCAAAATGGATCAGCTGTTTTCTAGACATAAAAGTATTTTTTTGACACACGTGTTCATTTTTTTTCTTTTTGCTTAAATCTGCTAAGAAGAATGCTACAGTATTCTTACTTGTTGTATTTTATAGATTTTATAGATGTATTTAGTACATTTACAATTCAGCTCAATTTCACCCAGAACAGTGTTTTAGTATACAGAGCGGTGTTTCTAGTTGCATGTTGTGTACTGTTTGTTTAGAAGTTGCTGTGGAACCAGAATTGGTTACTATAGCCCAAGGATAAGAAAGATAAAGATGGATCTAAAAGAAAAACATAAATACTTTACTGTATTCTACAGGGTCTCCAAAATTCTTGATAACTACAGAACTACCACAAAATAGATTTATTATATTTCGACAATGCGGTTTTATCACCTGTGAATATCTGGATATATAAGGCTGTCGATTCATATTGTACAGTATGTTTTGTATTTATGTCCATAAATTGTGCTGAAACTTGACTAAGGGCAGGTATCACATTTTATATTTGAATAACCATTCACCATTGAATAAATACATCTTTGTGGGTAAAATGAAAAACAAATCCATTGGTAGTAAATGGGTAACAACTGGGGTGCCACTGAACATCTTGCTTATAGGAATAGTTTATTCAGAGAGCGAACAGTTATCGCTTCACTAGATATTTAGTAAGAAAGAAAGGCGTAATATGGGCGATAGACATCTCAACACGAAGCACCACACACCAGGAGACATGCAGGAAAAAGAAAGATATGCGACTGCATTGTACAGGCATTTTTGTGTTCTCTGTTAGTGAAAATGTGTTTTAATAAAGTGAATACACATTCATTGAATACATACTGAGTACAGCACTGTTATTGTGTCATATGCATGTGGGGGGATCTTTGCATCTCTGCTTAGTGAAAACCATGAGACTTTCATCACAACTTAAAAAAGAAAGCCACAGCTGCTTAAATGCAGTGCTAGTCCTGACAGTAAAATACTGTAGTGTAATGTCGTTTTAATTCAAAGGCCATTACACGTAACTCCACACGCCAGTTAAACTAGGCACCCTCACGAGACGATCGCTTCTCTGTAGTAAAATAGGATTCTGCAGCCTGGAGTAAACATAATTGTGATCATATAACAAGTTGTTTACACACAAGGACTTGTTTTGATGTATTGTCCTCAGTGATTAAGCACCATTGACATTGGTGTACTGTATTTAAACTGCTGATGCGCGGAGGCATGCTTTTGCTAATTGTAATCATATCGTTCGCTTTTAAGAATCACCGTTCAGTATAAGAATCAAATCATTGGATGGATGTGATTCTTATAAACAGAGTGTCACACACCCAGTCCTGGGTATGAGATATCCCATTACTTAGTGAGCAGGTAAGACCCTGTGAAATGAGGTCCACTGCTCAATATCCCTGAATACAGGAGAATCACAGTTACGCTTGTTCAATTCAACAGGATCAGGTTTTTCTTTGAAGGCAGCTGCATTAAAAACGTTTACAGGAACATACATTCTGGTAATAAAAATCTCTGTTTAAATGTGTGGCTGGCACATAATAACCCCTGATAGTTCTATAGCAACATTTCTTAACTAACTTGAGTTTAGTTGAAGAGCTAAATAACCAAATTTTGTGTTCTATGTTTTCTACACTATTTTCGAGTACATTTTCCATGTGCATTTCGACTAGAATCCAGAGCCCTAACCACTATTATTATTATTATTATTTGTTTATTTAGCAGACGCCTTTGTCCAAGGCGACTTACAGAGACTAGGGTGTGTGAACTATGCATCAGCTGCAGAGTCACTTACAATTACGTCTCACCCGAAAGACGGAGCACAAGGAGGTTAAGTGACTTGCTCAGGGTCACACAAAGAGTCAGTGGCTGAGGTGGGATTTGAACCGGGGCCTCCTGGTTACAAGCCCGTTTCTTTAACCACTGGACCACACAGCCTGCTGCCCGTTATTGTGTATCGACAATTAATACACAATGAATTGTCGATACACAATATTGGTTATGAGAAGCTTCCTCAGAAGAACAGCTACGTGTTGTTTCTGTTGGGATTGGGAAGGTTTAGCAGCGGTTGTTTGGTAACGGAATATAAGATATCACAGAGTGGGTTGAACTGTTGCACTGCAAGTCAGGGCAGTTTAAAATATGCACATTCCATGCGCAGTTATTCTCGAGGTAAAATACACTTCCAATAGGAGTTCAGTACGTTGTCAAGGAGGTTATGTGTAATTACTTGTACTGAGTGTTTAAAAAAAAAAAAAAAAAACTTTTCCAGTTGCTTATAAGTGTACGTTGTTATTGCCTTTTAGTTATCGAGGATAATAAAACATGTTTTAAATGACAATAACTGCAGTTGCATGGTGGCAGTTGTTGGCATATGGGATGTATATTTGCTGTAGGCTTGCCTACTCTTTTGGAGTTTGTGTATTTACCCCCTTGGAAATTTGACAAATTGCACCCTGGGTCTTTAAAATGAGGTATAATAACTGGTTTAAATTTAACATATAAATGGTGTCAGTATTTAGAGTCTCCACTATTTAGATCATTTAGAGTGTTATAAACGGGATAAACAACGCTAACTTTACCACTGACTCCCAGGAATGTTAATGATTACCTGCAGTAAGCAGTCGGTGTCAGTCACTGTCTGAACTGTGTATCTGATTCAAACTCAGCTTGGTCTCCTGGAGCCAGTTTCTCAAAGCACTGCCAACACTTAGCAAGCTGCTAGCTAGCAAGATATCTGATTTCAAGCCGTTTCAAAAACATTTGAAGACAGAACGATAACGTTTAGTGGAAATCCACTCAGCAAGTCTATGTGATGAAAGGATGAATGTGTTATTTTCTTTCTTTTTTATGGAAGTGAATTGAATTGAGCAGACTGCTACCCAGAACTGCTTTCCCCTGTCTCTCTGTCCTCTCAACTCTAACGCTGATGTTGCACCCTTAAAAGAAACGCTCACAAGTCAGTTTTCTTCTCTTTGTCGCAACTTTATTTTGCCTCGGTTCGTGTTCACTTTTTAATAAAGCGAGGCGTATCATTTCATTACATCCAAACAGCATACTGTTTCCTACTCACCAGGAGCTTTCTATGAGCAGTGTCCCTTTCAGTGAGGGTAATGCTTTTGCATTTTAGCTATATTTTCTTTTCTTTCTGTTTCATTTGCAGTCTCTGTTAACACTCGCATACACTCTCATATACTCCACTTCTCATCTCTGATCTGTCACCTCCTTTGTATCCAAATTATTCATTTCCTAAAGGCTCAGTGTCCATTATACAATGCATTTTTATATGTCTAACAAAGTATAGCAAATGCAACCAAACTAGCATAATAATAAAGAATGCATGGAAGTTTGAGCTATTTAAACTATTTTAAGGATGTTAACTTTTAGTTTTTAACATTAAACATTTTAACACTTAGTATTTTCTAAGGCTCAACACTAAGGCTTCTCTCTTCCAGTGTTTGCTCATTGTTCATTTTACTGAACAGCTGACAAGCTGTTCCTATACCACACCCAGTCACACAATAGGTGCTGTTGGTACTTTTCAAATTTCCACTTAATCACACACACACACACACACACACACACACACACACACACACACACACATATTCCTGGCAAATTATTAAGCCTCATTTAAAAATAGAATTGCCTTTGTGTTAGAAACAATGTTTTCATTTTGAAAATAGCACACGGAATGGGATGGAACAGTTGAATTATTATGCATGCCATTTTTTTAAAGGACTGGGAGGAAGCAGTGTGGTCTAGTCTGGTGGGTAGAGCTGAGGGACTGGGAGGGAAGGAAGCAGTGTGGCTCTAGTGGTTAGAGCTGAGGGACTGGGAGGAAGGAAGCAGTGTGGCTCTAGTGGTTAGAGCTGAGGGACTGGGAGGAAGGAAGCAGTGTGGCTCTAGTTAGAGCTGAGGGACTGGGAGGGTAGCAGGAGGCTAGTGGTTAGAGCTGAGGAGGACTGGGAGGAGGGAAGCAGTGTGGCTCTAGTGGAGAGCTGAGGGAAGGGAGGGAAGGAAGCAGTGTGGCTCTAGTGGTTAGAGCTGAGGGACTGGGAGGGAAGGAAGCAGTGTGGCTCTAGTGGTTAGAGCTGAGGGACTGGGAGGGAAGGAAGCAGTGTGGCTCTAGTGGTTAGAGCTGAGAGACTGGGAAGGGGTTAGCAGTGTGGCCTAGTCTAGTAAGAGGGACTGGGGGAAGGGAGGGAAGCAGTGTGGCTCTAGTAGTTAAAGCTGAGGAGGGACTGGGAGAGAGGGAAGCAGTGTGGCTCTAGTGGTTAGAGCTGAGGAGGGGCTGGGAGAGAGGGAGGGAAGCAGTGTGGCTCTAGTTGTTAGAGCTGAGGGACTGGGAGGGTAGCAGTATGGCTGTAGTGGTTAGAGCTGAGGAGGGACTGGCAGGGAGGGAGGTAGTGTGGCTTTAGTTGTTAGAGCTGAGGGACTGGGAGTGGTTAGAGCTGATGAGGGACTGGGAGGGAAGAAAGGAAGCAGTGTGCCCTAGTCTAGTGGTTAGAGTTGAAAAACTGTAGATTGTCCATTTTAAATTGCATTTTTAGCTCTCACATCTTAGTAGATGCTTTATTTCTCACTTTTTGTATACAGGGAAATGGTTGTCGCCAATGTGTCTTGCATAAAGATGATTCACACTGTCTTCACTCACTGGGTTAATAGGGAGGGTGCTTTGAGACTGCAGTCCGATTGACTTTGTATCTCTTTTCCTGCAGAAGAAGATTCACTGCCTGACCAGGCTGTGTCATTCAGAAGGCAGCTGAGATCCAACTCCAGCTTGAGTAGAGTGGTGCGCAGCCTACAGGGTAAGAATCAGCTGCCCCCACTGTCCATCACCATCTCTCATCATCTCTCCACCTACCTAACTGTATACAGCAGTCACTGTTTGTAACATGAACATGTTCAGTTTGTTTCATTGTATCTGCCTCAGCCTAGCAAAGAAAATGTGTAATGCTGGGTGTGTCGGTTTGTCAAGGTCAGTGGTTTCCCACAATTCTTATGCATCACAGAACTGTGTGCCAATGACCGCCAGGGCCTACGATAGTTGATGAGATATGGAGTGGGACAGACAGACAGACAGACAGACAGAAAGAATCGTTTCAGTATACTCTGCTTTACTTTGATTGGCTGCAGATATAGAAAACCAGTCATCTTTTTATTATTTTTTTTTTAGGAGATGTAAAATCAATCTAGATGTTAACTTTATTTGAACTATTAATGCTATGAGCATTGTCCCTAATGACTTTAATATAAATGTTTTAAATCATGGTGTCTTCTTTGGCAAGGCACAGGGCAGATGCTCGATGTCTGTGTAAGGTAATGGCGGCAGGTGCCAAAGTACAAAAAACATTTATAAGGAGATTTGGAGGCTTAGTGGTCCAGTGGTTAAAGAAAGGGGCTTTATACCAGGAGGTTAAAATCCTGGTTCAGCCACTGACTCACTGTGTGTGACCCTGAGCAAGTCACTTAACCTCCTTGTGCTCTGTCCTTCGGATGAGACATAAAACCGAGGTCCTTTTGTATGTGACTCTGCAGCAGCAGTTGTTGATGCATAGTTCACACTGTCTGCTAAATTATTCATTAATTAATTCCTGGCCTGCTGTAATGGATAAGGCATTATTTCCCTTATGTTAATGATGCTATAATCTCTCTTTAATGGCTCTGGATTTATACTTCACTTCTACTCTTAAACGTTTTCATATTCCCTTATCTTGGGCTATTTAGCTTAAATGTATTGCCAACACAGTCTCAAAAGGAAAGTGTAAAATCCAGGCTTGCATCCTCTAATCCATTGGTTTTCAACCTTTTCATCTCAAGTACCAGTGTTTCTAGCAGGGACCACCAGGTGTACCAGTAACAATGTGCAATCTTAAATGGCTGTTGTAAAACAGAGACCTACAAGACTGAAAACACAGCTCGAAAACCACTGCTCTAACCCCTCTCTGTCTGTCTCCCAGGCCTGGCAGTGGAAGCTGATATGGCCGTGCCTGCGCAGTGCCAGCCTCGCACCGAGGTCCTGGAGCTCACCAGAGGCATGGTGGACCGCAGCAACACCAACTTCCTGGTGTGGCCGCTCTGCGTAGAGGTGCAGCGCTGCTCAGGGTGCTGCAACACCCACAGCATGCACTGCAGACCCACCCGAGTGCAGCCACGCCAACTACAGGTGAGGCACGCAAACTGCTGGACGGAGAATCCCGATTATAAAACTCACAGGACAGTTTGAAGGGTGTTTTTGACAAGGCCTATTTATTCAAAGGCCGGTGAACCTTCTGGTCTAATAGATCACATGGCAAGTCAGCATAGTGAGTTTTTGGTTATAGTTTTGTGAAATTCACAAGATTCTCCTTTAAAACAAAACAGAAGTTAATAGAGGAAACGCTTTGAAAGTGATCCTCATTTTACATGGAGATGGAACTGATAACAAATCACCCTTTCTTTGAATAGTTCCATGGCACGTTTCTGTTCCTGTTCCTAACCCTGGCTTGTTTGAGCAGATAGAGCTGCTTGACCCAAATTAGGCTACATTGGGTCTTCCTTTTAGATAGCGGGTGGGTGGAGAGGGGGTTGTCAGGAAATTCCTTTCAGTAAAATTCTCAGCAGCTTTTCCAAAACTGAGAGAGAGGGGTGGTGTTATTCCAGGAAAATGCCAGTGAAAACAAGGTGTGAGGCTAGTTAAAGAGTCCTGCTGACTGGAGTGTGCCTCTCTCCAGGTGGTGAAGATTGAATACGTGCAGAAGAAAGCTCGCCATGGGAAGGCACTGGTCACTGTTGAGGACCACCTGGAGTGCCGGTGTGAGGCGTCACCCCCGCCGGCACAGCACTCCAAGCACAAACCAGGTAACCTGTCCTTCTGTCTGTTGTAAGTGACTCTGCAGCAGCAGCTGTTGATAGTTCTCCCCTAGTCTCTGTAAGTCGTTTTGGATAAAAGCGCCTGCTAAATTACTCATTAATTAAGTCCTGGCCTGCTGTAATGGATAAGGCATTATTATTTCCCTTATGTTAATGATGCTATAATCTCTCTTTAATGGCACTGGTTTTATATTTCACTTCTACTCTTTTCATATTCCCTTATCCTGGGCTATTTAACTTGAATGTGTTGCCAACACAGTCTCTAATCCAGTGGTTTTCAACCTTTTCAAGTACCAGTGTTTCCAGCAGGGACCACCAGGTGTACCAGTAACCATGTGCAATCTTAAACGGCTGCTGTAAAACCGAGATCTACCCCATTACAACTGGCTTTCTCACTGAAAATGTGACGGCATCATCTAATTAATGACAGGAAGAGTTCCCTGCACTCACTGACACTGTACCCTGCTCAGAGCAGGCATGTAGTCCCAGTCTGTATATAACCTTCTTGGAGTGAACTGAAAGCCTTGCTGTTTCTCCTAGCAGTCACGCCGGTCGCTGCAACGGCACCCCTAGAGTCACGCAGCCCGATCGAAGCAGCTGCTCAGGAGGAAACACCGCAAGTTAAAACTCATCTCCCAGAAGGCAGCACTGAAAGAGCTGCTCCCCAGATAGAAGAGCCAGGGTGAGTCTCTGTGTGTGTGTGTGTCTGTGAGTCTCTCTGTGTGTCTGTGTGTGTGTGTGGATGAATCTTTCTGTGCGTGTGTGAGTCTGAGTCTCTGTGTGTGTGTGAGTCTGTGTGTGTGTGCGTCTCTGTGTGTCTGTCTCTCTGTGAGTCTGTGTGTATGTATGTATGTGTGTGTGTGTGAGTCTGTGTGTGAGTCTGTGTGTGTGTGTGAGTCTCTGTGTGTGTGTGTGTGTGTGAGTGTGTGTGTGTGTGTGTGTGTGTGTGTGTGTGGGTGAGTCTCTGTGTGTGTGTGTGTGTGTGTGTGTGTGTGTGTGTGTGTGTGTGTGTGTGTGTGTGTGTGTGTGTGTGTGTGTGTGTGTGTGTGTGTGTGTGTGTGTGTGTGTGTGTGTGTGTGTGTGTGTGAGTCTGTGTGTGTGTGTGTGTGTGTGTGTGTGTGTGTGTGTGTGTGTGTGTGTGTGTGTGTGTGTGTGCATGTGTGTGGGGGGCCCTGCTACAGAAGTGAGGATATATAACAAAGTGCAAAAGAGTCCCCCTATTTTCATCCTACGTGGAGTTGTTTCGGTTTGGGTTTTATTACAGGGGTGGGCAACCTTGACTCTCCTAGTCCATTTCCTAATTATATTTGCAGTAGGTCATGTCAATAATTCAGGAATTGGTTGAAACAAAGTCTTGCAATGGAATGGAGGTTTCCTATAATGAGTGTCAATGCAATGTCCACCCTAAAGGAGTGGAGTCTGTGTCAGAGCGGCTCTTTGAATAGACACAGCAAAGAGTTACTGTATGTGTGTGAGTGTGCATCTGTGCATACTAAAGTTGATAAATTCAATGTCAAACGTTTCGACCGAAAGTCCTAACCCTATCTCTTGTGGTAAAAAGCTTCAGGCGAGCACTTTGGGTGGACAAAGGACCTCGATGCTGAGAAACAGCACTATAAGAGAACAGAGTCAACTATACATGTTATCTTATTACAAATCATGTTTTAATTGATAAGAAAGAATGCATTGGGGATTCCAGAGGGAGCGTGGCATTGGCTCTGACGCTCCTGTGGGTTTGGGAGGCAAAACTGTCAGGGACTGTTTCTCCTCATCGTGCTACCGCGACTCCTACCTGCCAGGCTTCCAGATAGCTCTGAGCGGACACCTGCAGGGGTTGGCTTTTGTCCTCCAGAGGCCGGTGGCTCGCTGACTTCCCTCTTGAGTTCCTGGGTATAGAAGAGGAAATTGGCTTGGTTGTGGGATCGGAGGATGCCCACTGAACCTTCAGTTCTCCTGAGTTGGGGAATTGCTGCGTGAGGGAGAAAAAAAATAATTGGACTTTCTAAATTGGGGAGAAAATCGGGGTACAATCCGTTTTTAAGGAAAGCAAAAACACACACACACACAATACATAGTTAATGTCGTTATACATGTTTTTAGTTTTTATCAGTTTGTAGTCTACCCTGAGATGATGATAATGTAAATGACTTGTGGATTTGTACAGTACTGTGACAGAACAATACTGTGAGAAATACCTCTCCTCTTACACAGGACTTATTAGCTAATGGTCACATGATTTATAATCCACAGTTGAAAGTGCAGCTATTCATCATTTTAAATTATCTCTCTCTCTTTTTTAGGCTGTTGGCTCCGTGACTTTCCTTCAGTGTGACCTATCTTGATGGGGTCCTTGAATATTTAGCTGTCTGAAGGACTACCTGGGATGAAAACCTGGTGCTTCCTTCCTTGTATTATTATTATTATTATTATTATTATTATTATTATTATTATTATTATTATTATTATTATTTGTGCAATTTTTTCAGTGGATACAAATTAATAAAAGACTTTCTGTTCAGCTTTGCTTCATCCAGAGCAAAAATGCACTAAAGATAAATATTAAAAACAGATAGTTTGTGCTGACTTCCCTTGAACACAGAGGACCAAAGAACTTCAAATCCCATCAGCCCTTGTGGTAGCACAGATCCATTTCCTGTTAAAGCAAGCTGATTGGACAATGGCAGTTGACTAAAAGTACCGCCTAAAATTACAGGACAGCTCACTTTGAAAAGAATGAACCACTTTCTCAGAAGAATGGACTAGGAATTGCAGAAACTGCTGGAAATGATCAAGCAACAACAATAGGGTATTTCCGATTTCTATTGAGAGAAATAAAATGACTTTATGAGTGATCAGACAAATGTTTTTTTTCTTGTCTGCATTCCTCACTCATGGCCTGGAAAGGACACTTGGAGCCAGTGTAACGGAAATGTCTTGCCTGTAACATTTTTAAAACAAATATTGATGTCCTTGCTTTTCAAATAAAGCTATGAATCATCTGTGAAGCCCCTGAGTTGTGAAATCTGCGTTGATTCTTGCAAAACGGACATCCCTGAATACAAGATTTCCTGTTTTTTTATGTTGTGTGATTTAAGGAACCTGCAGTGTTGAATCAGCCATTTTAATCAAGTTTCACCAAGAACTGTGATTCAGAATGGAGCGGAACACCCCGTAAGCACCTTCATTTCACTCGTCAGTCCTGCCCCACCAGAAAGCCCCTTGGATTGGATTGGATTGAATTATTAAACAGTATTAAACTTTCTTTAAGGGAACTGATCAGATTAAGCAAAAGAGGCCCATTAAATTCAAGACAAAAATCGTGAAACATTTTTAATGGACAAAACATTATTTGAAATATGCCACTAAGATTTGTTTCAGTGTCTTGGTTAGTCCTTTTTTTTAGCCATAATACGCTCTAAAGGACTTCAAGCAATAAAAGATTTTGGCATCTCCCGCTTTTTATGAAAATCAAGCAGTTATAAAACTAGTAAGCAACTGCAGCCTATTATTGCTTTACTAGTTCTGTGCCCCAGTAACCAAGCTAAATGTGTTTCCTTGACTCTTTTAAGCAATACGACCATTGGTGCCCCTTCAGATAAGTAATTAGCCAAGGCTTTACAATCCAATTTTTACCTCTTATTAATATTAGCAACATTGTCACTGGACCCCTTTCAAAAGAGACCCATACATACACCGTGTATTACCAAGTTACTGGCTTGTGCGATTGTATAGTTCAGAGTTGCTTGGTAAGGCAATGGCAGATTGTATGCAAGCTTTGTAGCACATTTGTACTTTTCAGGTCTGCTTGCATAAGCAGTTGTAAACTACTGAGAATATTTTATGTTTCCTGGTGAACTGGAAGCCGTTTTCTATTGTTATTTTTTTCCTCTGTCATATTTAAATTATTTAAAGGGGTCTTTTCCCCTGTTCTGAAATGTAATTATGGCTAATTTTTTTATTTTTATTTTTAACAAATATATAACATTAAAAAAAGTAAATAAATGAACTTTAAAAAAAATGTGCTGCTTATTTTATTTTCAGAAAGGATACAGATGATGAAAATATATATATATATACAAAAATCAAATTAAATGGAGACATTTCAATTTTGGCAATAAGACAAGGGTCTGTAAAGAATTCCAATTTTTGAAATTAGCAATTCAATTACTGATATAAGAAATAAGTGATAAAACAGATTTCCCCAAAATAATACCTCACTAATATTATGGTGTTATTAGAATGGCCATTAAACTCTTTTTTGTCTCTCAAGAATCTACTGATAATTGGCATTACTTTAGCCAAAAGGTATTATTGCCATTCCCAAATGCAATACACTAATAAGCAGTAATGTTGTTGAAGCTGACACCCTGGGATCCTTCAAGAAGCTGCTTGATGAGATTCTGGGATCAATAAGCTACTAACAACCAAGCGAGCAAGATGGGCTGAATGGCCTCCTCTCGCTTGTAAACTTTCTTATGTTCTTCTTATGTTCTTATTAATAAATATGAAGAATATGACCGCTTGTGGTAGAGTAGGATACAAAATTATGAGCCGACCTGCCGAAAAAAATACCAGTTGCCTTTTGATCAGATTATTGTCAAAATCGAATCAACCCATCTTTATACAAATGGCCATTTCTAATTTGAAAGAAATGTATCCAGCCCTTTTGGAGCAATCATGGTACAAAAATCTCCAGTCATATTTGACAAGAGGCCAAAGTCAACAACACTTTCTCCATTGGTGATCGCTAAACCTTCCAAGCTCAAGTCAATACAACAAAGGATCCCAGAGCTACAATGCATCAAGCACCAATCAGACAGACTGCTCTCCTGGAAACCTTTCTTGTGTTGGTTGTTGCTTCCCTGTTCCTGCCCTGGCTATGTGTGTCCCTGTGCTGCTGAGTCTTCTTTAAGTAACTGCCTACTTACTGGTCTTCTGGAGGTGGGTTCATCAGTCTGTGCCTTGCTGTATGTCAGTTGCTGGGTGAATGTTGGTTGTTCAATGGTTTGAGAAATGCTGCGACCTTCTTATCCATTTTAAGGTTTGAGATGGAACTAAGATCTGGAGGAAGTGCATTCCTGCAGGCAGATTAGATTTTGCACAGCAGGAGATCAAGGATGGGTTTTTCACGCTTCTTCTAGCATAATGTATACAAGGCTCTTTGGGCAACAATAAGATGATTTATTGCCACACAGTGAAATCCAGTCATTAGATGATGAAGTCTATAGAGTACAAGCTTGGATTTAAAGACTACTGTCTTTGTCCTAGCTAGCTGGTGCATTGCATGGGACTGCATTTGGATGGAACATGGAACCGTAGTAATAATTATCCAAAGTGTCATTTTCTATTCATGTAATTATGTATTCATTATTTGTGAGTTCACAATTTAAGATTCCAAAGATGTTAATGAGCCAGTTTCCTGACATCTCATGTGCTTTAGTGTCCCTGAATGCTACTCAGACCCCTTGATTTCTAAATGTATTGCTAACCTTGTATAGGTAATAGTGCTGCACAAACCGATTATTCGATTATTGAGATCAAGCTCTCCACAGAAATCAGGTGCTGACAGTCAGGTCAGGGTGGATCGGGCTGATTTACCATTCAGAGTGAAACGAGAGAAGAAACAGCTGCTGGGGTTTGTGACGATCGCTGCTTTTCTTTTAGACTCTGTGGAGAACAGCGATCCACACAAACCCCAGCAGCAGCTGTTTCTTCACTCGTTTCACTTGGAATGGTAAATTAGCCCGATCAACACCAATAACCTTCACCTGTAGAGAGCTTGATCCGTATAAATGCTTCGTATAGCACTAATAAACATAACATTGTACACAAGTACAATGGTTTTTAGCATTTCCAAAGCATCGTCTGTAGCAATGTAATAGTTATGTACTAAACTACAATGGGATGGGGCTGCCACAAGTTGAATGCAGGTACTACAGTAAGCAGATCATTATAGGAAGAACCACCAATGCACACTACAGGCAAGCTATTGCAGTCCAGTAGAGTACCACAGTATCACATCAGTATACACAGATAATATATTTGCTCTGCTGGTGGATGTGCCGGCTTCTTCAGAGTAATATGATAGGATTTCCAGTCCATTTTGATCTTTAGATCTGAACACAGTGAGAATTTCATTGCAATCAGGGTTGTTTTGTGTCTGTGGTGTTCTAATGGACGTGATGGCTCATTTATCAAGTCCATCCACCCCGTATTGGGCTGTGTTAGGATGCATCCGCATTGCTATGTATTAGGACTGGGTATGTCTTCGCATTACACTGTCGAAGCCAAACGGCAGCCCTGTGATACATTCAGAGGGCCGGTGCAAGAATCCTCTTAAAGGGGAAGTCTGTTTGCAGACACACAGATTCAATTCAAGGAAGCGCACACACAAGAAGAGATGGTCGTTTCCATTCGTATTCAAATGGGTCATTTAACATTTTCAAACTTCTCGCTAACTTTCCAGCGATTCCTTTCTCAATTTTCTGTAGAATAGTTTTTTGCTTTATTTTCACTTTGAATCGAGAGGACATTTATTCTGCCACCCCCACACTGTAGATTCACTCTCCTGTGCAGCAGGTATTAGGGACACCACATCCTGACACCCCCACACTGTAGATTCACTCTCCCTGTGCAGCAGGTATTAGGGACACCACATCCTGACACCCCCACACTGTAGATTCACTCTCCCTGTGCAGCAGGTATTAGGACACCATAAAGCTACATAATTACAGGTAAGACTTTTTTTAAACCCTTGATTATTGAAGTCACAATATTTTCTTTGACTGTGTGTGTGTGTGTGACAATTTGATTTAAAGATAACCAAAGGCTAATGTATCCATCAGCAGTCTGGGGTGTTTTATATAATCCACTGTGGCTATTGAAGGACATTTTTGGTTTGAATGCTGTACCCAGTTTGGCTCGTGCATTAAAACGCTTTTACTATATGTTGGCAAAAATATCTTATTCAAACGTTTCACGAGACAGTCTTACTTGGCACAGATTTTTGTGAAACAAAAAAAGGAACACAGGGCTGTTGCATTGCGTAACAGACAGCCACCATTGCAGTTTGCATAAAATGGACAAAAAGGTTTATTTTAAATGGTGATCTGGACTGTGAAGTTCCAGGTTTCAACTCTGCGCTCTAAAAGCTGCTGGAAGCTGGGCCAGTCGTTCGGGAATCACTAATCAGTTTGCTGGTCAAAGGCTAAAGTGCTTGGGAGTGGTGAGTGAGAAGGGGATTCCATGTCGGTCAGACACAGCTGTCAGATCCTCTCCCAGACACCATCCATCATCAGACGGACTCTCCAACAGTCCTGAGGGTGTTCCTGCTTGGGGTGCCTCGGTGTCTGAGAAGAAGTGTGTAAAGGAGACGCCTCTGTGTGTCTGTATACTAAAGACCAACACACAGATCCATCATTAGTCTGCCGCCTTGTCATTTCAAGCGTTAGTGAAGGACTGCACTAACAATGACGTAGGTCCTCTAGGTCCAAGGGTGGTGCCTCCACCACTGATCTTCAACGGCAATGCAGATAGAAGGCAGTGGCAATGGCAATGCAAGGGCTCTGTCTTGTACTCAGGGACAATGGTAGCACACATGTGGGCTAAAATGGGAAGATGGTAGAATGGTACTGCAGTAACTCTACCTTTTCCAAATCCATGTGACAATACCAGACAGACAGAAAGTGTGCTTCCATATCAGGATCATCTGTCCGGTGCAGAATCTGTTCCCAATCCATTGTGCAGTGTGTTGGTAATGCTGTGTTCTGCTAATGGTTCTGCTAGCTGGGGTTTCTTCAGGGTGATACACAGGGGTGGTTATGCTTATTTTGCTGATAGGGAACAAGAAATTATAAAAAATTCTACAGTAAGAAGTGATTGAAATATGAACCCTACAGTGAATTGTTCTTAGAAGTGGCTAGAAATGTCAGCAGCTAGGGGAATTGTAATTGTGTAAGAAGAAGCTGAAGTTTTATAATAGTTATAATTCGGATGCGATTACTTTTAAACTAAAATAACCCCCGACAATCTGTTCCGTCTTAATACCCAAAGAAGGGTACTTCTGCATCCATCTCGGAAATGCTGAGGATAATCTGATTTTCGATTTAAAAAAAAAAGCAGAACTCTGTCGTATTTAAACTATGTCACAGTTTCATAATCAGGGCAAAAACAAGCAAACAATTGCAAAATCCCTCTCGTTTCAACCACAAGACCACTACCCCTCCTCCGGCAGATCATTCAAGCTATTTGTAGGTGGAGGAACTCAGTTATTTTGTAAACAGGGCTCTTGACAACGCAAATCCCTCAAAACAATTTTTGTCACCTAGCGAATCATTATTTTCATGCCCAAATAAGGGAAGGAAACATAACCGAAGCCGAACAGTGAAATATGAATGGTTTGCATGTGATTGAGAAGAAGGAATTACCCTTTCTGTACGCTGCATAGTATAAGAATCATTTTCTCACTCTTATTTTTAGTAAAGGGTCTAGCTGCATTAGCGTTCATGAAGCTGAGCAATGGCCTTGGTTCACTCAGGGTCTCTCTTTTAAATGTTTAAAATGGCCACTGCATCCACTCCACAATAAACAGGTGTCATGTTTCAGTGAATAACTCTTATCTACTCAAATTCCAGTGTAAAATGTGGATCTGGACTTGGGAGACTTAGGGTGTATTCACACTTGGTTGGTTTGGCCTGATTTTTTCCAACTGAATGCGGTTCGGTTTGTTTCAAAGCATATGTGAATCCTCCAAAAGTCTCTTTCAGAGTTCGGTTTTAATCGAACTGAACTAAGTCCTTCTCAAGAGGCGGTCTCAGTCTGTTTGGGCAAACGGACTGATTTTGGTTTGCTTGTTTCAGTGCAATGTAAAGGCACAGTCAGTTCAGAAAAATATTGAAGTGAACCAGTAAAAGAACAGAGCGCACGTGAGGTGCACATGTGTTTGTTTCCAAGTGAACTCAGTTTGGTTCGTTTAGGCCCCAAAACACAATTTTCATTTGATAAATATTTTATATATATTTTCGGCAATGAACAAATGTACTGTAGAACACAAAGAACCAGATTTATCTACAGTATTTACACCATAATGCAATTCCCTCCCGTGAAAGCAAAACAGAAAATATTAGTAACAAACTTCACGAGTTAATATAAGTACTCAGATGTGAAGTTGTGTCTTACTGTGGCAGGGTGAGGTGCCCCTGTCACATTACTAGTAGACTCGGCAGTGTAATTTGGCAGGATAGGGTTACAATTCCCTATACTAGACTCCCTCCATTCCAGACATGTGCGAAAGGCAGGTGATTACAAAAGAGCTGTAGCATCCTAGCAGTTTAGTTCAGGGGGAAACTGATTAACGAGAGCATAGAAGCCAGTATGCACTATGGTGTTGATATAAAAGTGTTTTGCTGCATTTGCACTTGCATTCTGGACTCGTTTGAAGGATTCCGAAACATTCTGTTCCGAAGGGTGCGTTTACACTGGTACACTATGGTGTAATGACGTCATCATCGAGCACAATCATTGGAAAATACTACCTTGCGGTGGTGGGCTTGCGGTGGACGTTGATGAAGAAAAAGGACTACGCCAAATATATTGAATCTTATTTGACTTTTACTGTGTTCATGTAGTGTATAAGTCAGTGCATATTTAATCACTGTATGTAATGCTACCACCTAGTTAATCAGCAAGGTGATGACATAGCTGGCTTGAATGCAGTGCCTGCTGGGAATTTTCTTGAATCGTTCTGGAACGTGTCCTCAGCACGGTTACACTAGCAAATCTTCCGAATATGGAACATTTGTGCAAGTGTAAACACACCTTTAAATGCCTGTTTTGAGGCAAGTTTTGTTTCGTGTTTTTTTACTTGTTTTATTTCCGATCATCTTTAATAAACGTGTGCATCCTGCACTGAATATCCAATGATTTTGTTGATGTGTTGCCTGTCTGACCAAGGTTTTAAAGGTTTCACACCTAAATGCAAATTCTGAAGAAAAAAGTTGCATAACTTGTATCAAACAAGGCTTTTGTTTCCTGAAAACTTTGTTACAAGTTTTGTAGCATTCGCTGTTTAATTTTACATTTGCAAAAAATGTGCATATTGCACTTTTGTTGTTGTAATACCAAGGTAAATCTGGTCCATTGTGTTTAATCAGATAATAAATCATTCGAAATGGACCCTTAATTATTTTTGTTTAACAATGTTAAACAAAAACACTAGCCACTTGTTTGCTGGAGCTCAGAAATAAAATATTCACCCCCAAAACAATAGCAAATCAATGAGTCATCATCCAAGAATGCAAGGCAGGCTGTTCTGAAGAATGTGTTCTCCAAATTTGTTTTACTGATAACAGTTATTCAAGGCCATGTCTGGCCAGAACTCCTTCAAAAGGCAGACATCCCAGTCACCCTATGTTACCATGGTGACCAGCCTTTGAACACCCCTGAACAGGAAGTGAGGCCTAGCGACCAGGGCCTTGCTTGTGCCAAAACACAGGAAGTTGTGTGGAATTTCAACATTGTCTTGTAACCCTGGATCGGAACAATGACACAAAAAACTTTAAAAATGCGATGGACAGATGCCAACGGACTCAACTGTTTTTCTGTATAAGAGCATGGTTGTTTTTGAGATATAATTGTCGAGAGACAGATAGCAAAAGACAGGAATGTATATCTTGCTGGAAAATATTTGTATTTTATTGCAAAACAACTTAAGGCATCATGAAATGGGGTCTCTAAGTAAACGGGTTATATACATGAAGTAAAATGGATATGTTTACAAAAGGAGCTGCTGTAATGTGGAAGTATATATATATATATATATATATATATATATATATATATATATATATATATATATATATATATATATATAAATAAACGGGTCTGTAACAAAAATCATGGGATTAATCAAAATGTGTTTTTTTTAAACGGTCCTTAAAGTTAGCTGAACTTCAGCTATGGCCAAAAGTTTTGCATCACCCTCTATAGAACTAATTGAAAATGTGAAATTTCAAAATCAAACATGAAATACTGGACTACTATTATGGCTTGCGGTGTGGTGTCACTTGTGGTAAACTTTTGCCACAGCTGTATCTTTCTTTATCTTCGCACGATGAGAGCAAATCACCATCTTTGAAACCAGCCGCGGAGCTTCGGGAATTTTATAAATGTACAAGCTCTCTGCAGAGTTTGCCGCTTGCTGGGCTGCAAATCCTTCCATTGTGTTAAGAATAAGCTGAAGTGAAGAGATCATTGTTCTTTCTGAGCTGTTTACATCTTTTATCAGGAATCAGGGTGTGATCCAAGACTGCTGTCTCCACACAGCTCTTCCTCAGAAACTCCAAGATATCAAGAAATACGTCCAATGGAATCTGCTAGGGTGTGCTGACTCTTGTACTCGTATTTGTAACTGCCTTTCAGAAATATTAAATAAATCCAAACACACCTACTAATTAACGTGTTGATTTGAAAACAAGAACAGCGGTCCTTCCCTCAGTTTCCAATTGAGTACCAATCAACGGCAATTAACTTCTGCATTAAGTGTTTTAAAAGCCAATTGGCGGGCTCCCGGTGGCGCATCCAGTAAAGGCGCTCCACATGGAGTGCAGGATGCGCTCTATAGCCTGGACGATGCCAGTTCGAGTCCAGGCTGTTCCCCAGCCGACCGTGGATGGGAGCTCCCAGGGGCGGCGACAATTGGCCGACGCCGCCCGGGTAAGGGTTAGGTCGGCCAGGGTGTCCTCGGCTCACCGCGCACCAGCGATCCCTGTAGTCTGGCCAGGCGGGCTTGCCTGTAAGCTGCCCGAGAGCTGCATTGTCCTCCGACGCTGAAGCTCTTGGTTGGCTGCATGGTGAGTCCGCAGTGTGAAAAAAGCGGTCGGCTTCAAAGGACAGCGTGTGTTCATCTTTGCCGCCCCGAGTCAGCGCAGGGGTGGTAGCGGTGAGCTGAGCTTAAAATAATTGGCCATTCCAAATTGGGAGAAAATAATAAAAAAATAATTGGCAACCACTAAATTAAAAAATAAATAAAATAAAAGCCGATTGGCAGCAAATTTTCCTCTCATCCTGGGCACTGACATTTTTACTGACATTCCAAAAATATGACTTGTCAGTTTACAGAAGTATGGCAGTAAATATGTCAGCTTCCCACATCAATCAGCTTTTAAACCACTCAACGCGGAAGGTGAATGCATTCATTAATGTGTTGATTTTCAAACATGGAAAGTGATCTGTGCAGTATTGGGAGGCTTGCTGGGATTCCAGGGAGGGGCTGTCTATCATCTCATTCATTGGAGAGTTTTAATTCCCCTTTTCCGCTTCCAAAATATCCGCCTTCGCCTCCTTTGCAGCTGTGTCTCCCTGTAGGGAGGGTCGATGGGCCCAATCATCCAGCCTGGTGCCCTGTGACCGCTTATCAAAGGCTCACCTCAAAAGAGGGCAGGTCCCACTGGTCAGGCGGTGAGATCCTGTTGTAATATAACATTACACCTAATACATGTTACTGTTTACAATATGTGTATGAGCTGTTGCCTTTTCATTGAATGGGAGTTTAATCAACATGATGATGATTTCAAACAGCACAGATGTAACTTTATAAAAGGGCACAGAGGGAGGTATGGTAAAGCATGTTAAAAACAAACCATGGTAAACCAACCCTTATGAAAGATTCCCATAGTAAAATCACAGTGAAAGCATGGTAAAGCATAGGGAAGCATTGTAAAGCACAGAGAGGTCTGGTAAAGCACAGAGGTGCATGGTAAAGCACATTAACATGGTTAACCAACCTTTATAAAAAAGATTCACATTGTAAAAGCCTAGGAAATAAGCATAGGTAAGCATTGTAAAGAATAGCAAGGTATGGTAAAGCACATTAATAAACATGGCAAACCAGGGTAAATGCTGGTAAATGCATAGTATATTCTTTCAACCATCCTTATTGGCACAGCTGTACAATAATAACCCAAAGGGCGGGTTCAGCACTGAAAGCCAGTGTTATTGCTTGTCTTTCTGTAATGAATCTCCTCCTAGCGGCTGATGAGTTAGCAGTACTGACATCAGCATCAGTCACGAAGCTTCCTCTCCACTAAAGAGCTTGCTCTTCAGTTGAATGGTAAGTCTTTGAGCCGTGTGGTTTGCGGTTCACATCCAGCCCTTCAGTTCAATTGGCTGAGATGCCAATTCATTAAATAGGTCATACAAGATATGCATTAGATAATGTATGACTGACATCCAACTTTTCTTCGATATCTTCATCTAGACACACACATAGGTCTGTGTTGCAGAAGCTGACTAAACGTTATTGCATTAGTTAGCTGATCAAATGCAACCTGTTGCACTTCTAAACGATTTTAATGATGCTTCAATTAAAAACAACTCAAAATCAATACGTTCAAGATGTGTAATTTATTGTGGTATTTCGTGCAGTCCTCAAGCATAAACCGCGTACACAACCAGTCATGAATATATGTGACCTTTATTTTAACATAAATAAATAGAAATGGCTTGAAAAATACTAATCTAAATTGGGGCACATGTGCATAGTTTTCAATTCTCATTGAAAGGTCCATTGATGCCGCACAGAGACACACACACACTCACAGACTGTAATTTGTGTCTGCGTGTCAGGGCAGGCACACCAAACCTGCACTGTCCCTCTCCTGTAAACTCCTCTCCTCTTTACCAGCGTGAGCTGCTATCTCTATCTGCACACCAAACGCCTCGTTCCGGGAACAGCGCAAACACAATGAGCACCGTTCAACACTAATCAAGAAGCAACTGTGTGGAAGCTATCTGAATCCCCTGTCTCCTTGAGCAGGCTAATCAGGAATCATCTGCTCCAACGCCACTCTATAGAAAAAGCACCAAGCTTGTTACACTACAGTGTGTGTGTACGTGTGCTAGTATGTGTTTGTGAATTGAAAACCTTCACAGTGCTAAGGGGCAGCAGTGTGGAGTAGTGGTTAGGGCTCTGGACTCTTGACCGAGGGTCGTGGGTTCAATCCCAGGTGGGGACACTGCTGCTGTACCCTTGAGCAAGTTATTTTACCTATATTGCTCCAGTAAAAACCCAACCGTATAAATGGGTAATTGTATGTAAAATAATGTGATATCTGTATAATGTGAAATAATATGATATCTTGTAACAATTGTAAGTCGCCCTGGATAAGGGCGTCTGCTCATAAATAAATAATAATAATGCACAACATGGAGCTGAGGAGCAGAGACAGGCAGTGCAGTTCTAACTTACTCCCCCACCCCAACTTCTATGAGCACAAGCTTCATAATTAAACCTATATGAATATGACAAAACCTGTAGCCCCAGGAATACCCTTATACATGTTCACCATGGTATATCTGCACAGTAATATTACTTTTAACCATTTCATATGTTTCTACCATGGTATGCATTTAGTGACCTTGGTTGGCATTTAGGTACCATGCTTGCCAGTGCTTTACTATGCTATGCTTTTCCCACAGTGTATATTCACAGATAAAACAGGGTGGAGGCTGGGAGCAAACCACGGACCCCATACAACACTAGTGAACATCTCAACCACTATGCACAAGAACCAGGCTCATCTGCATTTGTGGCTTTAGAGCTTTTAACCTCATCTCAGCTCTCCGACAGGGGACAGAATCCGCAACGGCAGCGTATCACACAACACTGCCCGTTACAACGGGAAACAACATGAGAAGAGACATTTTTTTTGTAAACGTTTTCCTACTTGACTCCATTTTTGTTTTTATTAAATACACAGAGTTCAAAGGGGCTGTCATATTGTTTATCAATCCCTTTCTTTGATGACGCTGGCACCCAGTTTCAAAGAAAGCAGTTACTGTAAAAGCTCACCAAGGGAAGGAATCAGGGAACAGAAAGAAAGGCTCCTGTTGTGTTTAAAGTTTCCGTTTGGTAATCTAATAATGGGGTGTTAATTGCTCTGTGGAGAGCGCACTAGTTAATGGAATCCAAAGGCGCTTTAATGAATCAAATCCAGCTGTGAGTCAAAGAGAATTCATTCAACAGAATAAAGCTTTGTTATGAGTTAAGTTCAAGTTCAAAATTAAAATGAGCAAAAGTTCTGATCAGAAGCCTGGCATCCATTGACTGCATCTTTGTTCAAATTCAGAGATATTACAAATTCCAGAATATTTGCAATAACAAGCTTTTCATGGAGATCATAATTGCTCAGCACTTGAAAAGCATCTTCTTTTCATCTCCTAGCTCAGCTCACTCCAGTAATGCTGCAAGGGGATTCTCAACTGGAGAGTCTGAGGCTAAGCAACCTTAAACCATTAAATCAAAATCAACATGTCTTGGGAGAATAGCATTCAATTAATACTAGAAGGTATACCCACATTCAGATGCTCCCCACAATGAAACGCGCAAGAAATGAAAGGTTTTTAAAAGCTAAACGAGGCATCGTTTCAATTTGAAGTACTCCAGCACACACAGATCCACATTGATTTTCTTGCTTTTCATCCATGAAGGCGCAGGCAGACTGCAATCATAACTCATGGTGGAGTAGCACTGCAGCTGAACAGAAAGTGTAAACAACAAAGAAAGCCAGCCTGAAACCTGTTTACACATTCATTAAAGACCTTACAGTAGGAATCAAACTGGAGTAACGTAACAAGTGGGGTACCACAGGGATCAGTATTGGGACCATTGCTATTCTTAATCTATATAAATTGTTTGGATTAAGACATAATCAATAAACTATGCACATTTGCAGATGACACAAAACTAGGAGGGGTAGCCAACTCCCAATCAGCAACTTTTACCTCGTTTCCATTAATTTTATTTCCATACCGTGTCAGCATGATACACAAACTGCACAGTAATGAAAGCATGCCGAGCTGTCCCCAAGAAACGGATAAATCTGTGTAGATAACAAAATGATGCAATACCTATAATGGTAACCATGGTAATAACTGTCATCGCAGAAGCGTCAAGATGGAGTTTTTAAATGTGATGTTGTTTATTTTAGCCATGGTTTTCAACTTTGTTTTACATAAAACCATTACAGAAGAAATAAAGAAAGACAACGTAAAACCCACAACAGAAGATTTATGTCATCACTCAGGAGACGAAGCATAGCAAATACAAAGGTACCTTTTTAACCTGTCATCTTTAGCTAGATTCTTTATGAAGGCTATAGGGCACAGCCTAGAGATGCAACATTGTAACATATTCTAATGATTGAAAAATCCTGTTAATCCCCTTGGACAAAAGCATCTGATATATGAATTAACTATAGTAATGAAAATCCATGTCATTGATTTATTTAGGATAGTAATTCTTGTTATACATCAATAAAAAAGAAAAGAGAGATAGATAGACAGATCAAAAATAACCACAACCTTTATTCTATGCTTACTTTCCAGCTTGCTCTACTTGGGACTGTAGGACAACAACTCACTGGTCAAAGCCACTATCTCTGCAGTGGAGGGATGAAGTTGTTTGTCATCATTTTACATCCATAGACTGGATGGAGAAATTTCATATGTCAAATATCTGTATGCAAATCTGCATTCACATCTGGATCGCCAAATGACTGCTGGAAGAAGACCGATATCAGTGCAGAAAAAGGTTGCAATTTGTCTGTGGCGACTACCAACAAACTGTGAGTACAGGTCAATATCACACCTGTTTGGGGCTGGCCATACATCCGCCTTTCAGTGCGTACACAAAGTTTGCGATGCCATTGTGGAAGTATTAATGCCAAAGCATTTAAAACCTGCACCAGAAGAATTTGCATTACTGGCCAAAAGGTTTTGAAGAAAGGTGGGGCTTTCCTCAATGTGTGGGTGGGTGAGAAATTCCACGATCGTTTCAATGAGGACTGGCAATACTGGCAGATCCCTGTTGCTGCACTACCTGACAGACAGAGCATATCAGGAATGCATTTGCCAGACACTTTCTCACCAATCAAAAATGAATTAGTAATTGGAATAATATTTTAAGTAGATATATATTTGGTTTCCATAATAAAACACTTTTGACTTCAATAACATGCTATTGTTTACATTCCATGTGTCTTATTTATAAATAAGCTTACCAGAACTTATTAATTATTGATCGTTTTTATTATTAATAACAATAACAAATAACAATAATAATAATAATTGCCAAAAGCAGAATAAAAATATCAATTAACTATTTATATATATATAAGGCAGGAGTGGTACCTGCTGTGTATTAGCAAACCTTTCTGCAATTAAAATCAGGGAATCTACAAATAATTTCTGGTTTTCCGCTGCAGCTATTCTGTCTTTTTCCCTCTCTCCCTCTTCCATTTCAATATAGGCCTTGTGAATGGCCAAATGCTCTGCATCGCTCTTTTTAAAATAGTCTATAAAGGCATTCTTCTTCATCTTGTCCTGCCTTTTGCGCTTCAAAGATGAATCTGGTAAAAGACAAGAAATGTATATATCAAGGCCATAACTCATTATTTCTATAATTTAACATGTAACATGTTATGTGTTTTCCAAATTTTAAAAAGTAGTATTGGCAATTTTATGTTTCTAATAGAATATTAACAACAAAGGCATACATATACCATTGGTAATTACATAACATATCTTTCTGTTTTGGATTGTAGTTGAAGTCACAAATGCTAAGTAGCAAGATTTTTTTCTCTCTCCCCGCTACTAAAACTGTGTTACATTCCTTTCCAGTCAAAACATGGTATCAACATTTCTGGACACATTATTGATGTAATGCTTACTGTGTGCAGGTATTTGACAAGCAAAACACTGGAGTTGAAGTATCTGTCTATGAAGACAGCCTTCCTCTTAGCTATCACCTCCAAAGCTAGTCAGTGAGCTACAGGCTGTCGGTGCACAGCTCCTGTATGGGTATTTGGGACGATGGCAGCACGGTGTCACTACGTACTATTATTATTATTATTTGTTTATTTAGCAGACGCCTTTATCCAAGGTGACTTACAGAGACTAGGGTGTGTGAATTATGCATCAGCTGCAGAGTCACTTACAACAACGTCTCACCCGAAAGACGGAGCACAAGGAGGTGAAGTGACTTGCTCAGGGTCACACAATGAGTCAGTGGCTGAGGTGGGATTTGAACCGAAGACCTTCTGGTTACAAGCCCTTTTCTTTAACCACTGGACCACACAGCCTCCCGTACAAACCCTGCTTTCCTCCCTAAGGTGATCACAGCCTTCCACATGAAGCAGTCTGTGGAACCGAGTCTTTCCATCCACCTCCATTTTTGTCAGAGGAGGACAGGAGATTGAACTTCCTCTGCCCAGTGCAGGCATTGAGGTGTTATGTGGATAGGACATGAGCTCTGCGTCATTCTGACCAGCTCTTTGTCTGTCATGGTATATGGACCCTAGCCTCTCTCGAAGCAGCGACTGTCGCAAGGGATTGCGGATACAGTCTCGACTGCATGTGATAGCGCCAACTTGCACAATCTGGGAGGGTAGCCGCGCATTCTACCAGAGGGCGGGCTGCATCTTGGGCCATCTTCAGAGGGCCTTCGCTGTCCAATATCTGTAATTCGGCTAGCTGGGCTACGCCGCATAATTCTCCAGGTTCTATTGCCTCAATGTGATAGATCCTTCCTTGCCTTCATTAGGCACAAGAGTCCTTGAGGTTGCATGCTCGCACTGCTAACCTTGGGTTATGCGGTTCTGATCGTCCCTCATATGCTGCCGTTCCTTCTCCCTCGCAACAGCTCTGGTATACATTTCCCATATGTAATGTTTTAGTGGTCGTCTTCGAATTGAAAGGGAACGTTAGGTTACTTACCGTAACCATGGTTCCCTGAAAGAGAAGATGACCACCAACCGCTAAGGTCGCCTTGGTCGCCCTCATGGGTTCGATGCAAAAGAGAACATGGCTTCCGTGGGTTGACTATTTAATCCCTCGGCAGGCAGGACCGAGGTCATCACCCCAGAAAGGGGCCTATCAGCAGGTCTGATATAAAGAGCTCAGTAAATATAGGCAGGCATATTCCATAAGTAATGTTTTGGTGGTCGTATTCTCTTTCAGGGAACAAGGGTTACAGTAAGTAACCTAATGTTTTCTACTCACCTGCTTGAATTGCATTTTGCATGCATCTTTACATCCAACACTACACTAGTGATTAAGCTAACAAGCTTAATCACCTGACCACTCAGGGTTCTGTGATTCTGTGATCGCAGAAACCGATACAGAATTCAGACAAGGGTGAAGAATTTTGCACAGAATTTTGCAGAAATGTTAACACAGAAATACAGGCATGCTAATTTACTTGAGTTTATTTAGGTCCCAGGAGCACCTGTTAACAGCATCTGCCTAAACTACAGGATGAATCGTGCCCACAGAATATAACTGCAAAAGACTGTGCTGAACAGCACCTCAAGCTCTCTATGAAGACAGTGGGAAACTGTTTTGCAATATTTAGTGCCCACCAGGCTAAAGGGTTAAGTGGTCTAGGAGTTTGAAAAAGAGACGCCAACAAAGCATAAAGCCGTGCCTAGTACCAGCCTCCACACAAAGACAGTTGTGGGGAAGCTCAACTATTTTTCTTATCATAATTAAGAGAATAGTGGAACCTGTTAAAATGAGGTAGATAAAAACTGAATTATTGGCATTGGTCGGTAAAATGATGAATATGAAGGCTGTAACATTTGCAAATATAAATGTGAAGGATATTATCACAGTTCCATTTTTTCCTAAACTTTCTGACCACTCTGGGGCCCTCTGAGTGCGTGTGCCCCCTGTGCAGCTGCACCGGCTGTTCCTTCACCACTGGGTGAGGGCCTGTGAAGCACCAACATTTCCAAAGTCAGCCAATCAGCAGGTCCTGAAAATGGGGTTCAGACTGAGCGTGAAATTATTAGACAACAGTGCACACCCTGTAATAGATTATTGCTTAATTATGGAATTGTCTTATGCAAAATAGTACATGATTATTATTATTATTATTATTATTATTATTATTATTATTATTACTGCTTCAGCAGTCAGATGATGCAATGCTGACTCAGCCCTGTGATGTCATGTGCTGTGTAAACAGTCGCTGTTGCATCATCACACGCTTGGAAAGGGTTTCTAGAGTCAATTCAATTGATAAAGTAACACATTCTAAAGCCAATAAACAACAAAAAGCTTGAGGAGCAGCAAACGGTCTGACCAACAGAATTGTGATTCAGCTTTGGATGAAATGCTAAGTCTGCATTAACTTGCAGTCGTCATGTAGAGATTTCTTCACATCTTTACAAAGGGGAAGAGGGTTGCTGAGTGCTGTGAAAAGTTGTGAGATTATTGATGGGTTCACAGCTCTGGCCAAAAGTATTGCATCACCCAATAGAATTAACTAATTTTGCTTCATAAAGTCGAATGAAAGCTGCTGAATAATGTTAACATATTGAATTATATACCACTTTGTAGATTTCTATTTAATTAAACTGACAAAAATTGAAAAGATTTACATTTTGAAATCTAACATGAAATACTACTAGTATGGCTTGTATGCTTTTTTGCGATATCATTTTGAATTTTTTGATTACATGATGTTAAATATAAGATCTAAATTCTGTTCATGTAATTTTTTTAGTATGTCTCAATCCTAAAAATCTAGGTGATGCAAAACTTTTGACCATAGCTGTACATTTTGTTGTCCAAACTGCTAAATCATTGGCAATAATCAATAACAAGTAAATGAAGGATTCAAACAGGATAGCTATGAACCTTGGTAGGGTGCTGGTGAATAACTAAGAATTGATGGAAGGACTGTCCCTATATTTTAAACACCCTGTGGTCTAATCTATTGATTTGAATGTTGCCAGTTTTAAATACTGCTGTCATTCGAATCCGAGCTGTTCAAACTGTATGGGTTAAAGAGCCATACAGATTGCCATGGGGTAACTAAAATGAATTATGCAAGGAGTCAAGAACTACTGTACAGCTGTGGCCAAAAGGTTTGCATCACATAGAATTTTAGGATTGAGACCTAATTAAAAACAAAACAAACAAACAAAAACTATATGAACATAGTTTAGATCTTTTATTTAACATCATGTAATCAAATAAACTACAAAATGATATTGCAAAAGTCTACCAGAAGCCATATTAGTAGCACTGTAGTTTATGTTACGTTTTGAAACGTTTTGAATGTTGTTTTCCGTAGCTGTAGTTCCAATGTGGCATTTCATCCATCCACAGGGGTATAGCGATGCAGGGGACAGGTTAATTGTTACTTTCTTGCGTGCAGAAGCAGCTGAATTCTGACAGATGGCATGATTGAGAGTTGTATTGAGGCTGCAGGGATGCTTTTAACTCTTGAGACTGGGATAGAAAATGATACACAGTGATTCAGCATGCTGAGAGACTGATGCATGCCTTTGTAACTTCTAGAATAGACTACTGTAATGCCCTATTGTCTGGTATTCCAAACTGTGTTTTGTCCAGATTGCAGCTCGTACAAAACGCTGCTGCCAGGATCCTAACGAAAACAGTAACGTTTGATCATATTACACCGGTATTGGCATCCCTACACTGGCTCCCAATATGATACAGGATTGATTTTAAAGTCCTGGGTTGGCTCCATCTTACCTGAGTGACTTATTGGTCCCATCTGTTCCAGGTTGCCTGCTCCGATCTCAGGATGTTGAGTATCTCACCGTTACAAAATTTTTAAAAATGAACACAGGTGGCAGAGCATTTGGCCACAGCACTCCTAAATTGTGGAACGAATTGCCAGCCTCTGTATGGGAGGCACCAATTATGGCAGCTTTTAAAACTAGTCTGAATATTTTATAGTCTATCATATATATGACTATTACTATTGCCTTATTACTGTATGTGTTATTGTTTTTATTATTTTATCATACGTATGGATTTTATTGTATTTACTAATTTGTTGGTCTGCTTCTAATGCTTACTGCTCTGTATATTTTCTTGAATTGCCCATGTGAAGCGCTCTGCAGCAACTTGTTGCAATGGGCGCTATATTAAATAAAGATTGATTGATAAAGATTGATTGATTGATTCTAAACAACCAGAAAAAGTAGTTATGTAATGCTGGGTCTGCTTCTAAAAGCTGGACTTGAAGTGAGGTGGTTTGAAAAATGATAACAAAGGTCATGTGAGTGCTGTCTCTGTCACTATGATTGCCACAAAGGCAGAAGAAATGGAAGTTGTGCTCACCCTAGCGGTCACTTTAGGAATCTTTCAGAGCTAATAAAAATGATTGAGTTAGTTAGCCTGGTACATAACAGGGGTGTGTTGCTAACCGTACTAGTAATTAGCTTTAAGAAGTATTTATCGGCAGGTGTTAAATAAATCCATTCATTAATTAATGTGTTGATTTCAAAACAAGAAAAGCTTCAACTTCACAATTGAGCACCAATCAATGGTGTTTTAAAAGTCTATTAGAAGCAAATTTTCCTCTCATCTGGGATGCTGACCTTTATTATTATTATTATTATTATTATTATTATTATTATTATTATTATTATTATTATTATTTGGCAGACACCTTTATCCAAGGTGATTACAGGTTTTACAGGGCAGTACAGGGTTACAGTGCAAGATCAATATTTAAATACTGTATAGTTTACAGTAAATGCAAATTATACTACTAAAGTACAATATGAAATAAAATGCAACAAGTTAGGATTACAGCAAGGTATAGCTGCAATAGTAGCAGTGCAGCGGTGCAAGGATAGTGCATCAGCGGAGGACCTAGTAAATGAATTGCCGTTCACAGTACAAGTGTCAACACACACCTAGTACATAACAATCAGAAATCAGAGAACGAGACAAAGCATGCAGAATAGGATATCGAAACAGATAAGAAAATAAATGTACAAAGCAGCCTTTCAGAGAGTAGTGTGAGAAGGGGTGGTACGGTAGTTTCCTCAGTGAAATTACCGCACTTTCCATGCTTGAACAATAAGGTCAGGACACTGGTTGCCTTGGGGAGTAATTGTTATTTATGTAGAAATAGTCAGAAATGTGTTTTTATCGTAGTTACAGCAGCTGTCACAGAGGCCTCCAGATGTTACAGCGCAGGTGATATTCGGAAAGTCACTGACCCATAAATCAGAGTCCTGAGCCTCACAAAGAACAGTCTGCGTGGCGTGTCTGTCATCTGCACCGCTGCACTGCACTGCAGCTTCAGAAAAGAACAGAAGAAAGTTTACAACGAGAGGAGGCCATTCGGCCCATCTTGCTCATTGTTATAGCTTCCCCACATTGTCTAGATGAAGACATTTCTGAGTCAAAACTGCTAGGTCTTTTTCATAGATTCCTTCTTCAATTTTAGTATCTCCCATATGATATTTATAATGCACATTTTTATTGCCTGCGTGCAGTATCTTACACTTTTCTCTATTAAATGTCATTTGCCATGTGTCTGCCTAGTTCTGAATGCTGTCTAGATCATTTTGAATGACCTTTGCTGCTGCAACAGTGTTTGCCACTGTTATAGCGGAATCTAAGTCATTAATGTAGATTAGGAATAGCAGGAATTATTTAAAGACAGATATCCTGTTGAGGAATATATGGGGAGCCACTATCAAAGCCGTGTGCATTTTCTTAATTTCTTAATTCTGCTTATGCTTCTAAGTTTCTAATGTCATTGTTCTAATTTATTATTGGGTCACTGTTTAAATAAAACACCCTGTACAAGAAACTGAAAGACACAATCATGCCTCAATGGACTATCGGAATGGGAGCTGCCTGCAATAGAGGCAGCAACTGTAATCGAGAAACTGTATACCTACTGGCAGCCCCTTATAAAAGTTCACCATGGCAAAATGTGGACGCTCATTTTGAAGTTTTCTCATGGTTATACTATAGCTAATCATGATTTTCAATGCTTACCTTTGCTTTACCGTGTTTTCACTGTGCTTCATTACACATTGCTATGCTTTTACTGTGGGACACTGTAACAGGAGAGGAGCCTGGTACATAATTGTTTATTTATTTTAGAATGGGGTACCCTTACGCCCCTGTGCAGTTTGTTATTTTGTATTTGTATTTTGTATTATGATTTTAATTCATTCGGGAGACGGTGACGGCACAAGGTTTTCAAGTGGATGGGCCTTCCCATCCCGTTGTAAAAACCTACGGCTTCTCATATATATATATATATATATATATATATATATATATATATATATATAATCATAATACAATAATAATAATAATAATAATAAACTGCACAGGAGAGGAGGGGTACCCCATTCTAAAATAAATAAACGATCATGTACAGGTCTCCTCACCCTGTTACAGACGCTTTTATAAGGGTTAGTTTACCATGTTTTGCTTTTTAATATTCTTTACCATACCTCTCTGTGCTTTACAGTGCTTCCCTGTACTTTGTGCTTTATTACACTTTGCTGTGTTTTTACTGTTGGAAACGTTTATAAGGGTTAGTTTACCATGGTTTGCTTTTTAATATTCATTACCAGACCTCTCTGTGCTTTAAACTGCTCCCCTGTGCTTTCCCATGCTTCCACTGTGCTGCCTTAAACTGTACCATGTTTTTACTACTGTCTCCAATTGAAAATGAATCTGTATGAAAGGATACACCTTCAGCTCTGACGTTTCATTGCATAAAACTATTATTTAACAGTATTAAGAGGAGCCCAGTCGAACCCAAGCAAATTGAACTGGCTCTAAGTTTGTGCATCTCATGGTTCAAGGTGCATTTGAAAAGCTTTACACATCCTTAGAAAAGGAACAGAAATAACAGATGTATTTAGCATGTATGTTGGTGTCCCTAGTGGCTCCCCTTGTAAAAGCATAGAGCGAGTCAAGGAAACCCATAAATAGTTGTCTATAACAATATGTAGTATCTAATGAAGCTATATAACTTCAATAGTCATCAGCAGATATTTATAGAGATTTCTATAGGAATTGTTTATAAAGACACACACACACACACCATCCCTTTGTGTGAGCAGCTGTGTGTCAGCGAGTCGGGTGCCAATGGAGCTCTTCACAATAGATGGGCTAGTTCTTTCCTCTGATTCCAGAACCCTGCATTGTGTTACACATGTACAAAAGGGGAAATTAACTCAGCTTTCCGTTAGATACGAACATGTGCAGGACTGACTGCTGCTAATCCGAGCCAGCTGGGAGCAGACCTGGCTCTGGTTTGTGATGTGTTTAGTATACTGATTATACCGTACAATCCTAAAACCACCTCCTCCTTATGTCTGTATTCAATCCCAATTATAAATCTCACAGCCTGTCTCAGCCAGTACGTTTTTGAAAGCATGATATTATTATCTCACAGGTAGACGCCCTCTTTTTTTTTTTTTAATTTAGTCGTCGCCAATGGTTCTTCCCCGGTTTTCTCCCCATTTTGGAATGCCCGGTTATTGTTTTTAACCAGGTTCACCGCTGCAACTTCCGCGCCGACTCGGGAAACGGCGGCAGACACACGTGTCCTCCGAAAGGTGCTTTTCGAGCTGCAGGTATACAGCGAAGCCACCAGACCCAGTGCCGGATGACGTGTTATAAGGGGCAGCGACTTCAGCAAACGATGATACTCTATTTTTTTGGGGATGGGCATAGGAGGCTGTGTGGTCCAGTGGTTAAAGAAACGGGCCTTGTAACCAGGAGGTCCCCGGTTCAAATCCCTCCTCAGCCACGGACTCATTGTGTGACCCTAAGCAAGTCACTTAACCTCCTTGTGCTCCGTCTTTCGGGTGAGATGTAATTGTAAGTGACTCTGCAGCTGATGCATAGTTCACACACCCTAGTCTCTGTAAGTCACCTTGGATAAAGGCGTCTGCTAAATAAACAAAATAAAAGCATCGAAAACATAAATACCTCAAGAAAGTTTTTAAAGAGGTCTAAATGGTTTTAAAGCTGTTGGGTATACACCTTTAAGAGATGTATTGTATTTGTTCAACACACCTATGTTAATTTTCCTATGAAGAACTTTGTTCTCGGAAAAGCATTACTTTTCCAGACTCAGCAGTTCTACGGAAGAGATAAAGAGTTCGATTGATCACATGGCTTGGTGTCTGGAACGTTTGCAAATGAGTTTGATCTTGGAGATTTCTGTGTGAGTTCCCAGCTATTGAAATTCCTGTACCCAGGTGGATCAAAGCATCATGTTATATTCCTCAGCATCGCATTGTTATTGTCTAACATGTAATGAATACTTTAAGTTTGAGCAAACTGTTTATTTCAATACAATGTGATACATTGCATTTGCCATGTGATGCATTAGCTGCAAGCATCATGACAAATTGCATTCTACAAAAATGGTTTACTTTAGTTCATGGTTAATTTGCTTTCTATTTTGAATTAACTGTATCTGCTTACTAAAAATGTTTTTTTTTTTATCGTTTGCACAACCCCAAAAGAAAAACAGGCAACATATCTGAATACGAAGGAAGTCACACAAGTGCAGCGGTATGATGACACTTTGAATATTGTCACCAATGAAAAATCCAGAACTGAACAGAAGGGGCTAAAATATCTCCAACCCAACCCTCTACTGGGAAAAATAAATAACTGCAGTTCAGTCCGCTTCAATCCAAGCTTTTGTTGATCGGCTTTCCTTTGAAAATACTGCCACCTGCTGGCTAAAACCTTGCAGTGAAGCAATTCCATTGGATAATTTTACACTTTTATTTTTTATTATTATTTCTTAGCAGACCCCGTATCCAGGGCGACTTTTGACAAAAGTATCGCAAAGCACTGTACAGTACGCAGCAGAAAAAGAACAAGCCACATTACATTTGTATAGCATGTCACACATACAACTGCCACAATCAGACCATTTAAAATGCAGATTTAAACAACAGTATACACATAATAATAATAATAATAATAACACAAAACCAGCAATTCTAAAGTTACATTAAAACCCACTAAGATAAGAGCCATTTTATAAAAGTGTGTTTTAGTCTTGACTTGAAAACTGCAACGCTCCCAGCTTCCCTGACAAAGGAAGGCAGAGCATTCCATAATTTAGGAGCTCTATAAGAAAAAGCCCTGCCTCCTCCAGTGTTGCTTTTGTTGACCCTAGGAATAACCTGCAGCCCGCATCCTGTGATCTCAGAGTGTGGTTTGGAAGATACTGGGTCAGTATCTCCTGCATATAACTAGGTGCTGATCCATTCAGGGCCTTGTAAGTTAACAGCAAAATCTTAAAATCAATTCTATACTGCACTGGAAGCCAGTGTAAAGAAGTTAAAACGGGTAATATGTCCACTTTTCCTGGTTTTAGTCAGAATTCTAGCAGCGGTATTCTGAACAAGCTATAAGCGGGATACCACGGCTTTGGAACACCAGAAAAAGTGCATTACAATAATCAATTCTAGATGAAACAAAGGCATGCAATAGTCTCTCGGCATCAGATACAGAAATAATTGGTCTAAGTTTGGCTATATTTAATGTGAGTAAGACTGTGCTTATTACCCTGATGAGCTCATCAATGCTGACCTCTGCAGCACAGCACTGAAGACCTGCAATGAGTTCAGCAGGAAAGACATTATTCATACAGCTTGTGACAAAATATTTGCATCACCCTATAGAGTGAAATAATGTTGCTTCATAAAGTCAAATGAAACCTGCTGAATAATGTCACGTTAATTGATTACACACCACTTTGTAGTTTTCCATATACTTAACGAAAAACTGACACAAATTGAATAAATGTGACATTTCGAAATCTAACATGAAATACTGTACTACTATTATGGCTTCTGGTAGACTTATGTGATATCATTTTGTAGTTTCTTTGATTACATAAGTTAAGTAAAATATCTAAATTATGTTCATAGTAAAATATATAGTGTGATGGGAATCTTTGATAATTGTAATCTTGTGAGATGACAGAGAGTCCAGTTACACAGAAATGGAGAAGGTCTGGTTGCAGTAAATGGAGATTTGGGACATGATGTTTCCAGTCTGATACTGTGATGTTGTGTTTTATTGTTTATTTAATTGTAATAATTAATACAAAACCACATAGGAACTCTCAATAATGGAAATAAGCATTGTAAACTGTTTGAACAATTATCCAGTCTGACAGAAGGTATTATCACAGTAGGGGGCGCTGTGAAGAAGTACCAGAATAGGTGTGTCTGCTGTAATTATGCACATAGCATTCGCTAGAGGAGAGGTATGATACAGCACGTTTTTGGGGATGGAACTGCATAACATCTTGTGTTTTGATTGGTCCTTGTCTGTCCCAGGACTACGACGTCAACACGAGTGGAACAGCGGAGGCATTTTAAATATTGTGATCGGAGAGAGAGAGAGGTCTCTGCTTTCCAGAACCTTTCAATTCAAATATAATGTGGTATTATAACAAATTATGGGTGACTATTACTTTATATAAATTGTCATGTTATGCATAAATGTAAGAATTGACTTTCTGTGGTTATCTACTTTTTCTATCAAATAGCATATATCTATAATCGTCTGCGTGATTTATTTTAATTGCAAATATATATCCTGCCCGCTATTACAGTTTTGTTACAGGATTCGTTATTTTATCTGTAATGTAATCACAATTTTACAAAGACTGTTCATTCACAGGGTTCTGGGCCGCTTTGGTTTTCCGATAACGTCCCAAATTCTGGACCGCTCTGCTTTTCCGAATTCAGCCCAGTTTTAAGGATATTCTGCTCAGCTGACAGCCGAGTTTTTAAGTCATGCATGCACAGATTACCATAAAAAGTACACGAGAACTGGATCATGAATTCATAAGAACATAAGAACATAAGAAAGTTTACAAACGAGAGGAGGCCATTCGGACAATCTTGCTCGTTTGGTTGTTAGTAGCTTATTAATCCCAGAATCTCATCAAGCAGCTTCTTGAAGGATCCCAGCGTGTCAGCTTCATCAACATTACTGGGGAGTTGGTTCCACCCCACAATTCTCTGTGTAAAAAGTGCCTCCTATTTTCTGTTCTGAATGCCCCTAATTCATTTAAGAGTAACCCTTAGTACATGAATCAAAGTTAATGGATTCTTTTTACTCTCCCAGAAAACATTATTTTTATGAAGAAAAATAAAATATAAATGTAAAAACACATTTCTTTATTACACTGAAGAAACTACATTGCACTGAAATAGATACATGAACATTAATTAAAGCAGTCGTTTTCCTTTATTAAAGGCTAATATTAAAACACATTTTTGAGAAGGAACATGGGTTTTCCAAAAAAAGGACATCTCATTTGCTTATGTAATGTCCATCAATATATAGTCATGGGTCGGGTTTATCAGACCTTCTGGGTTTAAGAGACCAGTGCTCTCAGCAACTTCTAATAAATCTTATTGTATTGTATTAGTCAACATGGTCCTTCTCTATTCCTGATAGTTTAAACTGCAGGCTATAGATACTGTTTAAACAGTTGGACTATGCAAATATAATAGAACCAAATTAAATACATTGTACAATAGTAATGATTACATCTAGTGAGTGATTGACAGACATTCTTGTGCAAAGTGTAAAAATGTGCCCCTCAACCATTTACTGTATAGTGAGTCCTTCCCACCTAGAAACATTTACACTGGCCAGAAAATGGTTAACTGCAGAGTGATAGAATGACACAAGTTAATTGTATCAATCTATGTGACCTACACAATGCCTAGATTGATACTTTGTTGTAGTTGATACTTCTAACAGGTATTCCTGATATTGATAGAATGCATCAAATGTATTAACCTGTGCCACCAAATAACTGTCTAGATCAGGGGTCCCTCCTGGTTTTGTTCCAACTGTACCCTAAATTACTTAATTGGACCAATTAAGCTTCCAATAAGCACTTAATTCATCCAATTAAGTAATTTAGGGTACAGTTGGAACAAAAGCCAGGAGGGACGCTACCCTCCACGAGCAGGATTGGAGACCCCTGCTGCAGGTTCATTGCTCCATATCACCAGATTTATATTGCCTTTTTAATTCAAACACATAATGAATCCCCTCTATTGTTTCTTGCTAATTCTGCATTTGTTATGTGCTTCTCCAGGCAGAATGTATGTATTTTATGAAACAAGCGGTGTGTACTGTAGTGACTACATCTTCCTTAGAGTGAGTGTAAAGCGATCAGTTTTGTTCAAGGAATGTATAGCTAGAAATATGTTTCAGCCCGTTTCATCATCATCAGATATCTGTGATGTAATTAAGAAATTGAGATGGTTTAACAATGTTAATTACAGCTCTAAATGCAGGTAGAGAGTAGCAATCCAAAGTGGGCACTGATAAACAATGGACTGTCCATTTTTCACACAAATGGAGGGCTCTGAAACTCCAGGAGCAATTAGAGAGCTGCTTATGCTCCAGCATACCACATTGCAACACCCTGGGTGGTTTAGAACCCTCTTGTGGGTGGTTTAGAACACTTTGAACTCCCAAAATTACTGTACCCCACAGTTTTAAAAGCTCTTTATTTAAATGAAAGATGATACTTTCGATTTATATAGCACCTTTCATCCCATAGGATACCAAAGCTCTTTACACGCGATAGCTATTTACTTTGCCAGTACACTGACACAGCAGTTAAAGTGGGAGAAGTGAGGAATTGCTCAGCCAACTGAACTGCAGGGAGGCATTTAGATAGAGCAGATTGGAAGTGCCTGAATTGGAATTTAGCCATCATATTTGCATAGTCCAGCTGTTTAAACATTATCTATAGCCTGCAGTTTAAACTATCAGGAACAGATAAGGAATAATTTACCACTACAATACAATAGTATTTATGTTAAGTTGGTGAAGGGCACTGGTCTTAAAACCCATAATTGAAAGAGCTGATATAGGCCTTTATTGTATTTTTGTTTTTCGTGTGATAGGTGAATAAAATATAGACTACACCATTCTATTCATTTTGAGATCTATGCATGACTATATATTGATGGACATTACATAGGCAAATGAGATGTCCTTTTTGGAACACCATGTCTCAGAAAATGTGTTTTAATATTAGCCTTTAATAAAGGAAAACGACTGCTTTGGTGTGTGCGTGCAGGGGTTGCGTGGTGAGTGTATGTGCGCAGGGATTGCATGGTGCTGTGTGAGTGCAGGGGTTGCATGGAGGTGTGTCTGCAGGGGTTACATGGTGGTGTGTGCGTGCAGGGGTTGCATGGTATGTGTATACATGTAGGGATTGCATGGTGGTGTGTGCATGCAGGGGTTACATGGTGGTGTGTTTTTCATTAAAAAATAATGTTTTCTGGGAGAGTAAAAAATACATTAACTTTGATTCATGTACTAAGGGTTACTTTTAAATGAATTAATTATTCAGTTTATGGTAAACTGTGCATGCATGACTTAGAAACTCGGTTGTCAACTGATGAGAATTTCCCAAAAAAACTGGGCTGAATTCGAAAATGCAGAATTTGGAATGTTATCTAAAAACCAGAGCGGCCCAGAAATTGGGACATTATCAGAGCGGGCTGGAATTTGAAACGTTATATGAAAAGCAAAGCGGCCCAGAATTTGGGACGTAAATGAAAACAGGGGCAGTATATATGTAAAACTGTGATTACATTAGAGATAAACTAATGTATCCTCTAACAAAACTGCAATAGTGTATATATTTGATATTAAAATAGATCGCGCAAACTATTATAAATATATGCTATTTGAAAGAAAAAGTACACCACCACAGAAAGCCAATTCTTACATTCGTGCATAACATGATAATTCTTATAAAGTAATAACCCATAGTTCGTTATATTAGTACAACAAATTACCACATTATATTTTAATTGAAAGGCTGTGTAAAGCAGATCTCTCTCTCTCTCTCTCTCTCTCTCTCTCTCTCTCTCTCTCTCTCTCTCTCTCTCTCTCTCTGATCAGAATTTAAAAATGCAAGCTTTCCCACCCGTGTGACGACATGTTCATGTGACAGACATGGACCAATCAAAACGCGAGACTGTTATGCGGTTCCATCCCAAAAACCGGGGCTGTGTCATACCTCCTCTACAGCTGTAATAACTGTTCTGTATTTACTTGTTTTGGGTAAGAAATCTTACTTTGTTTATTCATATTATTATACTCGATATAAATGTGTTATTAATGCATCGGGATACCAGAGAAACCAGTATGGATAGTATTTCAGTGTATACATAATATTTTATTATTATTTGAACTGAACGGAGTTGCGGTCGTGCTGGTATTCATATAGGCATGTATTGTAAGTACAGCGACACACGTTTAATTAAAAACTATTTCTGGTTTACTATGTTTTTCAATAAGTTTCCTGCAACAGCACTGGCCTGTTGTGGTTAAAGAGATATTATTAAAAAACACAGTCGGTCTTTAAGTGCAAAATGTGTATTGTATGAAGGGAAGCTCCAAGTCGGCGTTCCTCCAGTAGCTGTTGTATTTAATCCAAGTCATATGGCTGTTTTTATTATAACACACGTTTAGTTTTTGAAGCGCAGGCTATGCAAATTCAAGTTAATGTGGAGTCAATCAAATGCTAGATCGCGTTTCTGTTTTGGAAGCCCTTTTGTTTAGGTTCTGAAAAAATAACCTTTAATTTAAAAAAAATAATAATAATTTCAGAGGAATGTTGATAACAAATCTGGGCATAATTGATATTAACAGTGTTGTTAAATAAGTGTTCTAAGTAAATGTGTTGATAATGTGCCCTAATATAATCATTTATTATACTGTATATTATAAACGTTTGTATGTTTCTCTGGCTCCATTTCTCTGCAGTAGAAAGAAAAGATTTCTTCTGACTCCAGGATTTCACTTGGAAACCCATCTTGTGTCCTGTACATGGGGTATTTACACAACTCTTCCAAGGCTGGAGTTCCATCCTTATTATAAACCTCTGCAGAACTAGATCACAACAGCATTCTGCTGTATTCTAACAGTGCCATTCTCAAGCTCCAGTCCAGTTCCCAACTCACTCCTCTCTGCCCCTCTCACATTGTTTCAGCACCTTCTGCTCAGCCAGCTTATCTAAACCTGGCCTCAGTTCAAACTCCTGCCTCTTAGAGTTTTATATAACTCTTGGAATTCAGATTACCCACAGTTAAGTTTAGTTTGTTGTGAATTCGTCAGTCTCTCTGTCTCACTGTAGCAAGATGGCTTCAAACTTGTGGTCAGAGGATCAGTTTAGCTGTTCAGTGTGTCTGGAGATATTGAAGGACCCAGTCACTATTCCATGTGGACACAGTTACTGTATGGGGTGTATTAAGAATTGCTGGGATCAGACTGATCATACAGGTGTCTACAGCTGCCCCCAGTGCAGAGAGACCTTTACCCCAAGGCCTGTTCTGCAGAAACACCATGCTGGCTGAAGTTGTGGAGAAATTAAAGAAGACAGGGCTTAATCCTCCTACTCAAAGTTATGCTGGACCTGGAGATGTGCCGTGTGATTTCTGCATTGGGAGAAAGTTCAAAGCTGTGAAATCCTGTTTGACGTGCCTGGCCTCTTACTGTGAAACACACATCAAGCCACACAGCGAGGTTACTCCATTAAAGAGGCACAAGCTGATCAATGTAATTGGAAATCTGGAGCAGAAGCTTTGTGCTGAACACCAGAAGGTTTTGGACATCTTCTGTAGAACCGATCAGACTTGTGTTTGTGTGTTGTGTACAGACAAGGAGCACAAGAGCCATGATACAGTCTCAGCTGAAGCAGAACGGACTGTGAAACAGGTAAGGATGTGAAACATTTCTGTGATATTTAACATGTCCATGTCCAAAACGCTTCACACACACACAAAAACAATTAAACCATTAAATTAGTGCAATATGTTCTAAAATGTAAATAAGAGGCACAAACTAGGTTTTAATTGTAAAACTAGAAAAACAATAAGCTAATTGTAAAAATAGAACAATTAAAGTCAAATGCAAAAATGTTATAAATTGGAATTAAATACAATGAACATTTTAATTGTAAAATTTGAAAAACTAAGATAAGAATCCAGTTTGTAAAAATAGAACAGTTAAAAACAATCTAATAAAAAAAATAATGTATTGGATTTAGAAAATAAATACATGTGAACAATAATATTAAAAGCTTAGGTTAAAAAAAGCTAATTTATAAAAATGAGTTTTAATCTACATCTAAAAAGCGTTCCCTGACAAAAATGGGCATTCCGTGATTCTGCAGCTGTATAACAAAAAGCTTTTCCTCCTGTTTTACTTTATTAGTGTAAACTATTGTGGATCACATTCATAGTTTAGCTCATTTGTTCCGAGAGCTGGAATGTTTAATGTTGTAATAATTCAAAATATACATAATACTTGTGTTTTTTTTTTTTTTTTTTTTTACAGAAGGTGCTTCTGTATACTCATTACACTTTCCATGATAAACAGAGGTGATATTTCCAATTGACATTGATAAGGTGGCAAAGTTCTTCAATATGTACATTATTTTAATACAGTAGTCTGTCGCATATCCGCCCTTCACATATCTGCCCTAACTGTTTATCCACCATGATCAATCTCTTCAGCAATGTTAGTTTATTATTGAACAGAGAAGATTAGTTCAGATTGTAGCTCCTACCAAAGTTTTTGTACACTGTGTTGTATGTGCTCCGTGCGCTGCTATAGCTGGATGTGTCACGTAAGCTGTTCAGTGTGTCGCTATGTAAATAAATCCTGTTGGTCTCAACTTCAACCTCCGTCTCGATCTCCTGCCTGTCACTCAGCAGCGAATGCACGCACCCACACTACAGACGGCTACTCAGTCACAAGCATTAATACCTTGTATTTTTCTAACCAAGGGATTTAGGGAGGTCCCTAATAAAAGCTGAATCTCAAAACAATAATTGTGTGAATATAATAATTGTTACAGTTGTGTATAGTGATATTTAACCCTTTGCGGTCCTATGTTGGACCAGGTCCGACATTACAATTTTCCCTTTCCAGTCTGATATCATCAAAAAGACGTCAAGCACAGGTCTCTAGTTGTTTTTTCTCTGGAAAAAGCCGAGAAAACCTTTCAATGGCCGAGTGAAGCCGAGAAAAAAGGGCCATGTCTGAGCAATACACATAGCCCCTGCACCACAGAGATAACACAGGCACAAACAAAGAAAGAGTTTTTTGAGATGTTGTAGTAATAAAATAATGACTTGGATCGCATTATTGAGGAGTTTGGTGATAAAACGAGTGATCAGGAGAGGAGTTATCAGTTTGCACGTCTATAAAGAGGTATGTGAAAAAATACAGCGAACAAGGGGTGGGGCTGGAAATGCAGTACTGAGTGTCCTTTTGCGATGCAGTGCCTTTTAAACCTGTTTTACTGTGAAAAATATATATTTTAAACCGTGCATGTAAAATAAACCGCTTAATAAATGGACTTACTGTGGTCCCACGGTAGGCAGATATGCGACGGATTACTGTATTGATATTATTGAAACCTTATGGGACATAACACCTTTCCTGAGTGAGGCGTGAATAACACAGCCTGCTCTGAAATAGCCTGTGTTGGTTGTGACAGGATATCACTCAAATATCCCATCAGAAATGTCACTGTGTTTCTACACAGAAGCAGCTGGGAGAGACACAGACAGAAATACAACAGAGAATCCAGAAGAAACTGAAAGAAGTGGAGGATCTGAAACAGACTGTAGAGTCACTGAAAGTGGGTATTAACAGAGGGTGTTATTGTTAACATTATTATTATTATTATTATTATTATTATTATTTAGAAAAATAAATAGATCAAGCCTCATTTACAAATATAAAAATATGTAACACTGTTTAAGATTGAAGACATTAACTAACTTTTTCTTTTGTGTATTCCAAAAATATTAATTTCAGTTACATTTACACATCTATTGGAAAAGATATTTAAAATGATAAATGGACTGCAAATCTACTAAGGTTTACAGAATATCATTTTTGATATCAGTTGTAAAGATGTCTCCCCAACTGTGTTCTTTCACTCAGAGATCTGCACGGAGAGAAATTCAGGAAAGTGAGAAGATCTTTTCTGAGCTGATCCGATCCATTGAGAAGATCCACGCTGAGGTTATTGAGCTGATTGGAGCCAACGAGAAGGCTGCAGTGAATCAGGCTGAAGGACTAATGAAGAAATTGGAGCAGGAGATTGCTGAGCTAAGGAGGAGAAACGCTGAGCTGAAACAGCTTTCAGAGACAGAGGATCACATCCATTTTCTACAGGTAATATCACTGCTTGTTAGAAACTCTCAAGTACATAACTGGGACAGTTTCAGACAGACCTCTCCAATTGAATGAATCCTTGCTTTTCCCCAGGAATGTTTTGGACCCCATTCTGTTTCACTGAAAACTCATTTTCTCTACTTTCCTGTTGTAGAATTTCCAGCCTCTATGTGCCTGTCCTGAAGCTGGAGACTTACCCAGCGTTACTGTCAATACAGATGTCTCTTTTGGGGCTGTAAGGAAAGCTGTATCTGAACTTAAAGACCATATTGAGAACTTCTGCAAAGGGGAATTAGTCAAAATAACCAAAACAGGTTGGTGTGAAATAGATTCCTTTGGTAGAGATTTCTCAAATAGACCATGGCTTGAGGAGGGACAGGGCTTGCAAGACATTAATACAGACCTTTTGCAGATTGTTGGCTATATGAATATTGCAGATGTTTTATTTCAAATAATTTCCCCAGGTTGAAACGTCCCACATTTACAGTGACATCCCAAGTGATGATAGCAGGAAGAAAGAGAGTTTCTAAAGACATTACATGAGGAAACAATACAATAGCATTCAAACAGATACAGAGGGATTCAAATAATAAACAACACATTCATTCCATAAAGGAATGCTAACTTATAGTCCTGCACTTTCTTATCAAAGATGTATAGGAATTGGAGGTCATGGTCATGTTTGTTTTAAAATCCTCTACAGTAAAGTCTTTGGTTTAAAACAGTTTTCTTTATTTTATTTAGTGACTGAAACAGCAGTTTATACCCTGGGGTCTAGGAGCAGTGACAGACATTTCAAAGGTAAGGTTTTTCTTCCAGTAATACACATTTTTAATACAGAGACATTCTCCCTTTTTGGAAGGACCTAATGCCTCAGTAAAAGAGTGGCTGGAGATGTATTAGATTAGTTCTTGTGTGAAAGATTCCTGATGAGGGTGGAGTTAGCTGGGTCCTTTGCTACACTGATAAACTGAACAGACACACTTTGTCTTTGAAGATTAAGAGAATGGCAGATTGCTGTTTGGAGTCTTGTGTGTGTTGTGTATTAATCCACATGTTTCAATTCTGTTTCTCTTTCTTTTTCTACCCAGTGAATGAAGTTGCAGTTTATAGTCTGCAGGCTCCAGAGCCAAGGAACAGAGCTGAGTTTATAAAATGTAAGTCTGCTTTAACTTAAACATTTGATTGTAAAGATGTGTCACTCCGTTGTGAGAAGAACTAACACTACAGAACAGGGATGGGTGGAGCTTGAGGGCAGCAATTATTGTTATTTATTAGTAATTGCAAACCCATTAATCTACACTCCTCTCCATAAGTATTGGGACAGATGAATACATGCAGAATGACTCGGGCTGAGGCATTTGTTGCCTGTTGTTCCCCACTTAGACCTTCTATGGCAGAGATCAAATGATTCTTGGTGTTAGATCCCCGACCTGAGAGGGCGCGGTGTAAAGGGAACAGAGTACCCTGGACTAGTTGGCCTGACAATTTATTCCTAGGGTTTGGTGGAAGTCGGCCATCTTGAAAGGGGTGAAGCTACGGTACACTAAACCATTGACCTGGAAGGTTAACGGCATGGCATCCATGGATTGGAGGAGCGGATGTGCTAGTTAACCAAGGGGACATGGTCGACGGTATAAATAGGGGATGTAGCTATGCAATCTGTTCCTCGAACGGACCTCAGAGAAAAAAGTAACCGTGAGTGATTTTTGTTTGTTTGTCAGCGTGTATGAAAGTCTGTTGTTTGTCTTGTTTGTTAGACTAGATGGCTAACACGATCTGGAGCTGTCTCCCATAGCTAGCACATAACCTGGACAACAAAAACACTAACTGTTTGTCACATATTATTGTCCCTTCACCACCTGCACTGCAGCACTCACTGGGAGAGGTGGCCGTGTTTGTCTGTGGTGTTCTGTACTGTATTATTTACGGGACTGCAAACCCTCCATATTCCCAAGATATACACAGCACCACTGTGTATTGCTAGTTCTCTTGTTTGTTTTCTGTTTGCTCATCAGACCCCTGGATTTGAAATAAACAGAACCCGTACTTTGTTGTTTGTCTCGTCATTACTGGATTACTACACTGCACCTGCATGTACCACTTACCACTTTGCCACAGTATCCCTGAATAGATAATCATCACATCTTTAAATACATGTACAATGCATGTAAAATCAGTTTTGGGGTAAAATGAACAATTATCCCTCAGTCATCCTGTGCTGGTAGTAAATGTATATTGCAGTATAACTTGGGGATAGATTGCTCATTAAAATGTTAGGCATATATTGAAGAGTGGATGATAATCCATTCAATGTATTTAGTAAGCAAGTGGTCTGAGTGGATAAAATAACAACACATTCCCCACCCCCAGTCGTTCCACATTTATTCATCTGTCCCAATACTTGTTGGATGAGAGTGTATAATATTTAACAATGAATAGCATCCATTACTTTGTGCATTGATTGCTAGCTGCAAAATTAATTGCACACAAACTCATCCGAAATAATACAAATAAACATTTGACTCCCTTCTGTACCTTTGTACCTCAGTGTCTCTTCTGTTTTCAAGTTGTAGACTTATGTCAGAAACAGCCATTGTAAAAATAACCTGCTGTAATATGTATTTCTCAGTCTTTTGTTGGTTCTGTACCATTCAAACCCAGTGGAGATCTTCTTAGGGATTTGACTTTTCTAACCGTCCTCTTCTCTTCAATCAGATTCCTGTCAGCTCACACTGGACCCCAACACAGCGCATCAAGATCTCTGTCTTTCTGAAGGGAACACAAAGGTGACACTGAGTAGAAAGACCCAGCTATATTTTGATCACCCAGAGATTTGACTACTGGATCCAAGTGCTTTGCAAAGAGGGTTTGTCTGGGACTCGCTGTTACTGGGAGATTGAGTGGAGTGGGAAGGAGCTTCTATAGGTGTCACGTATAAAGGAATCGGCAGGAAAGGAGATGATGATTCCTTTGCCCTTGGATTCAATGACAAGTCCTGGAGTTTGGGGTGCAATGATTCCAGTTACACTGCTTTGCACAATAACAATGAAACTGACATAAGTGCCCCCACTCCCCCAGAATAGGAGTGTATCTGGACTTTAATGCCGGCACTCTGTCATTTTATGGAGTCTCTGACACAATGACCCTCCTGCACAGATTCCAAACCACATTCACTGAGCAGCTCTATCCTGGGTTTTGTCTTGATTATGATTCCCCTGTAACAATCTGCCAGCTGAACTAGACTGTTTCATGTTTTAAGAAAACCTTCGTGGTGAACTCCCTGTCTGTCCTCTCCTCTCCTCGGGTGAAGGGAATGTTCAATCTGACACAACTTTGGGTGAAAGTTAGGGGTAAAGCAGCCACCTTCAGAGTGAAACAAGGTGAATTATTTGTTTTTCACTTGGGGCGAGGCAGCCTCATTTTACTGTTTAATCTGTTAGGTTAGTGTTTCTGTAATTGTAAACACTCACAACTGGACAGGTGTTTAAGCAAAAATGTTCAATATGTCCTGAGTATTTATTGATTGCAAATACATAAAGAGAATCAAGTGGCAAACTTAGTTGGCATCTCTGCACAGTGCTAGAATTCCCACAGCAAGTACTGATAAGTATCTCTTAAGGTGATTGTAGCTAACTAAATAATTCCAGAATGTGTACATATATTGCATTTCCATTGACTACATAGGTCACAAATGTGCCGGTTTGAAAAACATGAGATCTGGGAGATCTGGTGCTACTTTAGGTTAAAGAAAGTTCTCAGTTTCTATGCCTTATTCTCATGGTGCATGTTTACTATAGCAGGTGTTTCTTTCAACACTGCACATTTGAGACCTATATAACGAATGGAAGTGCACAGCAGGTGAGATTCATGGGATTATTTTGTCAGCTCCAATCCCTATCAATGTGAGGTCGTGTAAATAGCAGTTCACAATACTTGCCATGTCAAAGGCATGTCAGTATAGTTTCTAGCAGATTCCTGTATACAGTAGAATCCTGTTAGCTGAATAGCGTTTGAACTTGTTGCTGAAATTTATGGTAACACTGTATATTATTATTTGTTTATTTAGCAGGCGCCTTTATCCAAGGCGACTTACAGAGACTAGGGTGTGTGAGCGATGCATCACCTGCAGAGTCACTTACAACTCACGTCTCACCCGAAAGACGGAGCACAAGGAGGTTAAGTGACTTGCTCAGGGTCACACCATGAGTCAGTGGCTGAGGTGGGATTTGAACCGGGACCTCCTGATTCCAAGCCCTTTTCTTTAACCACTGGACCACACAGCCTCCTATATGATGGTGTCATTTAAGTAGTTTATTCACACGTTATAGATGCTTAACCCTTTGCGGTCCATTTATTAATTCTGCGTCAGGCTCGCCAGGTCTAATTAATTTTCACCGCAGCGCGGTTAATTTTAGGCAGCTGTTTAAAAGTATTTTTTTCACAGTCAAAGCGGGTTTAAATGGCCCTGCATATCAACAAAGCACTCACTAGGGCTCTCCAGCCCCGCCCACCCTTTCGTTTGCTATCGGCTTTCACATATGCTACCAAATAAAAATAATAATAATAATAGTCGTACATACCGATCAATCGTCTCCTGATGACTCGTTTTATCACCAAACTCCTCAATAATGCAATCCAAGTCATTATTTTATTGCTATAACATCTCAAAAAGCTCTGCAAATGTCCGTGATAGTCTCTGTGCTGATACTATACTCCCAGCTTGTTTCCATATGACCGCCCCATCTAATGCCAATGGGGTACTATGACTATTCATGAGATCGCCTTTTTTTTTTTTTTTTTTTTCGACTTGTCTCGGCTCCTGTCGCTCCCATTCGACAATTGAATGGTTTTCTCAGCTTTCGGAGAAAAACGACTAGAAACCCGTTTTTTGCGTTGCTAGAATGATGTCGGACCCAGTCCGACAAAGGACCTATGAGGAATAATTGCAATGTCGGACCCAGTCCGACAATGGACCGGAAAGGGTTAATATGTTATAATGTTTTTATAATACTTTATAGAACAAGTAATATAGGGTAGTAACACTGTTTACTAATGTGTTATAAATACTTAATAGATGATAAGAAATCTGCAGTTAATTAAAATATAAAACTATATTAGCTGTAAACACATTAAGACAAATCACATTAAACAAAAATTATTTACACTATTTTATGTGTTGTTTATTTTGTATTCTAATCTGCTTACTGAAAAGATTTTTCATCTGTGCGACAAAAATGGAAACACCTGCCATAGCACTGTCAATATGGTGTAGGGCCTCCATGGGCAGCCAGCACGGCACTGATTGGACATGGCAGGTAGCGATTCTGCAAGGTGCTTTTAAATTGTGCTGGAGGGATATGGGCCCATTCTTCAATGATTACCAGCCTCTAATTCCTTCAGGTTGTGTTGTATTGGGGTGGAAATCTGCAGTCAAGTCAGTATGGCCCATATATAGAGAGAGTCACACCACTTTAGAGACTGTTCCTTGTGAAAAGCTTCAGTAATTTGTGCCTTCTTGAAAACAGAAGCACCTACCAACCGAGCCCCAGAATCTGAAATGGCAGAACATCACACCACACTGCCTGCATAGTCTTATCAGTAAGTGCTTGGGATTTGACAGCTCTACTCTGTATCACTGCACTAAAGGGTTTTTCTTAGATATTATTAATAATGTAACTGTTGTCAAATTTTCATTTTATTGTGACCCAGCAGGCCCAGTACACTCTCTGGTTATTTTTTTTTTCCACCCCAGCCTTCTTTATTTTCACTCTGAGGTTTTATCCTGCCAGGAATGTTACTTTGTTTCCTCTCCCCACTGACTTCATTCCATCCTTTGGTCACAGGCAAGGGTGCAAATTTGGCACTATGGCTAGATTGTAGTGCCAAGGTGTACTTCATATATTATATATTTATTAGGGCGGGGTTTGATAATTTAGCCAGTAGGCTCTCTTTCAAAGTGATTTGCACCCCAGGTCACAGGTAATAGTGAACAGGGCCGTGCAAAGGGGTTCCAGTGGAACCGTGCCGGCCTTTTCTTTTATTTCTTGTTCTTTTCTTCCGTTGAGGGGACCTGCTTTTGTATCTGAAACAGATCTCGCTTTTCCCTGAATAACGAATACAGATCATTTTCTATCTGTATACACCGTCTGACTAACATTTCCTTATAACTTGCAGTTGGCCTGCTGTTATGTCAATCGTGTCTGAATGGACTCACCCAGCCAATCACACCTCTCGGGGTGGGGACAATGTTCCTGACCTTCCAAAAATAAACATCCGCCATTTTGTCTATGCATTCCAGCTTGCAGTAGGGAGACAGAGTTATTGGTTTATTGAGAGGAACGGTAGTTCCTCATTACAAGTTAGAACAACTTTTTGAAACTGCTGAGACTCTCTATACAGCTCAAAGAGTTTTGCTTTTTCACCATGTTGCAGCGGCAAAACTAAATCACTTAGAATTACCATCTGTACCAGTATCAAAAGTCTGAAGCTTCCTTACATCAAATGTGAAAAAACGTACATACCTCTTCTACACAGTAAGATATAAGTCGTCAAACTAAGGTAAAATTGTTATTCTCCTTTCTCTTCCATCTACTTTTAAGGGTGTGTAGCGACTATTCAAACAGAAAAGCTAAATAACTGGACATCTACCAATCATGTGATTCCACATGTTGGTCAACGTCAAAATAAACCAGGGAATGCAAGCAGTTTGATATCCACATCATTTATATTAAACAATTTATTTGTTTTAAAACAACACATCATAGGAAAAAAAATACTGTGGTTTGAACTTGCAACATGACGTCTTTGAAGCGCACATGACCTTAGCCTGCTGCGCCACTGTGCAGTTGTTGTAATGCGTTCATTTTTAAGCTTACATCCAAGCCTGACCAGCTTTGCTGAAAACCTGAAGGTTCTGCTCGATTCTAGAAATGTTCTATTTCCTGTTTGAAAATTTCCAGTTTCCTGTTTGTTTGGTAGATACCATAGAATGGAATTGTACACAAGAGTAGCATGTAGCTTCCTTGTCTAAATCTCTGATCTCTAATAACTTGTAGTTCCTCGTTTAATTAAAAATAAATAAAGGAATAAGTTATTTGGTAGAAACAAATAAATGATTTAAACAAATGCATAGAGAAATAAATACATTTAGAAATAAATATTTTTAAATAAACAAATGTAGAAATTAATACATGTTGATACATATTAATACATATGAAAGTATAAATAAATTAATAAATAGAACGCTAGTAAACTACATGTCATATTAATTGATTTGGCTGATGCGTTTATCCACAGCAATTGACATTTATATACCTATCTAAAAAGTACAAGTTTCATGTAAATATATATAACGGTAGTTCCTCATATGAGACACTAGTGATCCGTCGCTTGCAGCATCTGTGGAGTAGCAGTTAGAGCACTGTGCTTCTCACTAGAGGGTTGTGAGTTCAATCAGAGGCGGGGACACACTGCTGCTTTACCTAGATTGGTCCAGTAAAACCCAACTGTATAAATGGGTAATTGTATGTCACAATTGTAAGTTGGCCTGGGTAAGTGTGTCTGCTAAATAAAATAAATAATATGCGTGTCTGATTGGTATTTGGATGGGACGCTGCCTGGCAATACCAGGTAATTTAAACTTTTCTTTGAAGTTTTACTTGTTTACAATAACAAATAGTAGATTAAACAGCAAAACTGAGCTGATTTACTTTTAATTTATTGATGCCAGCTCGCTGCGCTCGTCTTTAATAATTCCCCACCTCGCTTTGCTCAACTTAAAAAGATTGCCGGGTCGCTGGGCTCGCCAGCTACTCACTACTAGAACTTTTCATCTCTGATTCCATTACAGCACACCATGCACATGAGACTCACTGTTATGAATGATTTTATGAATCGCTATTGAAATAATTGCATAAGAGAAGTTATAAATATATTCATTTCACGCCTCCACCCGCTGTTTTAATTGCATTTGGATCATTCCAGACACCACCTGATACGTGAGTGCAACAAACTCAGCAATGCATTATCCACCGTTGGTTAAAAAATAAATGAAACGGGCACATTTGTTATATAAGGTAGGCATGTTAGGTAGATGACAGATTCTTAATATTGTGAAGGTGGCTCTTTTAATCAAAAATAAATGAATAAGTTATAGTAATAGTTGCCTACTTATTTTGAATATTAACTTTTAAATATTTAGCCGTGCTGTTTTGAGAATAGGCTTATGCAGTGTATATCTTAGTGATAATATATTTGTTTTAATTAGTCATGGCCCCAAAGGAATCGGTATACTCTCATTTGGTCCCGAGAAAACATATTCTTCATAACACCTCAGGGACAGATCTAGACTTTCGTGAAGGGGGTCAGACTGTCATGAAGGAGGGATACCTGATATGAAAAATACCGTTAAAGTAAACAATACATTGACATTTTTAATGTTCCACTTTATTCTGATATTGCTAGGTTATATTGCTGTAAAACAAGACAATTTTACCAGCAAGCATTTTGCTAATTTTGTCTGCAAAAAGTCTGCATTATTAATGTGCCATATATTTATTGTGAATTTTTGATAGTGTAATCTAGCACTGCAGAAACACAAATATTTGTTGATGGAAAATGTACAAATTTCAGTCGTTTTACATGTTTTTCTGTAAATGGTGCCAATAAGCACAGCTGGGACATTATCAGATGTTATTCATTTAAAGTACAATTACATGCATTATGCTGCTTCTGTATAGAAGAAGACCTCAAACAGCTTTTCTTTAAATTTACGGTGTGCACAATTCTACAAACTGACACATGCTTTTAGGCATTAATATACTGTATACATATTTTATTTAGTTCCAATCCATATACTGCATTAAACCAAAATAGGGTTACCATGTGGCTCCAGATTAACCGGACACTGTGAGACAGAACAGGATTTCAAACTTGCCCTAAATTGAAATAAATGAATGTGTAAATGAACCATCCTTAGCTAGAATTAATAATGATGCTTAAATACCGCATCTTGCGTCAAATAATTGTATTATACTAAGAATGAATTGCAGCCAGTCGCTATTTTTTTCTGTTTGTTAAAATTCATTAAGCCCATATTATTCTGTAAACACAATCAAAGCATCATCATCTCGTTGCTGTATCGATAGATTAGCTATTAGTTCATTAAGATCAGATCAGAAGCAGCTGATCAGTGTGACTTGTTTGCTCAGCCAAGCAATTCCACCACAGCAGGATTAATCTCAGCAAAGGTGGAGCTCATTTATACATGAATTACTTTCAGTTTAGGGGGAATTTTGAAATCCCAGTCTGTCTCAAAGCATCCAGTTAATCTAGAGCCATATGGTAACCCTACCAAAATCATGAAAATACTGTTAATATATTGAAGCGTTCTGGGGTAAACAACAGGAAGGAAGACGACCGCAGCAAGATCTCATTCAGATTTTATTGAGGTCAGCACACCACAACACAGCCCACAGCAGCATGCAAGCTGTGCCTTTGTAACCCAAAACCCAGTGAAAACATGTAACGTTAGACATAACAAGACACGTTATTGGACAACATTCACAAGCACACTGGAACCACAACTCGATCACGCTCCCCCTCCCCACAGGGTGGACTCGTTCACATGCACAGGCACGCAGGACATTGACAAAACACAGAACAGCAACACAAAACCATATAACACATAACACAAATTATCGATATAAACGATTTAAACATGTTTAAATGGGAAAGCATGCATAAAAGTTGCAGTTGTTTTAATGATCAATGCAGTGCTCAAATATTTTAAAAACACAATACATCAAAGTCACAGCATGCATTATATTCAGGTATTATGGCTACATCTGTCTTCTTTTCATACATTTATGCTGTAAAACCACAGGCGTCTGAAACTTTTGTGTGTAAATGGCATGTGTGTAAAGCAAAAAAAAATAGACATGCTCTATTCCTAAACAGCTGTGTTTATATCGTCATTAGGTGTAACACTGGTGTTTAGTCATTTGGAACTCTAAATAATTGTTAAGCGTTATGTGTTTAAACTGTGCCATTTTGCTAAGTTTATTGTTTAGATTTTAAACACCAGCCCTGTTATAAATGTGTATGAATGTTTACAGTGTTACAAATCATAAACATTTCCAAGAGTTTATAAAATAAACACCACACTGTGTTTAAATCCTAAACCCATTTAAAATCATAAACCCAGTGGCGTGTTTTAAAAGTGTGACAAATAGGTGTTTTACAGTGTAGCTTTTATACTTTTGTTCTATTATTTCACAAACACAACATTTTACTCAAATGTATGAAGGTCAGACACCTGGTTTTGCTCATTACACATGCTTATCTTAGCCACTGTAATATATGTGCTTAATAGTTTTTCTTTGTTTCCCTTACAAAATGTCTCCAAAACCATTACTTTGGTTTAAATCGACACATTACTTTCCATCTAGACTTGGGGCCAGCAGTGTGAAGTAGTGGTTAGGGCTCTGGACTCTTGACCGGAGGGTTGTGGGTTCAGTCTGTTCTTGCTGTGGGTGCTACTGGAAAATGGGTGCATACAAATGATGCACTTATTGAAGTCAAACCATGGTCAAGAAATGCAAACGACATGTATATGGCTTTTTATGAAGAGATCTAATGCTTTACAAATGCCTTACCCTAAGTTCATAACACCACTATATCAAGGAGAATAATGTTTTTTCCAGCATTAAAATGTGTCAGTATACTACCCTTTAGCACGGACATGCATATGTACCTTTTGAACCATTCATAATATTGTAGTTTTGTACCTCGTAAATATCAATATATCAATACCTACCAAAATAGACACATTGTTTTCACCACTGGTGCAACTATAAGAATACAATGTTTACACTTTCAATACTGTCCAAATGTCCCTTCTACCATTATTTCACTTACAAATCTTTTCTCATATCTCTTATATTACTCTACTTATTACTCTCATGTAATGTCTTTCTGTCTATTTGCCATACACATTCTCGAATATCTTTCCTCGCTTTATTCATTATTTGATGAAGTAAAAAAGAAGTGATATATATAACAAAAACATTGTCAATGTAAAAAAACAAGTTAGAAAAACGCAAACAGCCGTTTAAAGGGTGATATCAAACACAAAAGCCCAAGTTAGGAGAAGCAATTGAGGCAGCCTTGTCAAGCATCAAGCACATGGGCACAATTGGAAAGGTGCTGGGGCCCAAAATTCACATAATTGTTGCTTCTAACTTGGCTTCCTTTTTCATTGCTCCACTTTAGAAGAAGCCAAGTTAGAAGAAAGAAAGGCGTGGCTGGCGCGTTTAATTTAAATTAAAAATAAATCAAAGGTTTAAACAAAAGACACTTGCTCACAGAGCAAAATAAAACAGGTAAACAAAACAAATCTCGAACACAAAATAAATAAAGCACAGGTCAGGCTGGGAAGATTGCCTTCACTGTTCCTATGTTTTTTAAGTTTCGTTTTCTCTTTCTCTTTCTCTTTCTCTTTCTCTCTCTCTCTCTCTCTCTCTCTCTCTCTCTCTCTCTCTCTCTCTCTCTCTCTCTCACGCTCCTCTCGTACACCCACCACCTGCAGCTAAAACAGCAGGTCTCTTATATACTGGCCGAGGGGTTAACTGTCTATCAATTCTCTCATTACCCTAGGCCACAGTCTGCACAGGTAGCATTACTATGCGTGACTGCCAGCTAATTCAATAATCACCAGCTGACAGTCGCGCATTTCCACAGGTTTTTTAAAAACAAAACACGGCTCGCCGTAGATACATTTTAAAATAAATACAACAACAAAACACCGGCTTCACCGTCATATGAATACAACTAAATCATAACGATAATAATAATAATAATAATAATAATAATAATAATAATAATAATAATAATAATAATAATAATAAAAAAAAAAATAATAATAATAATAATACAAAATAACACGGGCGGAGGGAAACCCGTTCTAAAATAAACAAATACATTTAAGCAGCAGGGCTTATTGCCAGTATACATGTAAATAAGCTAAATGATAAAAGGAGAGAGAGAGCCAGAAATCGATAGGTTGCGGATGCAACCCGGTTCCCTGAAAGAGAAAATAACCATCAAATATGGGGATATTGCCGTCAGGCAGTAGCGATTGGCTGAGCTTTTATAGCAAAGCTGCCGATGAGGCCTCTGCGCGAGCTGCCACGTAAGCCCGCCCCTTGGGAGCTTACTATCGCAGCGCGCAGAGACTCACGTCCTCTTTTGCTCTTCAGGCCGTGAAGACCTCTGGAGCGACCACGCAGCTTGATGGTTATTTTCTCTTTCAGGGAACGGGGTTGCATCCGCAACCTATCGTTCCCTTTCAAGTCGAAAATAACCATCAAATATGGGGACAGTGTACCCAAGCTGTCGCGAGGAGGATTCTCGGCAGTAGGACAGACTTACGTCATAGCGCAACTGTGTAGGGAATACATCTACGCATATGCGGAGCTGCGCCGCAGCGTCTATGCTCGCAATGACACCTGTCCTAAGGTGGAATAGTCAACACCATGCTGTCAACCACTCTATCGTCCGCATCTTGAGGGATCATAGAGTGTAGTACAGATGCTCGAACAGTGGAGCAGAGGAATCCAATGCGTTCAACGGTAAAACCTCATAAAAGTATGCGGTGTAGCCCAACTGGCTGCAGCGCAAATGTCGAACACCGGCACCCCTCTAAAGAGGGCCCAGGATGTCGCCATACCCCTAGTGGAATCGCCTTCAACTGCCCTGGTGGTGGAAGGCCTGCAGATTCATAAGCTAATTTAATAGCATCCACTATCCAGTGGGAAAGGCGTTGTTTAGACAGCGGCTGACCCAAAGTCCTAGAACCATGGCATATGAACAATTGTTCAGTTTGCCTCACAGCCGTTAATGCGGTCAATATAACATCTCAATGCCGCGCGGGGCAGAGCCTGTGTAACCGTTCTTCCTCTGGGGAAGAAAAAGGAGGAGGATGGAGCATGCCATCAACTTCGACTGGTTGGTTCATATGAAGCGGGGATATGACCTTGGGTAAAAGGCGGGTTTGGGCGCATGGAGACCTTAGAACCGTCTCCTGCGAAGCGAGTACATGAAGAATGCACTGACAGTGCGTGTAACTTCGCCCAGCGTTTTGCTGAAACCACTGATAGCAAAAGCGCGGTTTTTATAGACACGAGCTTCATGTCCACGCTGTGGAGAGGCTCGAGCGGTGCCTTGGTAAGGGCTTCCAGCACCACATCAAGGCTCCATGACGGTAGAACTGGTCGTCCTTGGAGGCATAAGCGTCTTGCGCCCTTTAGGAACTGCGATGCCAGAAAATGGCAACCTGGTGACAAACCGTCAATACGTTACATGGCAAGCCGATATGGCGGCTAAGTACACTTTAAGTGTAGAGGAGATTTCCCCTCATCTAACAGTTTCTGTAGAAACTGTAAGATCACTGCCATAGGGCAGGATATTGGGTCATGGCCTTCCGCCAGACACCAACTTTGAAACAACTGCCACTTATCATTATACTGCGACCTAGTAGAGGTGCTCTAGCACTCTGAATGGTCGAAATAACCGCCGTCGAGAGCCCTAAGGCTGACAGGCGCTCCCGTTCAGGGGCCAAGCCCATAGCTGCATGAGCTTGGGGTTGGGTGCCATAGCCCTCCTTGGGCTTGGGACAACAGGTCGCTTCGCAGAGGAGCTCCCTCGGCCGACCGTGCAACAACTGCACCAGGCTCGGGAACCATATCCTCGAGGCCACCGAGGCGATTAGAATCACTGTCGCTTGCTCTACCCTGACCTTCTCTAAGAAGGCGGGGAGCATCGGAATCGGTGGAAGCATATAGGAGCCCTGGCGGCCATTCGTGAGCCAGTGCATCGACTCCTAGGGGCTGTGGAGATCCTTCACTGAGAACCATAGGGGGCAGTGCGTGGTCTCTTCGCGAAGCAAAGAGATCCACCTGGGCTGTGCCGAACCATTCCCAGATGCGCTCTACCACTTGAGGGTGGAGGCGCCATTAAGCCAGCAAGAGGGCCTCCTCTGGATAGGAGATCCGCTGCGTAGTTGACTCTGCCGGTAGATGAACCGCGCGCAGAGAGGTTAAGCGGTTGTGCCCATAGCAACATCCGTGCTACCATCCGGTGAAGACCGGGGGACCGCAAGCCGCCCTGGCGGTTGATGTACGCCACAACTGTGGTGTTGTCTGACCGCACTAACACATGCTTGCCTAGAAGCACTGGCAAGAAGTGCGGGGCGAGGTCCACCGCTCTGAGCTCCAGAGCATTGATGTGGGCTGACCTCCAGGGTCCTGACCACACTCCACGGGTCCCTGTCCCGTTCCAGACTGCTCCCCAACCGTGGTTGGAAGCGTCGATCGTGATGACCTGCCTCCTGAAAATGGGACCCAAGCGTGCGCCTTGGCGGAGGTTTGATGGAACTTTCCACCAGCGTGGCGCTTCCAGCAGGCTCGGGATACCCTTAGCCTGCGGTGTTTGTCTCTCAGCGGATGCAGCGAAGGCATTGAACCAGGCCTGCAGAGGTCTCTGGTGTAGTAAGCCCAAAGGAAGGGCTTGTGAGGCGGCAGCCATCAACCCCAGCATGCGCTGACACAGCTCCATGCTGACTGTCTGTCTCAACCTGAATAGGGAGAGACACCGCTCTAATGAGGCAACTCTTTGTGTCGACAGGGTCGCTTCCATGGACACTGAGTCCAGATGCAGACCCAAGAATTGGTCTGTTGGCTCGGCACTAGGCGGCTCTTTTCTGAATTGATCTTCAGACCTAGCAGCTGAAGATGGTCTGTAACCATCACTGTGTGCTGTGCCACCTGCTCCTTGGACTGCGGCGCAGAGCGAGCCAGTCGTCCAGATAATTCAGCAGTCGGACACCTTGAGCCCGCAAGGGAGCTAGAATGGCATCCATACATTTCGAAAAGGTTCGAGGAGCTAGTGACAGGCGAATGGAAGGACACAAAACTTCGTATACCCTGCTCTGAAATGCGAAGCGCAGATACTTCCTGTGACCGGGCAGATGGGAGCGTGAAAGTGCGCATCTGTCAGGTCCGCGGTGGTGAACCAGTCGCCGTGCGGACTGACTGAATGATGTGCCTGTGCGTAAGCATCCTGAGCGATAACACCCGCGGGTATTTGTTCAGTACTCGCAGATCTAAAATAGGGCCGAGCCCGCCGTCCTTCTTGGGCACCAGGAAGTATTTGGAATAGAACCCTGGTCGATCAGAGCAGGGTCTACTTGTTGAATGGCATGCTTGCTGAGCAATGCCTGTATTTCCACATTCAGAGCTGAGGACTGAACCGAGTCCTTTACTGCAGTTATAACCACTCCCGGAAGGGAGGTTTTAACTGGAACTGAAGGGTGTACCGGTGGATATAGTTTTGTGCACCCAGATGTCGTTGGTGCATTGTTGCCAGAACTGGAGCTGGGAGACAGTGTAGGGGCGGGTTAACAGCTGCCTGGTGTTCTCAGGGCTGTTTAGGCTGGGCTCGTTCGCGAGGGGCATGGCCAGAGCCCGAGGCGTGGCCTGCCACCACCTCTAGGGCGCCACCCTCCGCGCTGCGGTCTTGAAAATGAAGGTTGACCGCGCTGCTGTGGTTGAGGAGAGGACTTAGTACCCCTGGCCGTGGCTGGTGCTGCAGTGGTGGTCTCGCCACTGGTGCTCCTGTTGGCGCCTTGGCTGGAAGGGCTTATGCGGCCACATTTTAGCCAATTGTTGAGATGCCTCCGGGCCTTAACAGAGCGTTGGAGCATCTCCTCCACCGCTGGGCCAAGCGTGTGCCCTGGCGTAATAGGGGCATCTAACAAAGGAGCCTTGTCAGACTCTTGAACTCTCGCCTGCGAGAGCCAGAGCTACCTTCTGGCGACCACCAGGAAGCAATACTCCTGCCTTGAGCCCGTGCGTTCAACTGGGCCATTTTAACAAGGAGTTGTGCGACCAGCGCCAATTCCGCCCTCAGAGGCGCCGGCGGGTGCTCTGGGAGATCTTTCACCAGGGGCGCCTGGTAAACTGAAAGGAGGCTGGCCACGTTGGACAACCGAACTGCCTCTGTAGCCGCTAAGTAGCCCTTCTTCAAATGGATCTCAGTGGTCCTGCACTGCTTGTTAGGACAAGCAGGGTCCTTAACCAGACCGAAAGTGTCGGGGTCTTAACCAGGGCTGCAAAAGCAGCATCGACCGGTGGAAAAGGCGCCAGACCAGCCTCACTCGCTCCCTGCATGGCAAGCGGAGGCCTTCCGCGAAGTTGCGGTGAAGAAGCAGGGGCCCCAGGTGGACTGTACCTCCTTGATGAAATCAGGGAAGGCAGGGGCGCCCTGGGCAGTGGAGACCGTGCCGATGGCGACTCAAACAGCGACCGCCGAGGTAATTCCACGGCTGGCCACTCAAGTCCCAGGTGACGAGTTGCCCGCTCCACCAACGACCACAATGGATCACTGGTGTCCAGCACCTCGAGTCAATGTCCTGCTCGGAATGCTGGGATGCCAGGTCAGTTTCCACACTGTCCTCCTCAAGGAGAGGCTCCCCTTCAGAAGCATCCCTGGAAATGGCATCTACATCCCATACCCCTTGGGGTTGTTGGATAACAGGGACGGCCAGAGGCTGTGGCTGAAGCGCCCGGCTGACTGGCAAGTGGTTCGGCGGTGGTGCCCTGCTGGTAAGGGACATCAGCAGCGATTGCTGGCCCATCATTACATCCATAAACTGGGACATCTTGGATGTGAGCTCTGCCACACCTGACTTGTCCCTATAGCGCCTGTCCCGCCGAGGAGAGCGGGGCGTCCCCTACGGCGGGGCGACAGGGAGCGAGACCGTGACCGGCGGGAGCGTTCCCTGCGAGGGAGGAGCCTCGGGGCGAATAGGCGGGCTATGAGGCGCTCATGTCTACGGTCTGGAGACCTTTGGCCAGCTGTAAGCTGGGAAGGGCTACTGGATACCCGCAGTCGCGGCGGGTGGAGTCGCCGTGGATGGCGGCGGGGCAGACAGGGTGTAAGAAGACCCTGAGGAAGGGAATGGCCACCCACCGCTTTCCTCGCCCTCTGGCGAAGAGTGCGCTGTTGAAAATTAGCGCAATCTGCGCCAAAGCGATCTGTCTGCTAAGGCAGGCGGCGTGCTCTGGTCCCAGGCACGCTACACAGTCGTCATGCGGATCGCTTCGCCCGGCAATTTTGCCTGGCAGGTGGCGCTGCGGTGGAACCGGACATGGTTGCCACTGTTGTAAAGCGTCGGCGCACCGGCGTCGGCGCCAAAGCGTCAGCGTCGAGTGCGTGCACCGGCGTCGGCGCCAAAGCACCGGCGTCGAGTGCGTGCACCAGCGTTGAGCGTCGGCGCACCGGCGTCGGCGCCCAGCGTCGGCGTCGAGTGCGTGCACCGCGCGTCGGCGTCGGCGCCGGCGTCGAGCGTCGTGCACCGGCGTCGGCGTCGGCGCACCGGCGTCGAGCGCCCGGCGTCAGCGTCGAGTGCGTGCACCGGCGTCGGCGTCGGCGCACCGCGCGTCGGCGCCCGGCGTCGGCGTCGAGTGCGTGCACAGCGTCGGCGCCGGCGTCGGCGTCGAGTGCGTGCACCGGCGTCGAGCGTCGGCGCACGGCGTCGGCGCCCGGCGTCGGCGTCGAGTGCGTGCACCGGCGTCGGCGCCGAGCACCAGCGTCGAGTGCGTGCACCGAGCGTCGAGCGTCGAGTGCGTGCACCGGCGTCGGCGTCGGCGCACCAGCGTCGGCGCCCGAGCGTCAGCGTCGAGTGCGTGCACCGGCGTCGGCGTCGAGTGCGTGCACCAGCGTCGGCGTCGGCGCACCAGCGTCAGCGCCCGGCGTCGGCGTCGAGTGCGTGCACCGGCGTCGGCGCCAAGCACCAGCGTCGAGGTGCGTGCACCAGCGTCGGCGTCGAGTCGCGTGCACCGGCGTCGGCGTCGGCGCACCGGCGTCGGCGCCGAGCGTCAGCGTCGGCGCCCGAAGCACCAGCGTCGAGTGCGTGCACCAGCGTCGGCGTCGAGGTGCGTGCACCGGCGTCGGCAGCGCTAGCGTCGAAGCACTAGCGTCGGCGCCTAAGCGTCGGCGCTAAGCACGAAGGCGCGTCGTCAGCGTGGAGCACGAGTCCCAAGCGCAGAAGCGCTGCACCAACGCCCGGCGCTGCACCAGCGCCGGGCGCTGACACCACCAGTGCGAGTACCAAGCGTAGAAGCGCTAGCCGCAGGCGCCTGGCGTCAGCTGACCCGCAGGCGGAGACGCTAGTGCTGGTACAGTGTCTGGTGCTGTATATACTTACCTGGGTGCTAGGGAATATGTGCTTTGGTGGTGGTCGTCTTCCTAATGGTGAAAAAAGGGATTTTTTTTTTTTGTGTTGTGTGGGGCGCTGCAGCAATGCTTATGTGACTGTAAGCGTGCAGCTACCACGGTGGGATGGAACACACCGCAGTGGAGTAGTATAGAGAGGCTGCAGAGCAGGCTCTACACACTGCGCGTCTAGCCAGGCAAGACCGAGGCTGCAATGGAGGCGTGGCCAAAGGCCAGCATAGCGCGTCCTAACAAATATATATAAATATACACAACAAATATAAAATATTACACAAAACCCAAAAACACACGATAACAATTACAAAGTAATTATAAGTAAAGGAAAGGCGGAGACCACGGTAATAACAGAAGCGCGATGCAAAGCAAAGCGTGAAGGAATATATAATGTAATATAAATAATATATAATACAATTATATAACCCAAATATAACAATTACAACTGAAATAAACTCGGAGAAGGGAAAAACCAGCTTCTCAAGCCTAAACTTAATGAGTACAATACAGTTGCTAGCTCTAAGTACCTACCGCTACCAAGGCTGAAGACAAAAGAGGGCGTGAGTCTCTGCGGCTGCGTATAGTAAGCTCCCAAGGGGGCTTACGTGGCAGCTCGCGCAGAGGCCTATCGGCAGCTTTGCTATAAAAGCTCAGCCAATCGCTACTGCCTGACGGCAATATCCCCATATTTGATGGTTATTTTCGACTTGAAGGGAACCTTTTCACAATGTATTATTATTATTATTATTATTATTATTATTATTATTAGTAGTAGTAGTAGTAGTAGTAGTAGTAGTAGTAGTAGTAGTCGTCGGTTGTATTGCTATTATTTTTACATTGCCATAACCGTGTTATTATTACTGTTATTACTACTATTCTTGTTATTACATCTTCTCTGCTTTGGCAATATAATTGTAATGTTGTTATTCCAATAAAGTCATTTGAATTTGAGAGACAGATATAGATAGATAGATATTTTTGCTACTTCAGGGGAAGACAGAGATGAGATACCATGGGTGCAAGAAGAGGTTGAGATTGAGGCAGTGGCAGTGGAGGTCAGGGATGAGAGTGAGGGAGAGGGACAGCTTGATGCACCCAGTGAACCAGTAGAGCACCCAACAACATCTTTCGAACCCAAGGATGACTTATATGCCAGCCTTACCAACAATCAAGTGGCGTCATTATCCATTCAGCACTGCCTGGGAAAGTCCATCCTCCCATACCAGTGCTCCTCTCAAACCGCATGAGTATTTCAACAAGTATGTGCCGGATGAGATATTTGAGCTGATGGCAGAAATGACAAACTTGTATGCAGAGCAGAATGCAACAAGTGGGTTCAAATTTGCATCAGTGCAAGATATCCAAGCCTTAGTTGGCCTACATTTGGCGATGGGGGTATTGAATTTTCCTCGAGTCTTGAGCATTACTGGGACTCCAGTATGAATATCAGCCTTTCAAGGATGCCCTGTTACAGATTTTTCCAGCTTCCTCAAATTTGCATGTGATCAATAACCATGAGAGGCCAGCTAGAAACACAGATGTCTTCTTCGAGGTGGGTCCACTCTATGACTCTATGTCTGGAGCTTCCACTTGAAGAGGATCTGTGCGTAGAACAAGCAGATAGTGCCTTTCAAGGGCACGCTTAGTGTAAAGCAGTATATCAAAGCCAAACCCATGGGGGTGAGTTTTTTCCTGTGTGGCAAAAGTGGCCTTGCCTATGACTTCCTGCTCTACCAAGGTGCCACAACTTAGCTCTCGAGCAGAGCAAGAAAAGAATGGGACATGGAGCTGCTGTGGTTCTACACCTCAGTCAAAGAATCAGTGATCCAAACCACAAGCTCTACTTTGACAATTACTTCACCACATATAATGTGCTAGAAGTGCTGACAGACAACAGCAGGAACAGCAAGAGTCTGCCACTTTGCCAATCCACCTATCAAGTCAGACAAGGAGATGTCCAAGAAGGAAAGAGGTAATCATGATCAGACTAGTCACGATGGGAAACTTGTGCTGGTCAAATGGTTTGACAACCGCTCTGTCCTGCTGGCTTCCAACTTTGTTGGTGGGGAGAAGGATGAGGTTGAGAGGTGGGACAAGAAAGAGAAAAGATACATGAAGATGGAGTGATGGAGATGAATATAATATTAGTGGGTACACACTGTATAGGAAAGACAGGCAGGACAGAAGAGGGGAGGGGTACGCTATACATAAGAAATAGCCTTGAAGCCCAGGTGTTAAATCAGGACAAAGAAAACAATGCAGAATCAATATGGGTCAGAATAATGGACAAAAATTCAAAGGGCATAATAATAGGAGCATGCTATAGACCGCCAAATTCAGACGCTGAGCAAAATAATCTGTTATACAATGACATTCGAAATTCAAGTAGAAAAGGAGAAGCCATACTAATGGGGATTTCAACTTCCCCATGTAAAATGGGAGAACCCGGTGGGGAGCATGACAGACAAAATCAAAATGGTGGAAATGACAAATGACTGCTTCCTAACGCAATTTGTCAAGGCACAGGCTAGAGGGAGGCATGCCTTGATTTAGTCTTTTCAAATAATGAAGACAGAATAACTAAAACAGAGGTCAGAGAGCCATTGGCAAACTCAGACCACAACATGGTCTCATTTGAAGTATTTTTAAAACCCCAAAGTAATGACTAAAGCTAAGGTTTACAATTTTAGAAAAGCAAACTATGAAGGTATGAAACAGAGACTAACAGAAGTAGATTGGAGTAAAATAGAGAAAACATCCACAGAAAAAGGATGGCTGTTTTTAAAAATGTAGTACTAGATGCATAAAATAATTACATCCCAAAATAGACAAATCTAAATCTAAAACAAAATGGCCAAAATGGTTTAATAGATCAATTTAAAAATATTCAGTGAAAAAAGGCACTTTACAGAGCGTTTAAAGGGTCAAAAACAAAGTACACAGAAAGAGTACTTGGAACTGCAAACACAAGTCAAAAGGAAGTTAGAAAGGCCAAGAGAGATAGAAATCAATATTGCTAAGGGGCTAAAACCAATTCCAAAATGTTTTTCCAATATTATAACAGCAAGAGAACATTCAAAGAGGAGGTTAAATGTCTAAGAGACACAAATGGCAAAATCATAGATGAAGAAAAAAAAAGCAAATATATTAAATGATTACTTTTCACAGGTTTTACAAATGAGGACACAGACAACATGCCCCACATGTCGACCTGTTCCTATCCAATTTTAGATAACTTTAGCATAACAGAGGCAGAAGTGTTAAAGGGACTAGGAGCTCTTAAAATAAACAAATCCCTGGGCCGGATGAGATCCTCCCAATAGTACTCAAAGAAATGAAAGAAATTATTTACAAACCGCTAACCAAGATCATGCAACAGTCTCTTGACACAGGGTTCTACCTACAGACTGGAAAATAGCAAGCGTAATACCGATCCAAAAAAGGGAGACAAAACCAAACCAGGTAACTACACACCAATAAGCCTGACTTCTATTATATGTAAACTTATGGAAACTATAATAAGATCCAAAATGGAAAATTACCTATATGGTAACAATATCCTGGGAGACAGTCAGCATGGTTTTAGGAAAGGAGATCGTGTCTAACTAACCTACTTGACTTTTTTGAGGATGCAACATTGAAAATGGATAATTGCAAAGCATACAACATGGCTTATTTAGATTTCCAGAAAGCTTTTTGACAAAGTCCGCATAAAAGATTAATTCTCAAACTGAACGCAGTAGGGATTCAAGGAAATGCATGCACATGGATTAGGGAGTGGTTAACATGTAGAAAACAGAAAGTACTGATTAGAGGAGAAACCTCAAAATGGAGCGAGGTAACCAGTGGTGTAGCACAAGGATCAGTATTAGGTCCTCTGCTATTCCTAATGTACATTAATGATTTAGATTCTGGTGTAGTAAGCAAACTTGTTAAATTTGCAGACGACACAAAAATAGGAGGAGTGGCAAACACTGTTGAAGCAGCAAAGGTCATTCAAAATGATCTAGACAGCATTCAGAAATGGGCAGACACATGGCAAATGAAATTCAATAGAGAAAAGTGTAAAGTATTGCATGCAGGCAATAAAAATGTGCATTATAAATATCATATGGGAGATACTGAAATTGAAGAAGGGAACTATGAAAAAAGACCTAGGAGTTTATGTTGACTCAGAAATGTCTTCATCTAGACAATGTGGGGAAGCTATAAAAAAGGCCAACAAGATGCTCGGATATATTGTGAGAAGTGTTGAATTTAAATCAAGGGAAGTAATGTTAAAACTTTACAATGCATTAGTAAGACCTCACCTAGAATATTGTGTTCAGTTCTGGTCACCTCGTTACAAAAAGGATATAGCTGCTCTAGAAAGAGTGCAAAGAAGAGCAACCAGAATTATCCCTGGTTTAAAAGGCATGTCGTATGCAGACAGGCTAAAAGAATTGAATCTATTCAGTCTTGAACAAAGAAGACTACGCGGCGATCTGATTCAAACATTCAAAATCCGAAAAGGTATAGACAATGTCGACCCAGGGACTTTTTGACCTGAAAAAGAAACAAGGACTATGGGTCACAAATGGAGATTAGATAAAGGGGCATTCAGAACAGAAAATAGGAGGCACTTTTTACACAGAGAATTGTCAGGGTCTGGAACCAACTCCCCAGTAATGTTGTTGAAGCTGACACCCTGGGATCCTTCAAGAAGCTGCTTGATGAGATTCTGGGATCAATAAGCTACAAACAACCAAACGAGCAAGATGGGCTGAATGGCCTCCTCTCGTTTGTAAACTTTCTTATGTTCTTATGTTCTTATGTAAACTTTCTTATGTTCTTATGTTCTTATATACAAATAATTTTAAAAATATGTAAATCAATCAATCAATCAATCAATCAATAAATAAATAAATAAATAATAAACACGTGCCTCCTGTTCTAAATAGACTGAATAACCCAAACTATCACATATAGTTTTAGGCCTGTATTTAAATCAGAAAGTGTTCATTGAAACCACCTTGTGCTCAACTAAGTAATGGAACTAATGTCGAAATGTATTTTGTTTTATCCTTAAGTTCTACAAGAATGCAACCATGTCTGTTATCTGAGCATTTGGTATGCCACCAGTGCGGTTAACCAGGCTATGTTTCATCAATATATCATTGATAAAATACAGAAAATGTATTTTCCATGGTGAAACCATGTTCTATGTGTATCAACTTCCCCATCCCTCACAGTAGTCGATGGCGAGGTGCAAATTAATATATGATAAGCCTGGCGACCCACTGCTCTAAATTTTAGCCCTGCTTAAAGAACAGGCCTTGTCTGTTTGTCTTGTTGGTAAACACATCACAGCTATCAGTTGTTATTTACCTTATTTTCTTTGTAAAAATGTAATCCTGCTTGGAAGAGCATCACTAAATTTGAATCTCATGATTTTCATTCATTCGAATGGGACAGTGCATGGGGACTTTGTGGCTTGCCATTACTCGGGAGGTTCCATTCCTCTGTAAACATTAGCATAGGTGCCAGTCACTGCAATCAGGACTAACACATATTGTTTCTCCTCTGGCTAGCTTCATTCATGTTGGTGATGTTTTAGGAAAGACAGATTATACAAAGGGAATTTGGTTTAAGAAAATGGGAAAATTATTTTCTGCAATACAGCCTTAATATTTACTTTCGTAATACATTTCTGTGCATAATTATTTTTCAAAAAATGAATTAAATAAATAAATAAAATAATAAAATGCAATCTTATACTGAAAAATAGCTCTTAAAATATAATTAGCCAGAACCAATGGCTCATATTTTGAGCCCCGTCCCCTTCAGTTCCTGTATGGTAGCACACCACAATAAAGAGTTTAATCCTGAGCTCCATACTGGGGATCAGCTCGTCCTCAGTTTTGTTCCTCAACTTTTTTTCGTTGCAATTGGTGCTAAATGAGTACGCAGCTGGGATGATCCTGAGATAGTACGTATTAGCTGGCACACAACTTGGTACACAGCTGCATTAAATCTACAAGTTTGTTGCAATTGACCCATCGTCTGTAGCTTGGTGTTTACTTCATCGTTTGAGGATCAAAATACATCTGCATCTTACTTTTAAAAACACCCTTTTATTGTACCATTACACTAGTATAATTAACTGTATTTTACCTTAAGTATTTAATTTGTGGGGCAACCTCAACGTCTCTACAAATATTTTATGAGATATTCTTTTACCTCCCATTAAATCTGCATCATGCCACACTGCTCGCTCTAGCGTTCAAGCTGCCTCAGGGGCCAGTTGTACTAAAGCAGTGGTGGGCAACTGAAATGAATGGAAGGGCCGTATGTGTGACCCTAAACAGCCCTGAGGGCCACCAGACACATCCAAATGCCAGAAAACACAATTAAAATAGATAAAGAAATAATCAAATACATTAACTGACTAAGATATAAGCAGTGTTACCATTTCAATTGAATAACAAATATAATTAAAAGTAATACATGTGCAGTTCCTACAAGTAATGTGACTTTTGAGAGACAATAGTTTTGTAGTCCAGGTAGCTCAGCAGTATTTTGCAAATTGTTAAACTTATTTATTCCACTGCCCTCATCACTTTTTGAAACAGCTGGTGTGATTGATGCTCCAACACCCTTTCCACTTATTGTCACAAATGTATCTCTTTGCTATGGCTAACTCAAACCTTCTCTCCCCAATTTCACTGCAGTAAAGTGTTGCACAACTTAAATTTACCAACAACCATCTCTTTGCAACATGGCAGGACGTTTCTCACAGTGAGACTTGACTATTAAACTTGCACAGTTTAAGGATAGCCAATGTTTTTCTAATAACACAACATCTTCAAGGTTAAACTTTCTTGCTTTTTTTGGGGGTTAATTAACAAGTAATAGATATTTACAAAATATAGTGAACATTTTATTTTTGGGATAGTGTTTGAAATGTTTTATAAAAATAAGAGACTGGGTAAAGGAGAGACACACTTTGTATGATATTATAATTTAATAAACAGATTTGCAATGATTTGATAAGAAAGCAGAGTATAGTAACGTAAGAAACGTAATTGCCACCAAAAAGTTAAGAAAACGTATCATCATGGAATGTATTAGTTCCGCTGAAGTGCTGCTCCAATGTGTTGCATAGAACCACCAAGTTGCATACCAGTGTCCCCTAGTGATCAGGCCAGTGGTATTACATCTAACTACAAACACGTGGTTTAAGAGAGTTCCTGGGGAATAAGCCCTATCCAGCCTCTGTTTTTCATCACCTAGAATTTTAGGATTGAGACATTATTTAAAATATATATATATATATATATATCAAAGACATTCGAAAATAATATTGCAAAAAGTCTACCGGAAGCCATGATAGTCGTACAGTAGTATTTCATGTTACAGTCACAGTTACAGTCACAGTTTTCAATTTTGTCAGTTTTGTATATGGAAACCTACAAAGCGGTGTGTAATTCAATATGTTAACGTAACATATGTTAACGTAACATAATTCAGCAGGTTTCATTCCACTTTATGAAACAAAATTAGCCAATTCTACAGGGTGATGCAAAACTTTTAGCCAAAGCTGTATGTATGTATGTGTGTACGTATGTCTGTGTGTGCGTGTTTATGTATGCATGTATGCAAGTATATACTGTATTTATTTATGTATGTCTGACATATGATTAGAACATCTATATTAAACTGGGAGTTGAAGGACTATGTAAAAGTTGTTAAAGGATCTTCTCACATATGATTAGTTTCCACACCGACCCATTTCGGTTTGTCTGGGAACACAATCTGAAAACCTTTTGAATTCCCGTCACACTTCAGTGAAAAGAGCTCAGCTCTTGAGTTATTACTGCAAAGAAGAAGTGTCATTGAAAGCAAAGAGAAACACACTTAGAAGAGCTGCTTTGATTTTGCTTTGAGGGTCTGTAGAATTCTTATTTTAAAATGTCATGTATTTAATTTGGGGTATAGTTAATGTCCAGAGTGACATTAACAATACTACTACTGTGATATGACAGCCTTACTGAAATGGCCGTGTGGAATCTGTTAAACTAATTGTTTAAAATACATACAATCATCATGTTTGCCAACAATCCTGTTCAGTCTGTTGATTCATTTGAATGAGATATGGAATTATGTAACAGCAAAGATTAGATATGAGATATGGAATTATGTATTACAGCAAAGAAGTATTATAGTGTTTTTGTCAGGGTACAATATAACAGTACATTTTTTTCTTTTTTAATTGTTACTGGATTATTGTTGGAATAAAATATCAGGGAAACAAGCACACGTTCTATCAATGGTTCACCTAGAATTGATTATTGTAGTGCACTTTTCTCTGGTATCCCAAAACGTGTGGTGTCTCGCTTACAGCTCATTCAGAACACTGGCGTTGCAATTCTGACTAAACCCAGAAAAAAGTGAACACATTACTCCTGTTTTGGCCTCTTGCATTGTACGCTGTGCAGTTTAGAAATTATTTTAAAATTTTGCTTTTAACTTGTCACAACAAATAAGTGCTTAAATAACTAGACACAAGTGTGACAAGTCTAGTTATTTAAGCACTTATTTGTTGTTTTCTTTTTTTAAATCACTTAATCACTATTATATTATTTGCACATGTGACTTTGATTTGAATTTTTAATAGATTTTTTTTTGTTTTTGTTTTTGTTATTGCACGCAAATTGAGAATGCTGTTCCCTGGACTAGAGCTTATTGATAATTGAAATTATAATTGTTTTATCCCTAATTACCTGCACCTGAAGCTGCTTGTGAGCAAGGCGGTCTCCATTTTAAAAAGTGCACTCTGGAACATTAGGGAGAGCAATGACTGACGGATACAAGCAGTAGCAGTAGCAGTAGCAGTAGCAGTAGCAGTAGCAGTAGCAGTCGCAGTAGCAGCAGAATAAACCGAAACAAAACTTATGATAAGGTTTTACCGTGGAGCAATTGACATTGGCTTAACCCAGAGATTCCTACCTGCTGAGTCGTGCACACAGGACAGTGGCGCTGCTGCGGCACCACAGACAGACGGACAGACAGGCGAGATGCAGGGGAAACCGTGAGGCTGCAGCACGGCTACATGAAGCTGTCAGAGGGAGTTGGAATATACCTGCCACTCCCTCGCAGAAGTTAAGTGTGCAATTCTATTATTTTGCCATATTACTGTCCAATAGGGTGCAGGACCACCGTGGGACTGAACCACCGCCATAACTCTACAATACAGACATGTATTTGTTAGAAAGCCCACTTTCTGCCCTCTCATTGTAGGTGCTGTCTTTGGGAAGTGCTCCTCCATATGCATAGAATAAGCTATGCTGAATAAGACACAGGTATGTGGAGGCAGCGTAAGAGAAGCATGGGAAGAGAGGGAGGAGGAGAGGTAAGGGTTGGGATAGAGATATGGGGAGAATTTTTATTATCAAAGTCATATTTCTTCAATTAACAAATACGAGACATCTCTAATAAGTGTGACCTATTAACTAGTTTGGTGTGTGTTGTGTATTTTATTGTGTAATTCGCTGGGGGTTGGAAGGGGTGAAAAGAAACAAAATGCAGGGCTGCTTTTCTTACCGGCTCTTTCTTTGTCTGGAGTTTCTGTTTCTGACTACAAATGTGAGGGAATTCAACATGCGCTGGAATTGCCTGCTACTTGAGTCGACTAAACTATGCATTGCTGGGAAATTGACTAATACTGCAGTGTGCAGCAGAAGCAGAAATATCACCACAACATATTTCATTGCTTTGAAATGCTGCTATTGAATCTACATGTATAGCATGCTGTGTTAAATTGGGATAATGGCAGAAGACCATGTTTTAAAATGACGAGGCCAGCACTTTAAATGTGATCTCTTTCCCCCTTTCTCTTAGTATTGTATTAACATCACTGCACTGCTCCTCGATTGGACTCTTATAAACTGGACAGAAGAGCCACAGAATTCCCTGGATGAGATTCTGCTCTAGTGGCTGAAACACAGAGACAATATTTTAATAAGAAGGGGCTTGTATAAAGAGTTAACACAAGTATAAACACTTTCTCTCCAAGTGATGTTTTCATATGTGCATAGAGCACGAGAGATCTCAGTGAATGGTAAATGGAGCAAACATCTCAGTTTCTGCTAAACCTGTTTATCAAAACCCAACTTCTTGGTGCTATAGAGCTTCCTGGAATTCAGAAAGACAGGTAAGTTTTGTTTCTTGTAAAGCCCATCCCTGTCTCTCTGTGTCATTTCAACAGAAATAGCAAAAGCACATATTCAGATCCAACCACAGTTTGTTTGCATGATATGACACACGAGATTCTTTTCACTAGAAATATTTTTTACACGAGAATGAGTTTTATTTGCAGGTACAGGGCACAGCCATGGGTGCTGCTTCTGCCCCTGATTAAGCAAATCTTTTAATGGGATTTTCAGAACATCACCATGTTTACACATTATATTGACAACATCTTTTTCATTTGGTCTGGTGCATGTTTTGAATTAGACACTTTTGTGGATTATCTCAATGCTTTTCTAAACCTGGCCTCAATCTAACCCTCTCTTAGAGCTTTATAAAACTCCTGAAAGTCAGAAACACAGGTAAGTTTCACTTGTTGTGAAATCATCAGTCTCTCTGTCTCACTGCACTAAGAATGGCCATAAACTTGTGGTCAATATTCACCTGCCATAGCACTGTCAAAAGGTGTACACCATAGGACTGATTCACCTGTCATAGCACTGTCAATAGCATGTAGGGTCACTATGGGACTGATTCACCTGCTATAGCACTGTCAATAGCACACCATGGGACTGATTCACCTGCTATAACACTGTCAATAGCACACCATGGGACTGATTCGTCTGCTATAGCACTGTCAATAGGATGTATGACATCAGTAGATAAACTTATTTAGATTTCCTGAAAGCTTTTGACAAAGTCCCGCATAAAAGATTAATTCTCAAACTGAACACAGCAGGGATTCAAGGAAATGCATGCACATGGATTAGGGAGTGGTTAACATGTAGAAAACAGAAAGTTTTGATTAGAGGAGAAACCTCAAAATGGGCGAGGTAACCAGTGGTGTACCACAGGGATCAGTATTAGGTCCTCTGCTATTCCTAATCTACATTAATGATTTAGATTCTGGTATAGTAATTGCAGACAACACAAAAATAGGAGGAGTGGCAAACACTGTTGCAGCAGCAAAGGTCATTCAAAATGATCTAGACAGCATTCAGAACTGGGCAGACACATGGCAAATGACATTTAATAGAGAAAAGTGTAAAGTACTGCATGCAGGCAATAAAAATGTGCATTATAAATATCATATGGGAGATACTGAAATTGAAGAAGGAATCTATGAAAAGAACTAGGAGTTTATGTTGACTCGGAAATGTCTTCATCTAGACAATGTGGGGAAGCTATAAAAAAGGCCAACAAGATGCTCGGATATATTGTGAAAAGTGTTGAATTTAAATCAAGGGAAGTAATGTTAAAACTTTACAATGCTTTAGTAAGACCTCATCTAGAATATTGTGTTCAGTTCTGGTCACCTCGTTACAAAAAGGATATTGCTGCTGTAGAAAGAGTGCAAAGAAGAGCGACCAAAATTATCCCGTGTTTAAAAGGCATGTCGTATGCAGACATTATAAAAGAATTGAATCTATTCAGTCTTGAACAAAGAAGACTACTCTGATTCAAGCATTCAGAATTCTAAAAGGTATTGACAATGTCGACCCAGGGGACTTTTTCAACCTGAAAAAAGAAACAAGGACCAGGGGTCACAAATGGAGATTAGATAAAGGGGCATTCAGAACAGAAAATAGGAGGCGCTTTTTTGCACAGAGAATTGTGAGGCTCGGTAACCAACTCCCCAGTAATGTTGTTGAAGCTGACACCCTGGGATCCTTCAAGAAGATTCTGGGATGAGATTCTGGGATCAATAAGCTACTAACAACCAAACGAGCAAGATGGGCCGAATGGCCTCCTTTCATTTTTAAACTTTCTTATGTTCAAGTTTTCTCTGGCTACACTGTGTGTGATGTCATTGTGCACCACACCCCTTAGCTGTGAGGTCACACAGGTGCTCACGGGTCAGGACAGTGTCCAGCCTCCTGTCTAGAGCAGAGGGAGAAGTAGCAGAAATAGCTGCCGTGTTCTTATTGCGAGGAGTATTGCAGTGTATTAGATGCATTAGCTTTGGCAATACTTTTGCATACTTTGTCATGCAAATGAAGTCATTTTGAGTTTGAGAGGGGAGGAGAGCTGAGCAAGATGGATAGATGAGAAGGAAGTGAAAGAGATGGGTAAAGAGAGGTGGAGGAAGGAGAGGTGGGGGAGATATAGGGGTAGGGATATAGGGGTAGGAGGCAGTGAAGAGATGGGTGAGAGGTAGAGGAAGGGAGAGGTGAGGGACAGATAGATATAGGTATAGGGGTAGGAGGCAGTGAAGAGATGGCTGAGAGGATACAGAAATAGCTGATCATGCTCTACAGAAATTGTTTTGGAATGATTTCCTGATATGTTTATTAGCAGGTGTGGAAGGGTGTGGGTATTCACTGACACGGGAGACAGAAGTGTATTTGACAACACCGCACAGGTGACCAGTTTTATTTATCATTTGCAAGTGCTTTAAGTTAGCCCGCAGAGGGTCCTGTTGTCGGTGGCCTGAATATCAGCGATGGTAGACAGGACCACAGAAATACCCACAGGTAAACAGATCCGCTGACGCACTAGCAGGTGCTCTCAAATAATAATAATAACAAAAGGTGAAATCAAAAGAGAAAATAAAACACAGTAATAAAACTACAAAAAAGGTGCTGCTTACGCAGTGCCCCACTGCCGCTAAGCTGGTCAGCTCGCGTTTCCATCCTACGTTGTTATGCACTATACACTGGGGTGGTCAAGGTTCCCCTTCTATTTATACACGTTCCCTTGGATAAGTAACAATTTATTTTGTATATTATTTTGTTTCACTAGGCCGGCTGTCTTCCTCAGCCGTGCTTGCCAATTTTGGTCACTCGCTCCAACCACTGGCGTTCCTGCCTGGTCTATGTTTACACTGGACTTCTTGGCCAGCATCTCTGTGTATTCCCAATCACGGCCACCCGAATGCATAACCAAGCGCAGTACTTATGGACCGAGCAATCCCCCAAGGCCCGCCTCTCAGCCCCTCAGAGAGAGGGAAAGCCAACACACCCTCTTCCCCACCTCTCCATGTCATCATCATGACTGACAAGCGGATCTTACGAGGCTGCTGCCCTCTTCCTGTAGAACCACGCATGCGCCAGACAGTCAGCACAGACCTCCCCCGTTACAGCAGGTCATTTTGAATGTGCTGAAATAGCATTCTATATTAAACTGGAAACAGTGCTCACTAGTCAAAGTGCTGATACTTGAGGTCAAAGACATTCTACTGAACAGAACAGCAAATCTGCACAATCTAATCCTGTTTGTATTATATAGAAGGCTGAGATCTCTTGCTATAGAAATGTACAGTACTGTGCAAAAGTTTTAGGCAGGTGTGAAAAAATGCTGTAAAGTAAGAATGCTTTCAAAAATAGACATGTTAATAGATTATATTTATCAATTAACTAAATGCAAAGTGAGTGAACAGAAGAAAAATCTAAATCAAATCCATATTTGGTGTGACCACCCTTTGCCTTCAAAACAGCATCAAGCATCAATTCTTCTAGGTACACTTGCACACAGTTTTGAAGGAACTTCGGCAGGTAAGTTGGCCCAAACATCTTGGAGAACTAACCACAGTTCTTCTGTGGATTTAGGCAGCCTCAGTTGCTTCTCTCTCTTCATGTAATCCCAGACAGACTCGATGATGTTGAGATCAGGGCTCTGTGGGGGCCATACCATCACTTCCAGGACTCCTTGTTCTTCTTTACGCTGAAGATAGTTCTTAATGACTTTACGCTGTATGTTTGGGACTGTTGTCATGCTGCAGAATAAATTTGGGGACAATCAGATGCCTCCCTGATGGTATTGCATGATGGATAAGTATCTGCCTGTACTTCTCAGCATTGAGGAGACCATTAATTCTGACCAAATCCCCAACTCCATTTGCAGAAATACAGCCCCAAACTTGCAAGGAACCTCCACCATGCTTCACTGTTGCCTGCAGACACTCATTAGTGTACCGCTCTCAGCCCTTCGGCGAACAAACTGCCTTCTGCTACAGCCAAATATTTCAAATTTTGACTCATCAGTCCAGAGTACCTGCTGCCATTTTTCTGCACCCCAGTTTCTGTGTTTTCATGCATAGTTGAGTCGCTGGTCTTGTTTCCACGTCGGAGGTATGGCTTTTGGCCGCAAGTCTTCCATGAAGGCCACTTCTGACCAGACTTCTCCGGACAGTAGATGGGTGTACCAGGGTCCCTCTGTTTTCTGCCAGTTCTGAGCTGATGGCACTGCTGGACATTTTCCGATTGCGAAGGGAAGTAAGCATGATGTGTCTTTCATCTGCTGCAGTAAGTTTCCTTGGCCGACCACTGCGTCTACGGTCCTCAACGTTGCCCGTTTCTTTGTGCTTCTTCAAAGAGCTTGGACAGCACATTTGGAAACCCCTGTCTGCCTTGAAATTTCTGCCTGGGAGAGACCTTGCTGATGCAGTATAACTACCTTGTGTCTTGTTTCTGTGCTCAGTCTTGCCATGGTGTATGACTTTTGACAGTAAACTGCCTTCAGCAACCTCACCTTGTTAGTTTGGCTGTTCCTCACCCAGTTTTATTCCTCCTACACAGCTGTTTCTGTTTCAGTTAATGATTGTGTTTCAACCTACATATTGAATTGATGATCATTAGCACCTGTTTGGTATAATTGTTTAATCATACACCTGACTATATGCCTACAAAATCCTTGACTTTGTGCAAGTGTACCTAGAAGAATTGATGCTGTTTTGAAGGCAAAGGGTGGTCACACCAAATATGGATTTGATTTAGATTTTTCTTCTGTTCACTCACTTTGCATTTAGTTAATTGATAAATATAATCTATTAACATGTCTATTTTTGAAAGCATTCTTACTTTACAGCATTTTTTCACACCTGCCTAAAACTTTGCACAGTACTGTAGTTATACTGTATAATAATATATGCAGTCTAAACATGCCCAATGCTTCCTTGAATCACAAGTCCTTTCACAGAGGAACATGTTGTAATGTTATAAGGAAGCTCACACTCCAATCACTAATCAGAGTCATTTTAAGAATCACAAATTGTATTTTAAGATGATGGTTACATTCTTTTAAATGTTACACTATTTCCCTTTCCCAAAGCACGATTGATTTGAAGATCTTGTTGTGTTGTTCAGATCCTTCATGGCCCAGCCCTCAGTACCTTTCAGACATGTTGTCTGAATATGTTCCAGCCCGTTCTCTACACTCTTCTACTGCAGGTCTGCTGACCATCCTGAAGGCTGGGCTCCACACTGTGGGAGGCAGGGAGGGCATTCAGGTACCGCGGTCCCTATTTATGTGATTCTCTGATTAAACATATCAGGCCTATGGGAAGTAATGCCCACAATTGAATGAAGATGTGACCAATCGATATCGTAAATTTCATGATAAAAACTAGGAAGCCGCAAAGTTGATTGCAACACTAGTTATTATTATTATTATTATTATTATTATTATTATTATTATTATTATTATTATTACATGTACAGCACTTTAAGGTTTTTCACAGAAGGCTATTTATAGATCAGTATTGTATTGTATTATTGTATTGTTACCTAATCTTTGAAATCGTATATCCCTGTTAACCCATTCCAACATTACTGCACTGCTCCTAGATTCACTCAGGCTTGATGTGCTGGTAGACTTTCGAGCTGAGATTCTGGTCGAGTGTCTTAAACACAGAACAACTCACAGTGTGGAATGCATGGCTCGTGTGCACTGAAACCAGAGAGCTGAGGAGGAGAGATCTCAGGAAATAATACATTCTTGACACGTAACTCTGTTTCTGCTCAACCTGTTTATCAAAACCTGGCATCAGTCCAAAACCTCACCTCTTGGAGCTTTAAACAGTTCTATTTGTCGTGAAATTGCCAGTCTATCTGTCTCACTGCAGCAGAAATGGCAGAAGCAAATATTCTGGTAGGGGAGGAGCAGTTTAGCTGTCCAGTGTGTCTGGAGATATTGAAGGACCCAGTCACTACAGCATGTGGACACAGTTACTGCATGGGATGTATTAAGAACTGCTGGGATCAGACTGATCATACAGGTGTCTACAGCTGCCCCCAGTGCAGAGAGACCTTTACCCCAAGGCCTGTTCTGCGCAGAAACACCATGCTGGCTGAAGTTGTGGAGAAATTAAAGCAGACAGGACTCAATCCTCCTCCTGCTCAAAGTTATGCTGGACCTGGAGATGTGCCGTGTGATTTCTGCACTGGGAGAAAGTTCAAAGCTGTGAAATCCTGTTTGGCGTGCCTGGCCTCATACTGTGAAACACATGTCAAGCCACACTATGAGGGTGCTGCTTTCAAGAGGCACAAGCTGATCAATGCAATTGGAAATCTGGAGCAGAAGCTTTGTGCTGAACACCAAAAGGTTTTGGAGGTCTTCTGTAGAACGGATCAGACGTGTATTTGCTTGTTGTGTACAGATCAGGAACACAAGAGTCATGATACAGTCTCAGCTGAGACAGAAAGGACTGGAAAACAGGTAAGGGTTTGAACTATTTCTTTTATAGCTATCTTAGAAGATAAGAGTCCCCAGTTATAATTATCATGTCTCTTTACTAGGTTATACAGTTTCACATTAGCATGGATGAAGTGGCCAATGATAAATTTGACTGAAGCTCCTGGGCAAAAACAATCTTTTGGCCAGGGGCCTGCCTAAACCCCTCAAAGCTCTGGCGTTGTAAATGCGTTCAGATGCATTCTGACCCATTTTAGACCACTTTCACAAGGAAATGTGAATTTGACTTTATAGAAAAAGAAATTACTTATCATTTACCAGATGGAACAACCGATAAATTACACATGAGGCTAGTTAACAAACATAGTTTTTTGAAATTTTACTCATCAAACCTTTTACATGTATCCCCATTTCACATAATATTAATTTTGTAAAACCTCAGCTGCAAAAATAATATACAATCTCTGCTTCACTCAATGAGATGTGGTAAATACAGAGCGCATACAGTTTTCTGATCCAAACTTCTCAAGTACCTTGAAGAACCATTTTGATGTTTTTAATTTAAGCAGTTTGACATAATTCTCAACATTGATAACTAATAACCAACTGTAAAAATAAAGCTTGTGCATTAACAGTTTATCTTAACTGTATACTCAATTTTCAAGAACAGGTAAGCTCTGGACCAGTAAACTTTCTTATTCAGTAGCACTGAGTCAGTTTTGGTACCTATAGGAGAGTGTTTCATTCTAAAGCAGTACAACAATTCAGTGCTTTAATCAAATGTCAGAAGGAGTAGTCCAGTAATACTGAATCTCAATCACAGGTGCCTAACTTTGTTAAAAGTGGGGGCACACTGAAGGACTAACTGCCGAGCATAGAAAAGCAAATGTATTACTATTCTTTTTTTTTTACAATTAAGAAGCTCTAAGAAACCAAGCAACTTTGCTGTTATGAAAATACAGTTTTAGTAATTGCAAGCTGACAGAATTGGGCAGGTGTTTCGGCATAACATGTTCAATATCTACTTAGTGAGCACACATTAATTACAAATACATGCAAGTAGCATCAAATGGCACAACCAGTACCAATGGCATCTCTGCACAACGCTGCACCTAGAATTCCCACATGTAGTTTATTAAGGAAAGTGTTAAATAAAGAAAAACAAGTACTGTTATTTTGAAGGTAATGATTCCCCAAGTAAGGCAGTAAACTTAACCACAGGAAGGACCAGTCAAGATTTGTTTCTTGTTTTATATCATTAAAGAGGTCTCATTCCTCTAAGAAATTGTGTCTTTGCCTTTGTGCTTGCTTCCAAATATGGTCCATTGAGTTAGAAGGGATTGAGTTAAAGTTTGCCTGTAATAAAATAACTTAAAACAGTCATGTAACTGCTGCGACTACAACCAAGTCATTTCTTGCTAGTTTTAAAATATTTATATTTTTTCTTTAAATATTGTCACAAGTTTTGACTTTCAGGTACACTGTTTTATACCTTCAACAAAGGCCGACAGTGTGCAGAACGACAGTAGAGAGTATAAGCAAAAATGTTTTAATTACCCTACGATATCAGGTACATGCCTTTTGGCGCCTAGGTAGAGTGACCACATTTGGTCTTGAATATGACCACTTTGTGTTTAGCGCTTGTAGTTTGGCAACCTTACATCAGTAGTTAAAACCCAATATATCTATAGAAAGGCCTTTAGTAGCTGTTTCCAATGATATAATGTATTTATTTGTGAAATGTATTATATGTTTTTATATAAACTGCACCTCCCAAAAATATTGAAAAATGTATAATAATAAATAAGATTTTATGAGGATTTCAAATAAAAAATCTGATTTCAAATATCTTCTACTATTGAGGAGCAACAAGATTTTGTCCAAGCCGTGGTCTGTATGCAAAATTTCCCAAAATGTCCCTATTTTCAGAAATGTCAGCTATTTTATTAGTTCAGACTAAGCAAAATATCACAAAGTACAATTCCAAATTTTATGTAAATCCTTTTATCATGGTAATGTATGAAAAAGCAAGGGAAAATGAAGTTGTTACTATTAGAAGTAGTTTTTATTTAAAATTACACACACACACACACTGACACACACACACACTGACACACACACACACACACACACACACTGACACACTGACACACACACACACACACACACTGAGACACTGCACACACACACACACACACACACACACACACACATACATTACAAGTGAATCAAAAACACAAAAGTTACATTTTTAGATAACTTATTTCATGTAAAATACATAACAATAAAATAACAATAAAACTGAACAACATTAAAACATTCATTAGGTAATTTATTACCTGTCAAAAATGAACTGTGGGACAAATTAACATTTTAACTAAACATTTATAGCAACTATTTTATATAGCATCTTACCATACCTGCAAAGAAAATAAAATAATCCTTCTGCTGCTGTCTTTTTGACTATGTATTTGTGCTGCGATGTTTATCAGCATCCGAAGAGTGCCAAATTTGGAAGCAAGACCGTTTGCGAATCATACATAACTGTTTCCTGTTGCATTCTGGAGTGAAACATGCAACAAACGTCTTATGTTCTATTTTCTACTTTCAGTAACAAAGCCAGCAGTTCTTATGCTTCTCTAGGTAGCCAGGAACGTGTAACATATGGAACAATGAGGGAGGCTGACTTCATTTGGCTGTTGGCTTGTATAGTGGGTGCGTCGTCATCTATACCTATTCCCTCTAGCTGCCAGCAAAGATTTTCTCTAAAATGAAGATGAGAATATTTTCTACATCTTTCAAAACTGGCTGTTCCCTCATTTTTTGCGCGACTCTTAGAGAAAGAAACTGTTGGTGACCGCTATGTCAATGAAGTGGAAAAAACAACATTTTCCACCATTTCATGGATTTAAGGAGAACGTGGTTGGTACCAATTCTCTGGTCGGATTTGTTTACACCGCCAATTGATGATAGTCATCAATAGTGAATGGTGACAGTGAATGGTGGCAGGCTGCTGCATCTCTGTTTGAGTCCAACGCCCTCGGTTCTTAACAGTCTTCTACAGTGCTCGATTAGTGGCACTATGAAATGATGACAAACAAGTAATGGCTTGATTATCCCTCCACTGAATTGCTAAAATGTTCCCTTCCTTGATGTGACACCATCTCAAATCCCCACAATTACTCCAATGTTCCCATTGTTTACAGTCCCTCAGAATAGCGGGAGCGTTTATGCGATTTGTGTTGCAAATGCCACAAGAATTACAACCAAGCCTTTTTAATTCTATCAGCAAATTTGGTGACATGTAATAATTATCAAACCATACATTATAGCCTTGATGGACAAGTGGCTGGACCAATTCTAAGACTACCTTTTTCACTAAGCCAATTACCCTACCATCGCAACTGCCAGTGTAAATGTCAAAATCTATTGTGTAACCGTTGTCTGACACTGCTAGAACCCACAATCTGAACCCCCACCGAGTTGTTTTATCGACCGTGACTTAGACCTAACAATACGCTCATCGGCAGTTACATTTTGGTTTGGCTGATAAAGTTTAAAACATGTGGTTTTAGGTGATCGAGGAGGTAGCACAGTTTGCGTAACCGATCAGTGTTATTTTTATGTACCGCAGCAATTATCGCCTTGAATTGGTGGCGTGTCATGAAAGCACTAGCCCATAAGATGTGGTGTAAAAAGCCATGCTCCAATACAGGTGAGCGTCAGGTAACCATACAATGCCCATGTAAATTATGAGGCCAATAAATCGCATTAACTCCTCTGGGGTAACTTTGTTCCAACCGCCTTGACTATTACCTAGTAGCTAGGTTTTCTACAACGATATGTCATGCATGGGCATTTGTAATTTTTCAGATATCAGCGATGATAACCTGCGTGAAAAGAGGAGGAACAGATCTATTTCGTGGATAAACTTAGCTGTAGTGGATCGAAGAGCATGGGTAACCATGGGGATGTCAACTCCTACAGGATGACTATGTCTGAAAGGGTCTGCGTCTTCGTATGTGAAGAAATCTGGCTCTGTGTCACTCTCTTCATCAACAAAGTGGACTGAAGCAGGCTCATGAAGCATCAGGTGTAGAGGCAGTAGTGTGGGCAAGTGTGTAGCAAGCGGGTGTATAGCGAGAGGTGCGGACCTGTCTGATGACCAGTGATTCGGTCCGTTGCAATGATGTGCACTGCGGCGTTTGATGTTACTAGTGTGTACGCTGAGCAAAAAAGTGGAGCCAATCAAATTGTGTGAAAGCACAAAGCGGTGGAGCTCATTTGCATATAAACTCCAGATTTAGCTGCCCAATTAAATATTTAGCTAAATGTTAAATCTTGTTAAGAGATTTAAGATTTAGTTAAATGTTTAACTAAATGTTAAATCTTGTTAAGAGATTTAAGATTTATTTTAATATTTAGCTCAATGTTAAATCTTGTTAAGAGATTTTAATATTTAGTTAAATATTTAGCTAAATGTTAAATCTTGTTAAGAGATTTATAAATTCTATCTGAATGTACACATTTAAAAAATATTTATTTTCACAACATTTATAAATCTGGGGAAAAATTACAAGATTTAAGTTAAATCTGGGAAAAAATCAAGATTTACGTCAAATCTGGAAAAAATATATATTAACACTTTTTTACACATGGCACCCCAACAGCAGAAAAAAAATACAAAGGCCAGAACAATCAAGTGTATGTGAAAACATTTTACAGTTTTCCACGATGAAACATATATCCTCCCCTCCCCGTTTCTTTTGCATTTTCACACAAATCATTCGAATCGACCTGAGAGCGGCCATTTTAACATAATTCCGTCTCCAGATGGAAAACCTTCACCCTAGCATTAGATCAGATTTTAATTGTATATTAAGAGTTATTTTAAGAGTCATAGCTGAATTGCTCTACCTAAACTAAAATGTATTTCATGGTAAGAAGGATTTGTTCAGGTTTTGTGCTACTTTGGTATTTGTAGTGTTTAATAAGTATGATTTATATTCCAATTATTTTTGATGTACCTTTTGCTATTTTTATAAAATCAATCATCAGTTTCATTGTTTAAGATGTTATAGTTTAATTGGTAAAACTGTGTAGAATTACATTCTCAGTGAAGCCAAACAGGAAAAAAGACCAAAATTAATAATCAAATCAATATACAAGAGAGGAAGTAACTTCTCTTGTCTAGTTGGCTGACATATTAATATGCAATAAGCTAGATCCACCAACATTCTGTTACTAGTGAAATTAACCCTTTGCGGTCCATTTATTAATTCTGCGTCAGGCTCGCCAGGTCTAATTAATTTTTCACGCGCAGTTAATTTTAGACACGCTGTTTAAAAGTATTTTTTTCACAGTCAAACGGGTTTAAATGGCCCTGCATATCAACAAAGCACTCACTAGGGATCTCCAGCCCCGCCCCACCCTTTCGTTTGCTATCGCTTTCACATACGCTACCAAATAAAAAATAATAATAATAATAGTCGTGCATACCGATCAATCATCTCCTGATGACTCGTTTTATCACCAAACTCCTCAATAATGCAATCCAAGTCATTATTTTATTGCTATAACATCTCAAAAAGCTCTGCAAATGTCCGTGATAGTCTCTGTGCGCTGATACTGTACTTCCAGCTTGTTTCCATACGACCGCCCCATCTGATGCCAATGGGGTACTATGACTATTCATGACATACGCCTTTTTTTTTTTATCGGCTTGTCTCGGCTTCTTTCGTTCCCACTCGGCCATTGAATGGTTTTCTCGGCTTTTCCGTTGAAAAACCAACTTTTGCGTTTTTGCGTTTTAAAATGATGTCGGACAGGGTCCGACAAAGGACGCAGGATCCGAAAGGGTTAAAGCCCTAACACAAATACAAATGTATGATAGCCACTCAAAATTATTGCAAACAGGGGACAACACAAAAATAAAAGAAAATATATTTGAACTAAATTTATTCTGTCAGCATACCTAAACAGAAATGTCACTGTGTTTCTACACAGAAGCAGCTGGGAGAGACACAGACAGAAATACAACAGAGAATCCGGGAGAGGCTGAAAGAAGTGGAGGATCTGAAACAGGCTGTGAAGTCACTGAAAGTGAGTATTGACAAGAGGGTGTTGTTGTTGTTGTTGTTATTTGTTATTGTTTGCAAAATAATTGGAACAAATGTAATTTACAGATAACCCCAAATACAGTACTGTGCAAAAGTTTTAGGCAGGTGTGAAAAAATGCTGTAAAGTAAGAATGCTTTCAAAAATAGACATGTTAATAGATTATATTTATCAATTAACTAAATGCAAAGTGAGTGAACAGAAGAAAAATCTAAATCAAATCCATATTTGGTGTGACCACCCTTTGCCTTCAAAATAGCATCAAGCATCAATTCTTCTAGGTACACTTGCACACAGTTTTGAAGGAACTTCGGCAGGTAGGTTGGCCCAAACATCTTGGAGAACTAACCACAGTTCTTCTGTGGATTTAGGCAGCCTCAGTTGCTTCTCTCTCTTCATGTAATCCCAGACAGACTCGATGATGTTGAGATCAGGGCTCTGTGAGGCCATACCATCACTTCCAGGACTCCTTGTTCTTCTTTACACTGAAGATAGTTCTTAATGACTTTCGCTGTATGTTTGGGGTCGTTGTCATGCTGCAGAATAAATTTGGGGCCAATCAGATGCCTCCCTGATGGTATTGCATGATGGATAAGTATCTGCCTGTACTTCTCAGCATTGAGGAGACCATTAATTCTGACCAAATCCGCAACTCCATTTGCAGAAATGCAGCCCCAAACTTGCAAGGAACCTCCACCATGCTTCACTGTTGCCTGCAGACAGTCATTCGTGTCACGCTCTCCAGCCCTTCGGCCGAACAAACTGCCTTCTGCTACAGCCAAATATTTCAAATTTTGACTCATCAGGCCAGAGCACCTGCTGCCATTTTTCTGCACCCCAGTTCCTGTGTTTCCGTGCATAGTTGAGTCGCTTGGCCTTGTTTCCACGTCGGAGGTATGGCTTTTTGGCGCAAGTCTTCCATGAAGGCCACTTCTGACCAGACTTCTCGGACAGTAGATGGGTGTACCAGGGTCCCACTGTTTTCTGCCAGTTCTGAGCTGATGGCACTGCTGGACATCTTCCGATTGCGAAGGGAAGTAAGCATGATGTGTCTTTCATCTGCTACAGTAAGTTTCCTTGGCCGACCACTGCGTCTACGGTCCTCAACGTTGCCCATTTGTTTGTGCTTCTTCAAAGAGCTTGGACAGCACATCTGGAAACCCCTGTCTGCCTTGAAATTTCTGCCTGGGAGAGACCTTGCTGATGCAGTATAACTACCTTGTGTCTTGTTGCTGTGCTCAGTCTTGCCATGGTGTATGACTTTTGACAGTAAACTGTCTTCAGCAACCTCACCTTGTTAGCTGAGTTTGGCTGTTCCTCACCCAGTTTTATTCCTCCTACACAGCTGTTTCTGTTTCAGTTAATGATTGTGTTTCAACCTACATATTGAATTGATGATCATTAGCACCTGTTTGGTATAATTGTTTAATCATACACCTGACTATATGCCTACAAAATCCTGACTTTGTGCAAGTGTACCTAGAAGAATTGATGCTGTTTTGAAGGCAAAGGGTTGTCACACCAAATATGGATTTGATTTAGATTTTCTTCTGTTCACTCACTTTGCATTTAGTTAATTGATAAATATAATCTATTAACATGTCTATTTTTTGAAAGCATTCTTACTTTACAGCATTTTTTCACACCTGCCTAAAACTTTTTGCACAGTACTGTATATATATTTTATGTTTGTCTTTAGTGTAATCCGACATCCATAGATAATATTTCTAAACTGATAAATGGACTGCACAAATCTACAGAGGTTTACAGAATATCATTACATGTTTTGACGTTAGTTGCAAATATGTCTCCTCTACTGTGTTCTTTCACTCAGAGGTCTGTGTGCATAGAAATAAAGGAAAATAAGAAGATCTTTACTGAGCTGATCCAATCCATTGAGAAGATCCACACTGAGGTTATTGAGCTGATTGGAGCTAACGAGAAGGCTGCAGTGAATCAGGCTGAAGGACTCATGAGGAAACTGGAGCAGGAGATTGCTGAGCTAAGCAGGAGAAACACTGAGCTGAAACAGCTTTCAGATACAGAGGATCACATCCATTTTCTACAGGTAACATCACTGCTTGTTAGAAAAAAGTACATAACTGGGACGGTTTCAGACAGACCTCTCCAATTGAATGAATCCTTGCTTTTCCCCAGGAATGTTTTGGACCCCATTCTGTTTCACTGAAAACTCCTTTTCTCCACTTTCCTGTTGTAGAATTTCCAGTCTCTCTGTGCCCCTCCTGAAGCTGGAGACTTACCCAGCGTTACTGTCAATACAGACATCTCTTTTGGGACTGTGAGGAAAGCTGTATCTGAACTTAAAGACCATATTGAGGACTTCTGCAAGCGGGAATTATTCAAAATAACCAAAACAGGTTGGTGTGAAATAGATTCCTTTGGTAGAGATTTCTCAAATAGACCATGGCTTGAGGAAGGACAGGACTTGCAAGGCATTAATAAAGACCTCTTGTAGATTGTTGGCTATATGAATATTGCAGATGCTTTATTTAAAATGATTTCCCCAGGTTGAAATGCCCTGCCTCATTTACAGTGACGTCTCGAGTGATGAGAGCAGGAAGGAAGAGAGTTTCGAAACACATTATTTGAGAAAACAATACAATAGCATTTAAAGGGACAGAGGGATTCAAACATTAAACAGCACATTCATTCCATACAGGATGTGCTAGCTTATAGTCCTGCACTTTATTATCAAAGATTTACAGTAAAGCACAGTTTTCTGTATTTTATTTAGTGAATGAAACAGCAGTTTATACCCTGGGATCCAGGAGAAGTGACACGTGGTTAAAAGGTAAGGCTTTTCTTCCAGTAAAACCATTTTATCTACTGAGACATTCTCCCTTTTGGAAGGACCTAACGCCTCAGTAAAAGAGTGGCTGGAGATGTATTAGATTCGTTTTGTGTGAGAGATTCCTGATGTGGGTGAAGTTAGCTGGGTTCTTTGCTACACTGATTAGCTGAACATATGCACTGTCTTTAAAAATTAAGAGCATGGCAGATTGCTGTTTGGTGTCTTGTGTGTGTTGTGCATTAATCCACATTTCAATTCTATTTTGCTCTCTTTTTTCTGCCCAGTGAATGAAGTTGCAGTTTACCGTCTGCAGGCTCCAGAGCCAAGGAACAGAGCTGAGTTTTAAAATGTAAGTCTGTTTTCAAACATTTGATTGAAAGATGTGTCACTCCATTGTGAGAAGAGTTAACACTACAGAACAGGGAGGGGTGGAGCTTGAGGGCAGCAATTATTATTATTTATTAGTAATTGTGACCCCATCAATTTACACTCCTCCCCCATAAGTATTGGGGCAGATGAATACATGCAGAATGACTGGGGGTAGTGCATTTGTTGCCTGTTTTTCCCCACTCAGACCTTTCTCTCCCTAAATATCTTGGTTTCCATGAGTAGATAATCACCCCAATCTTTTAATAAATATACAATACGTGTAAAATCAGTTTTGGGGAAAATGAACAGCTATCCCTCCCAGTCATCCTGTGCTGGTAGTAAATGTATATTGCAGAATCACTGCACTTGTGGGATGGATTGCTCATTAAAATATTAGGCAACATTTGAAGGGTGGACGATATTCTATTCAAGATATTTAGTAAGCAAGAGGTCTGGCTGGGGTAAAATGGCAACAAGTGCCTCACTCGGTGGATCTGCATTAATGAATCTCTTCCAATACTTGGAGGGATTGTATAATATTTTACATTGAATAGCATCATTACTTTGTGCATTGATTACCAGCTGCAAAATGAATACACACAAACTCCCCAAAAATAATACAAATGCATATTACTCCCTTCTGTACCTGAATGCCTCTTCTGTTTTCAGGTTGTTGCCTTATGTGAGAAACAGCCATTATAAAAATAACCTGTAAGCTGTAATATCTATCTATATCTTTCTTTTTGTTGGTTCTGTACCATTCAAACCTAGTGGAAATTCTCAGTGATTCGACTTTTCTAACCGTCTCTCGTCTAACCATCCTCTTCAGATTCTTGTCAGCTCACACTGGACCCCAACACAGCGAATAGAAAGCTCTTCCTGTCTGAAGGGAACAGAAAGGTTACACGGAGGAGTGAGACCCAGCCATATCCTAACCACCCAGAGAGATTTGACAGCAAGGCCCAAGTGCTATGCAGAGAGTGTTTGTCTGGAACTCGCTGTTACTGGGAGATTGAGTGGAATAGGGAATGGGTTTCTATAGGAGTCACATATAAAGGAATCAGCAGGAAAGGAGGTCGTTCCTGTCTCCTTGGATACAATGACAAGTCCTGGAGTTTGCACTGCTCTGGTTCCAGATACTCTGCCTGGCACAATAGCAATGAAACTTTAGTAGCTGCCCCCACTCCCCAGAATAGGAGTGTATCTGGACTTTAATGCTGGCACTCTGTCATTTTATGGAATCTCTGACAGAATGACTCTCCTGCACAGATTCCAAACTACATTCACTGAGCCTCTCTATCCTGGGTTTAGGCTTCACTGGCATTCTGATTCCACTGTAGCAATCTGTCAGCTTAACTAGACTGTTTTGTGCTTTAAGAAAACCTTTGTATTGAGCGCACTGTCTGTCCTCTCCACTCTTCGGGTGCAGGGAATGTTCAATCTGACATTGTCCGTGTGGATCCATTGTGTAAAATCAAGCAGTCAATCTGGAAGATCAATACAGCGTGATGTTATCTCCACAAGCCCTTTTCTGTATCTCTCCTCTTCTCTTCTCTCCTCTTTCTTTCTTTCTAGAGTTGTAAACATAATTGGACATTATGGGTGTTGGGCAACCATGGATGCAGTCAGAGGGCATAGTTTACAAAAGGTCACTACATTTGGAGTTAGCGCTCATGTAAAGTAGTGAGCCTAACCTGTGTGATAAATCTAAATTTAGTGCCCCATTTACTAACAGAGAACAGTATTTGGCTAATTTACATAACATACCATGCATGCTACATGTATTGTGAGCGATAATTTAAAGTGCATGATAATGTCAGAGACTTACCCATGGCCACCGTGATATCAAAAGCCCTAGCAGTCCAGGCGTATCTTTTGGTCAGTAGCTTATTGTGAAGGTGGAGATGGCTTACATTGATAAAAAATGAGCTATCAACAGACACAGCACTCAGCAGTAGGACAGGCAGAGGTGACATAATATGAAACTGCACTGCTTACCTTTTAATTTTAACATGTATTCATTGTCTGATGTAAAGAAAAAGCCTGTTTCCTTGCACAACAAAACTTTTATTGCATATACAATAAAAGTTTTGTTGTGCAATGGCATATCTATATTTTTGTTCTGCTTACTAAAGAAATATTGATTGAGACGTAACCTCAGTTTTCTTCTTTGTCGGCATTGCCACACTGCAGAGCAGGCTCCATGGATCGGGGTGACAATGCTGTATGAGTACAGTCAATAGCACATGTCCTGTAAATCTGACCTTATCCTGCAAATCTGATCTTATTAAATAGGTTGCAGATAAAGCTGAATGACATTGTTTAAGATAAATAGTTAATACTCTAAAGCAGGGGTGTTGTTATAATAATGAGATAACAACAAACATAGGGCCTCTTGGGGCAATTTTTGGCAGCCCGCCCATTACTTTATAAAATTGCAAAACAACCCGCCTCTTTAATATAACACTCATGTGCATTCTGCATTGTATGAGTGACATTCCCATTAAGCCAATCACAGCTCACAGAGGTAGTAAAATAGCCAATCAAATAGCACCCAGGATCAATTTCCTCACGCACATAATTTTGATTAGAATAGCAAAGTGAACTCTTGTTTAAACTACTTATTTTACTTTGTGTAAAATTTTAAATCCGTAGTGAAAAAGTAATTGGAGATGTGTAATTGGAGAAGCGGTGATCTGATTCAAGCATTCAAAATCCTAAAAGGTATAGACAATGTTGACCCAGGGGACTTTTTGACCTCAAAAAGAAACAAGGACCAGGGGTCACAAATGGAGATTAGATAAATGGGCATTCAGAACAGAAAATAGGAGGCACTTTTTACACAGAGAATTGTGAGGGTCTGGAACCAACTCCCCAGTAATGTTGTTGAAGCTGACACCCTGGGATCCTTCAAGAAGCTGCTTGATGAGATTCTGGGATCAATAAGCTACTAACAACCAAACAAGCAAGATGGGCTGAATGGCCTCCTCTCGTTTGTAAACTTTCTTATGTTCTTATGTCACGGAAGGGAAAGGTGGAGGCAGAGCACAGAAGATTCCAAATCATTAGCCAGATGATTATTTTTTCACTGAATAATTTTGACAACAAAACAACATGTTTGATTTGCAGTTCAAGGGTTGCAGTTATGAAAGATTATACCACAGGGCGTCACTATAATACGCTGCACAAAGCAACATATTTTGAGTTTACTGGAAATTAAAGCTATGGAGTCTCAACGAAAGGAAATAACTTTTTTTAACTTCAAGAAACCATGGAAAGTGCAGAATTACCTAGGAAGAAACTAACATGTGGGATTACAACAGAGGGTGCGCCATATATGACTGAGCAAAAGAGTGGTTTGGCTAGTAGCAGAGTGCTGGAAAAATTAAAGAAAGAAATGCAGAAGTACCAATTTTCTACACTGGATTCTGCATCAACAGGCATCATGAGGAAAAGTTGCAGAATTAAAACACATAATGAGCATTGTTATCAAGTTTGACAGAAAAGAAGTGCCAAGTGTCCAGACAGAAGTCATAAAAAGGTATATTTCATAGTGGTACGGTTTACTAAATTGCATTTTCACAGCTTGTCGGTATCTTTTTTTTCAGTTCTGTTAAAAACGTTATATTTTGGAAAATAAGTTAAATATTGAGATTTAGCATTATAAACTCTTATATCTTTTTTTTGCTGTCTGAGATTTCCATTTAAAGTAATATACTCTTCTATTCCTCCATTATATTTAGGGCTTCTGTTTATGGGGTTTTATTAATTGTATTTTTCGGTGCTTATTTTTAGCTATTTTCGAGTTTTATGTAAATCATTTTTTGTCAAAATATGTATAGTAGTAAGACGACAGTACTTGCACACTTAAGTTGTACCTTCTTTCCTTTTCTGTCTTCCACAACAAAATCCCGATGGTCACGGGCACATTCTTCTGTGGAGGCATTTTCGCCACAATTCTGTTTTAAATCCTCCTTATCTTAACTGTAATACAGCTTGAAATCCCGCTAACAATCCTCCATCCTGATTGTAATCTCGTTTTAAATCTCGCAAGCGGAGTCTCCAATAGAAATGTAGGAATGTGCTGTCACTCAGTAGTTGGGGCGGGTTTAAAGTATTCAGAACGAATCAATGATACAAGTCAGGAAGGGGGACATTGCCCAGCAGCACTGGGAAATGTATTTATTATTATTTTTGTAGTAGTTTTTATTTTTGAATGGGAAAAGGGTAAAGTCAAAGTGAATTGCTTAACCATTTTCACAGTTTTTCCGGTATTGTCTGGTGTTTATTGGCTATCAACCGATTTCAACCGGGGTGTTTTATCAGGTTTTATTGGTTAAAACCGAAAATCAGAAGCCCTAATTATATTACATTTGTGATATTGAGTTTTTTGTCAGTGTTCTAGGAGAGCTGCTTCTAGTTAATGTGTTTTGTGTAAAGTAGTATATTGGCCTACATGCAGTTTTATAGACATTTTCACGTACATTATGATGTATATAGATGCATATATTTTTATGGTGCGGCCCACCAAGTGAACAGTCTTAAATGGCCCTTGCTGCCAGATTTTTCCATTCAAAAATTTTCACAACCAAGTAATTCAGCAAGATGTATTTATTTTGGTTAGTGAATCAGTGAATCAAATAAACAAATCTGTTGAATTGATTCACTAAACTGAATGAATCAAATGAATAGAGTCAGTAAAAAGAATCAAACTGCACATCACTCGTTTTCAGGCCAGAAAAATCGCTTTAAATAGCGCGTCTATCAGTGGTTAAAGCCTGATATCCAAACAAATGAATTATCGCTCACTTTAATGTGCACACTGCAATTATCGTCCTTCAGCAAATACAGTGTGAATGAAACTCACCTCATTATTCAGAGTGGGGTGCCTCATTTAAATGCATTATCATGCATCACCATACACATCACATATTCATTCTGATTACCATAGTATGGCACAATAAAATGAGTGTGTGATAATGAATACAATTGCAATAGTAAATACAGAAATCATTAACGCACAGTAATTGCAGTTATTGTGCACCATAAAGTTTAGCACCCTTTCGTAAATGAGGCCCAGAGTCTGCAATGTGTTAAAATTGTTCTGATGGTCCCTTCATCAATGCTTATCAGCTTATTTTGTTGGTGTCTGTGTCTGTTTTCCATAATGGCCCACACATAAAGAGAGCCCTGCCACTGGAGTAAACCTAAGCTGCAGTGTGCAGTCTCTATCAGAGTCCAGTATCATCTGACAACCTACTGGAACTGAAACTCACTTGCAACAGGCACCTCTGATATATTACACAATACATGGGTCTGGAGCACAACTGAATCAGTGGTGTGTGGGTCTTCACTATGATGTCATGGCATGATGTCATCATGCAGCACTCCCCTCGCTGTGAAGTCACACAGGTTTTCACGGCTCTCAGGACAGTGTCCAACCTCCTGTCCAGAGCAGAGAGGTGCGGTTCAGACAGAACTGGAGAGAGGGGTCCCGGGACAGTGACTCCCGGAGAACATCGCTCAGCCTGTACTCTTCTTGAGAGAGCAGCTGGAGGCATGAGGTATGTGGAGCGCTTGATCCTGAGAGGCAAGGAGCAGGAAGAGATGCTCAGTAGACTGTAGAGAGTGTTCAACTGGAGCTGGTGATGTCATTTCCTGACTACAGGAAAGCTCTCTTTAAACCAATGAAGTGAGTGTTTCCTTCAAGCTGTCACTCATTCTGAACTGGACTTCACACACGATAACAGTCTGTTACTGAACAACAACAAAAAAAGACTAACAAGACAAAAAGTTTTATCAGGGCCACTCTGACCTAGAGTGGGTGAAAACCAACTTGTATATCTTAGACAGCACCTGAATAAGACTTCCGTTACAGAGCAGTCTGATTCATTCCTGGTTTTACTATGAGTCTAATAAGACACACCTGAGCTTGTTACCCTTACACACTGGGGCTGCTTGTATTAAAACCTGGAATGTGTGAAACTGCTATGGAATTGAAGTCTTATTTCCATCCCTGCGCTCAGTTCATAATGAAATAGGCATGGGCTTCTCGAACCCAGTCCTCAGGACCCCAGTGTCTTCTGGTTTTCATTCCAACTGAATGAATTACTTAACTAAACTCTTAATCGAATTAATAATTTGCTTAATTAGACCTTTTAATTAGTCTTGGCTCCTAAAAGTTGCAGATTTCAAGTTACTTTTACAATTTTATAGTTAACTTAAAATCTGTTTAAAACAATTAGAAAGGTCTAATTAAGCAAATGATTGAAGACACTGGGATCCCGAGGACCTGGTTTGGGAAACCCTGAAATAGTATCTAATATCTCCTACAAATCTCCCTGACAAAGTATTAGCCAAAGCGTTTGTCAGCTTGACTGTCCTCTGATCCAGCGGCTCTATTTCCCCTCTTATCCAAAGCGTTGGTGAGCTCCACTGTTGTGGATGATCTACCTGCAGCACTGCCTGAGCGGAGCCAGGATAGAGATCTCATCATGGGAGTGTCGTCCAAACCTGCACAGGCAAACAGAGCAGGTGTTAAGAGTGCCACGGCAAAGCTTTGCATTCCCAATCTAATTCAATAATGAAACATAATATATACCCTTATACAACTTTACCATCGTTTTGCCCCATGCAGTTTTCCCGCCATGCTTTTCCTATGGTTACACTCTGCATTTATCATAGCTTACCCTGGTTTGCCATGTTATTGTTTTAACATACTTTACCTTCCCTCTCTCCCTGTGCTTTACAATGCTTCCTTATGCTTTAGCTTTCACTGTGCTTCATTACATCTTGCTGTGCTTTTACTATGGGACACTTTTAAAAGGGTTAGTTTACCATGTTTTTTTTTTTAAATATGCTTTATTATACCTCTCTGTGCTTTACACTGCTTACCTATGTTTTACCATGCCTCTCTGTGCTTTACAACGCTTCCCTATGCTTTACCAGACCTCTCTGTGCTTTACAATGCTTCTCTATGTTTTACCATGACCTCTCTGTGCTTTACAATGCTTCTCTATGCTTTACCATGCCTCTCTGTGCTTTACAATGCTTCCTATGCTTTACCATACCTCTGTGCTTTACAATGCTTCCTATGCTTTACCATACCTCTGTGATTTACAATGCTTCCCTGTGCTTTACTACACCTCTACGTGCTTTACAATGCTTCCCTATGCTTTGCCAGACCTCTCTGTGCTTTACAATGCTTCCCTATGCTTTGCCATGCCTCTCTGTGCTTTACAATGCTTCCCTATGCTTTAGATTTCACTGTGATTCATTACACTTTACTGTGCTTTTACTATTTTTAGCCTAAGTGAGTGTGACAGAAAGAATGAACCTTGGTTACAAATCTCGCTGTGAGGGTGCTGTGTAAAGGGAACAGTGTGTCCCGGGACTAGATGGTTTGGCAATTCATTCCAGGGAAAGTTGGAAGTCGGCCATCTAGAAAGGGGCAGAGTCACAGTACACCAAGTCATCGCCCCAGACGAGAGGCGATGTGGCAATCACAGATTGGAGGAAAAGCGATTGCACTCGCTAACTAAGGGGCATGGCTGACAGTATAAAGGGGATGTGACGGCGAACTGTCCCTTTGTTATGGTTACCAATGAACCGCTGAAGGACCGTGAATGTACCGTGAGTGTTTGTCCTGTTTTCGTCTGTCGAGTAATTGTCTTGTTTGTTATTGTTAGAGAACTAAACTATCCGGGAGTTGTCGCTTGAAGCCAGCATCAAACCCGGACTGCACTTCACCTCTGTTCACTGTTAACTGTATTTCACCACTCACACAAAGAGCCCTCACTCTGGATTTGTGACCATGTTTGTTATACGTTTGTTATTTCGGGACTGAACCCGTGGTTCTAACTGAGCAGTACACACAGTTGTGTATTGCCAGTTATTATTATTACAGTTGTCAAGTGACTTTGGATTATAAATAAACCATCATTTCACCAGAAACTCTATTGTCTGTCATTGTATTGAGCACTGCATCACCTCTACACCTGTGCACTGCAAACCACTTTGCCACAGTCAGTCATTTAAGATTTACTGTAAACTGAGTTTTGAATTGCTGCTTGTGGTGTTGTATGGGTTACGAGGGTCACACACGGCTCATTTTAATTTGAGCGTTTCATAGAAACGGGAGGAAGGATACCTAAAAATGAAGTGTTTTCTTTTTAATCAGAGGTGCTGAGGATGGGTTAAAAAGTGTCCAGTTCTTTTCAATCAAAAGAGATGTGAGTCTGACTGTTTAATGAATTTCATGATGTATTTGTTTATTTGACTCAATCAAGCGATTGATTAATTGTGTTTTTGACTCAGTATAACAAAGTAACATGTAAAATGTGGGTAAAGAAAGGGGCTTGTTACCAGCAGGTTCCCGGTTCAATCTCACAGCCACTGCCTCACTGTGACTGACCCTGAGCAAGTCACGTAACTTCCTTGTGCTCCGTCCTTCGGATGAGGCGTAAAACCGAGGTCCTATTGTAAGTGACTCTGCAGCAGCAGTTGTTGATGATTCTTAGTAAACCCCTAGTCTCTATAAGTCGCTTTGAATAAAAGCATCTGCTAAATGACTAATTAATAATAATGTAAGCACCTTAAAATGTGAGAGGTGATTTTAGAAATTACCACTTGAGGTTGTGTATCTATAATTCCCGTACCGTGCAGTAGTGATTTTGTACAGCAATTATCCATATACTACCTACCAGCCACAACCTGAATGAACCACGATTGACTTTCTCTTAGGGGGTGATGGAAGGAGGGAGGAGCAGTTCAGTGTCCATGCCTCAAGTCTGCCCTGGACTGGAGGGAGCCCCTTTCTCTTAGTGGGATGAGGGAGGGAGGGAGCAGTTCAGGCTCTATGACTCAAACCTGCCCTGGACTGGAGGGAGCCCCATTTCTCTTAGTGGGGTGAGAGAGGAGGGAGCAGTTCAGTCCGTGCCCAATACGCTGGGCTCTATATTTGAGGTGTACTCACCCCTGCCATTGTCCAAGTGAATCAGAAATGTGTCATTGCCAAACCTCTCAAAGGTTTCATAGTGATGACGGTCTAGGTTACCTGTACGACAAGAGGAGGGGTGTTAGAGTGACCACAGTTATCTCATTCATTATAGCACTGAATATTATCATTTCTAGACCTAATGTACCACCCTTGATTTACAGCAACTCCCGTATATCCCGTATGCTCATCTGCTTGTGGATCGGGTGGGTTTCTGCCTTATTGTTGGTGTTGGTAGCTGCATGCCCACCTTTGCCTAGCTGTGTATTAACATAATCTTCAGGTGAAAACAATACCAGCGGCGGACCGACTAATCTGATGAACAGGAGCGGCGACACTGTTGTTGTTAAGAGAGCTTGTTTTTGCTGAAAAAACGGATTTTCTTACTCTTAGACATTGCATCCTATCATTACACAACACTTTTCTCATTCAATTCATGGAACAGGAAAGCTTTTTTATGGATGGATTACTGAAGTAATAAACTAAGGTTCGTACCCATGAGGAAGTCCAATATGCACAGGTCAATCAGGTCCAGCAGTCTGGTGCCTTTGTTGTAGGGGGTCTGTTTGACCGTCGCACAGTAGTCTGGGTTTGTCTCCCACCTGGAAGAGGAATGTGTGCTGGTGAAATGGGTCCCCTGGATCCCTTATATGCATTCAGAATGGAAGTTCCATTATCTCAAATACCCATCTTTAATATCTTCCCCAGTGCTACTCCTAACACAACGTCCTTTCCTAAATCTCCTCTACACTGTCTGGAGCTTCTCGTTGTAGGATCTCCTTTCCCTCCCTCATCTCGCTCCTCTCCTCTGTCTCTCTTCCCTCCAGCACCTCATCCCCTCTCCGTTCTTTCTCATTGTGTTTTAGGACCCTTTCTCCCCTCTCCCGATTCTGTCAGTTCAAGCTCAAGTCACTCCTCTCCTTCCCCCCTCTCTTTCTCTCCCCTGCTCTCTCCTCTCTCTCTCTCCTCTTTCCCTCCCTCTCCCTCCTCTTTCCTATTCCTCTCTCCTCTCTCCCCTATCCTCTCCTCTCCTCTTCTCTCTCCTCCCTCCTCTTTCCCCTCTCCACCTTAAATGCCCTCTGCCTTCTCCCTCTCCCCTCTCCATCGTCTCTTGTACTTGTAGTAGGCTCTCCCCTCCCCTCCTCTCCCCTCCTCTCACTGTGCTGTCTTGCTCTTGCTATAGGATCTCCTCCAGGGGCTCCTCCAGCTCCTCCTCTTGGCCAGGCTGGGGTCGGGTAGGAAGGCAGCCATCGAGCCCTCGAGCTGGTGGGGCCGGCCACACACAGCGTGCTCCGTGGAGCAGTAATACGAGCACTCGCCGTAGAAACACACATTGCTCGCTGACACACAGAGACACACAGAGACACAGAGAGAGATGAGAGAGAGTCACTCTCCATAGAAACACACATTGCTCGCTGACACACAGAGACACAGAGAGAGAGAGAGAGAGAGAGAGAGAGAGAGAGTCACTCGCCATAGAAACACACATTGTTCGCTGACATACAGAGGCACACAGAGACACAGAGTGAGATGTGAGATGACAGAGAGTCACTCGCCGTAGAAACACACATTGCTCGCTGACACACAGAGACACACAGAGACAGAGAGAGACATAGAGATACAGTGAGAGAGACAGAGACAGACACACAGTTTAATTTTACATTCCTCCCTCTAATTGTTCCTTTTCATTTATTAACTTTTTTGATGTTCCTAATGCTTATATTGTACTTTGTAAATGCTTTTGCAATACCAAGAATGCTGCCATGCCAATAAAGCAAATTTGAATTTGAGAGAGAGAGAGTAGAGAGAGAGACAGAGACAGAGACAGTGAGAGTGAGACCCATGTCAAAGTTTACCATGGTATTCTTGCAGTTTCCCCATGCTTTTCCTGTGGTTATACTTTACATATAGTTGACCCTATTTTGCCATGTTTATCAATATGCTTTACCATACCACTGTGCTTTGCTTACCTATGCTTTAGCTTTCACTCTGCTTTATTACAGGACACTTTTATAAGGGTTAGCTTACCATGTTTTTTTAAATATATTCTTTACCATACCTCTGTGCTCTGCAGTGCTTACCTATGCTTTAGCTTTTGCTGTGCTTCATTACACCTATCTTGTAAGATAATTAATTTTAAAGATGGTCAGCACTACTTTAAAGGGAGGGACCAGTGATACTGTTAATAAAGCTAAAAGAGGTGAGAGAATGGATTTTAAAGGGAGGGACCAGTGATACTGTTAATAAAGCTAATAAGAGGTGAGAGAATGGATTTTAAAGGGAGGGACCAGCGATACTGTTAATAAAGCTAATAAGAGGTGAGAGAATGGATTTTAAAGATGGTCAGCACTCCTGCAGAAGTGCAGTTGCAATGGAATTTAAAGCCATGGCTAGCAGGTGAAGGTGTAGAGTATAGTGTTTCACTAACTGCCCAGTCCTGTAGTTCTGGCTTGACTTCCTCTCACCTGGTGACCTATAGAAAGTCTTGGCTAGTTTCCGGTCTGTTGTAATTTCCCAGATTTCCGATGTGACGTTGATCAAGCTGCCCACAGCTGGCGGGATCCTCCGAAATCAAAATCCTGCCCCAAGAGACAGAGCTCATCACACTTGACTTTCCATTCAATTCAATGGGTTGAGATGCCAATTCATTACTGTGGTGCCCTATAGGAAGTATCCTGATCCCTGTGGTTGAAACTTTCTTTTAAAAACGGCATCATAAAATGTGCATGAAGTTCGCCACCTAGCCATGTTAATATACTGGTACGGTATGAAGAGTGGTTACTGTAGTGGGCATCACTGTACTGTAGCTCTCGTTCATGCAAGCCACAGTAATTGACATATGCTAATGTAAATTGGTCCCCTAACTGAATAGTTTGAACTTTTATTTTGGTAAAAAAGTGAATCTGAATTTGAACTTGAATTTGAAAACAAGCTTCTGGCTATGTGTGGTTTAGAGGTGAGTTAATAAACTTGCCCTGTTTTAAAGTGTCCTGAGATTACCACCTCTTTCTCTGCAGTCCCCATCCTTTAATCTGATGCCCCCACCCTTTCTCTGCTGTCCCCATCCTTTTCTCTGATGTCCCCATCCCTTTTCTCTGATGTCCCCATCCCTTTAATCTGATGCCCCACCCTTTTCTCTGATGTCCCCATCCCTTTTCTCTGATGTCCCCACCCCTTGCTCTGATGTCCCCACCCCTTTCTCTGAAGTCTCCACCCCTTACTCTGATGTCCCCCCCCTTTCTCTGAAGTCTCCACCCCTTTCTCTGAAGTCTCCACCCCTTTCTCTGAAGTCTCCACCCCTTACTCTGATGTCCCCACCCCTTTCTCTGAAGTCTCCACCCCTTTCTCTGAAGTCTCCACCCCTTTCTCTGATGCCCCAACCCTTCTCTGATGTCCCCACCCCTTTCTCTGAAGTCCCCACCCTTTAATCTGATGTCCCCACCCCTTTCTTTGATGTTACCACCCCGTTTCAGTTCCCTGGTTGCAGCTATGTCTCTAGTGTAGATTTGCCACCTCATTGCACTTCTCAGCCAGTGTATTAAGGAGAGAGTGGCAAGCTGAGGTGAGCTGTTTACCTGTCCAGGTGAAAGGCAGCGATCTCAGCGTTGTGTCTCTCAAAATCAGAGAAGTAGAAAAGTCAGGTGAGGTTTCCTGGTCACGCTTGCCTGCCAATTGTAAGACAGGAAGGAAATATCAGGAAATGCCTTTAAGAAGTATTCATCGGCAGTGTAACTCAAGGTAATGTTAGGGTACATTGAATGCTATGGGAATGTGAATCAGGAGAAGATAATTACTGTCTATTCTCTTTGACTCGTATGGATTAATATAGTGTTGCTACTGTATTAGAAGTTAAGTAATGCAACTTGTGTTGTTGACTACGATTGTATTGGTGTCTGATTATTCCTAATACATTCGGGCGTATTTTCAAAACACATTGGTGAGGATTGATCTAACAGCAGGTATTCAAGAAATCCGTTCATTACAGAATAAGTAGCGGGGTTCTGAAAAATATAGCGTTACACATCCCCAAGTGTTGCTACAACTGTTTAAATAACATACCTGTCATTTGTCTTTTGATTGTTAACATCCTGACAACTTTCAACACTTATAACTTTAAAGTTTATTTCAAAGCTTTTTTTTCAAAATGTCAGCTCTAGTGCACTGATAGTGTAAGGATTATTGCCCACATTGTCAAACAGGTAACACAGCAATAACGATCCATGATGTGGTACGGAACAGAAAAGCCAGAGAACTTGTTGTATTGTTTTTGTTTTTTGTAATCACTCTTCCTGCAGTGATTTAGAGGGCAGATCTCAACCCCCAGGGCACTAGAGCTTTGAGACAGGCTTTATAGTTATATGTGTAAAAAGCTGTCAGGATGTTAACAATGAAAATAAAAATTACAGGTACGTTATTAAACAGTTGTCGCACACATGGGGACGTGGAACCCGGCTACTTACTTGTTAATGAATGGATTTCTTGAATACCTGCAGTGAATTGTGGGGTTGCAGTCCTGCCAAAGGTGTTATCTCTGATTAAAAGCAACAAAAACTACATATCCTATTTTCCACTATCATTATCACTGCTCCTATGTTCTGTTCTAAAGCTGAATGGGTCAGTTCCAGTGTTTAGCAACTCATTTTTATTGTCAGTTTATGGACTTGGTACAGGAGTAAAAATGTCAGTGCCCTGGATGAGAGGAAAATTCACTTCCATTTGGCTTTTAAAACACTGCGAAAGTTAATTGCCATTGATTGGTGCTCAGTTGTAACGGTGAGGGAAGGACCGCTTTTCTTGTTTTGAAATGAACACGTTAATGAATGGATTTAATTAATCCCTGCTGATAAATACTTCCTAAAGGTAATTATTAGAAAAATACCAGGCACTCCCCTATTTTATAGCACTAGACCCTAATATCAATGTGATACCTGGAATGTATTTGTATCACATGGCAATGGCGTCCCATTCATATCAGCTATACTGTTGAATTATTCTTACTTATTATATAACAAATCCAGTATAGGGTGTAGTCTAAGATATAAGCGGATTTTGACCCACTCAAGGTCAGAGTGGCCCTGTGGACAGGACAGTATCACAGGCCAGGCTGTTACTGCCAGGAAGGGAGACACAGAAGCTGCAGGTGAAGCACGTTTACTTGTCAGACATTGGCATAAATACAGCATAGCAAGAAACACACTCCATCGAACACAGCCCTCAACCTCTATCACCAGAATCAACTGTAATTCCTCTAATTAACACCCTTGAACACCTATTTTATACACCTGTGGCTGGAGCCTAATTAATCACTTAAACATTTATTCACTTCTCGGCTCCAGCCACATTCCCACGTGTTTTGACAGGAAGAAACTTTAGCTAAGGTTTACAATTTTAGAAAAGCAAACTATGAAGGTATGAAATAGAGACTAACAAAAGTAGATTGGAGTAAAATAGAGAAAACATCCACAGAAAAAGGATGGCTGTTTTTCTAAAAATGTAGTACTAGAGGCGCAAAACAATTACATCCCAAAAGTAGACAAATCTAAATCTAAAACAAAATGGCCAAAATGGTTCAATAGATCAATTAAAAAAATATATTCAGCAAAAAGGCACTTTACAAAGCGTTTAAAAGACCAAAAACAGTTAGAAAGGCCAAGAGAGAGATAGAAATCAATATTGCTAAGGGGGCTAAAACCAATTCCAAAATGTTTTCTCAATATTATAACAGCAAGAGAACATTCAAAGAGGAGGTTAAATGTCTAAAAGACACAAATGGCAAAATCATAGATGAAGAAAAAATAAATTGCAAATATATTAAATGATTACTTTTCACAGGTTTTTACAAAGGAGGACACGGACAACATGCCCCACATGTTGACCTGTTCCTATCCAATTTTAAATAACTTTAGCATAACAGAGGCAGAAGTGTTAAAGGGACACAGGGGTTGTACTGACAGACTGGAAAATTGCAAACGTAATACCGATCCACAAAATGGGAGACAAAACCAAACCAGGTAACTACAGACCAATAAGCCTGACTTCTATTATATGTAAACTAAAATAAGATCCAAAATGGAAAATTACCTATATGGTAACAATATAATAAGTCAGCATGGTTTTAGGAAAGGGAGATCGTGTCTAACTAACCTGCTTGACTTTTTTGAGGATGCAACATTTACAATGGATAATTGCAAAGCATACGACATGGTTTATTTAGATTTTCAGAAAGCTTTTGACAAAGTCCCGCATAAAAGATTAATTCTCAAACTGAA